>CM067175.1:48155539-48165539 GCA_034093135.1 Erigeron breviscapus | reverse complement strand
GTCGTCTGGTGACCAAACTGAAAGACAAGCATATGGCACTGAAGCCGGGCTAACTGAAGAGGTTACTGGTACTGAAGCCAGTGAACCCCAGTTTGAAACCTTCCCAGATATTCCTACTACACTGAAGGCTGTTAAAGGAAAGGAAAAAGTTGTGTCTGGTGAAGAGGAAGAACAAACTGAAGATGTTGATGATGAAACTTCAAGGAAGTTAGAGCAAGAATGCATCATGATTGAGATTTTTAAAAGAAATCAAAAGGATGAACTGCTGGCCCATCAAAGGGAGATGGCAACAATGGGAACTCTGGACTCCTACAATGCTGGAAGGTTAGGCATTAACATTGAAGTCTATAAAAGGATGAAAGATGATCCCAGAGTTCATCAATGCCTAAATGCATTAGATGATGTTCATGTACGCTCGTTCTACGCTGAAGAAGAGCAAGTCTATGATTCACTTATTTATGGCGTGAGTGTACCAGAACTCATCAGACAAAGAAAAGCTGAACTGGTAAGTCTCCAGAAGAAAATAAGAAAGAATGCTGGTGCTCTGGAGATAGAGTACAGAAAGAGACTTACTGGTTTACCTAAGTTGACTGCCAGACAGATCAAAGCAATCAGAGATACTGATGTAAGTACTTTCATTCCCCTGGACACTTCTCGAAGAATAAATCGTCAAGAACTCCAAACTGCTGTAGAGCAAAGGAGAGTGTCCAAGGATACTGAAGCCTTGATCCAGCAAGCCAAGCTGAAGGAAAAATACAATGAAATGATGAACTTCAGGGCTGATGCTAGAAGGATCACTGGTGCTGAAATCAAGTTGGCTGAAGATCATGAAGGCATGTCTAAGTTCGAGGTAAAGTTGACCAGGGAGGGTAACTTTACTGATGAGAGGAAAAATACTTCAGTTCAAGCTTTTGGTTTGAGTGAACTGAAGGAAATCGCTTTAACATTCAAGGGGAAGACAGATGTGTCGACTGATGTTAAAGGATTTCTGAAAAGGGTTGAAAAGGTGTTCAGAAGGAAGCAACAAATGGAAGCTGCATTAGGCTTAAGATCACCAGATTCACTACCTTCCTCTCCTTCTCCAAAGAGAAAGGCTACTGAAGATGCTCCAGAAAGGACATCGAAAAGAAGGGCCTAAACTCTTATCATGTACTTATTGTAATTAATCGTTTGATGAAAGTTGTAACTATTTTCCAGTTGATGTTAGTAATAATAGTTGCAATTTTTAAATTTTATATAAGTAAATGATCAGATTTAGTCTAAGTTAGAACTTAAAAGATGAAACTGAAAACACTCATGATCTATAAAGTGTTTTCCAGTAACTTAGATTTTTTAGACTTAAATCGACCAAGTGTTTTCCAGTAACTTAGATTTTTTAGACTTAAATCGACCAAGTGTTTTCCAGTAACTTAGATTTTTTACTTAAATCTATAAAGTGTTTTCCAGTAACTTAGATTTTTTAGACTTAAATCGACCAAGTGTTTTCCAGGCATACAAATTTGTATATCTATAAGCCTGAAAATACTTGCATTATTTCTAAACAAATAGGGGGAATTTGTTAGGTCCAGATTTAGTCCAGATTTACTGGACTCGCTCCAGACTCGACTACTGGAGCCTCACTGAAGATCTGACCAGAATTGTGTTCTACTGGACCTACTCCAGACTTGGAATCTGGAGTCCCTCTGAAGATTTGTTCAGAAATAATTGAAGACCAGTGAGCAAATACTTGTATAGGAAATCTGAAGTATTCTCCAGATTAGCTCACTGGACTTCACCCCAGTCCAGATCAACTCTACTGAAGACATTCTGACTGAAGTCAAAGACTGAAGTCTGAAGAAAGAAGACTTAACAAATGGCGGAGTCCACTGGAAAGTCTTACCAGATCTGTTCACTGGAGGATTGTCAGTGTTCTAGATCCTACAAGTCTGAACACTGATATCAAGGATTGACTTTTCCTTTAACACACTTTCCAAAGAACAATCCACTTGTTCTTTACCAAAGTATACGTGTGTTAAGGTGGTTGGATAAAAGGATACACTTGCACTTGATGTGACTTTATCCTTATTCCTTATCCAATACATTTAATGTTCTTGTCGGATCATTAAATGTATGCAACCACATTTGTACGGCACAAAGTTCACTGGTGAATTTTGTTGCCTATAAATAGGAAGTCATTTCCTTGACATAAATACTTTTTAAGCATTCATTTTGCATTAAAGTGAATTTGTCCAAATACTCTCGATCTTAAACAGGGATACTTCACAACTTTAAGTATCTTGATCCTAAAGAGTTATTTGACAAATATAGATCATTTGTAACTCATAGGTTGTTAGGATACATACTTAATTGTATTATCTTGATTCCGCAACAACCTTGTATTTTGTTTATACATCAATAAATAAAATACCCATGAAACAATACATAATGTTCCACTTTATTTGTTTATTGCTTTAAGTCATGTATTACTTTATTTATATACTTGCATTTATATTTAAGTAATACTACGGAGGCTCTATACGATTGGCACTACAGAGAACCTGGAAGGCGATGATCTTCGCTATACCAGTTGGGTGAACAGTAGAGATGTGACATTGATAATAATCTAAGACAACCAGGAAGAAAGAAGAAAAAGGGATCCTAAGATTGCCAAGGGTGAATGCTTTCACATACAGACCAACAAAACCAGCAGGTGGATCGCAGATAGATTGCCCTCTTTCAGGAAAACGGATAAAGTTAGGGTTCCGGACAAAATAGGTGGACACAAAGTTCTGATAGGCAGAACGATCTAATACATTGGTGATACTCCTAATCCCTCTTTTCGTCATCACTATAAAAGACGGAATAAACAAAGAAGGAAGACGAGTTTACCTGGTGAAGATCGATGAAGGAAGCAGCGGGAGAAGATTTTTTCGAAGTAATAAGCGAAAATAGGCAAAAAACCCTTTTTTGGAAATAAGTTGGTATTTATAGGTAATAATCACGGGCACCAACCAGTAAAAAGTTACCTCGGGTCTCGCGCCAACAAGTTGCCACTCGAAGGGATAAGCCGTAATTAACCGTCTGAAGAAAGTGAAATCAATGCCGATTAAATGATTAATTGGCTGATAAGATGGGCAAGTTGCGACACGGAGCAACGGAGCACATTTTGGAGTCTAACCGGACACCCTGAAGACAACCTCTCTAGTTAGATTGGGGGGCTTGATGATATACCCCATACGGAGTTCTATCTTTGTTCCTGAAGCAGATACGAAGGCACCTTCGTACAGGTAAAAATTACTTATATATACCCAGAACGAAGCTCAACCTCCGTTCAACATGATCATTCCGGAGCACCTAAGGTAATAATACCGAGCTCCGAAGAAACATAGCAAGAAGATCGGATATAAATTCTCTCCATGATTATCCGAATAAAACAATATGCCTCGGTTCACGATTAGATTATCATTAATCTTCCTAAAAAGATAGAAGATATCCCTAAAAGAGGAAGAGATTTACCCTAATTCTCTTACTCCCCTCTTCAAGTTTCTACCCTCTATATAAAGAGGAGAGATCATACGGCACAAATCATCTTCTCCACATAATACACAATACCGATCCCTTGGCTCGGTAACAACTCAATTCACCAATTAGGCGTAAAGCGGCCGTAGCCCTATTACCAGTAGGGAATCGCCTACAAAACACCCCAAAAATCCACACACCCTTCGGTTGTGCCATAGTGCGATTATTTGATCAAACAACTATTATGTGGGCTTATACTTTGATGTGGTTCTTGTTGTTTATCGTGACACAAACGATATAGTATTATATGGTTTGTAAACTGAAGCATTGGGAAGTGATCGACGATCAAAGTTTGTCGTGGTTTTTAGGTGCTTATATAGGAGATTAGGAGGTGTATCCGAAATCTGGTGAGGAGATTAAGATTGGAATGCCTCAGCCTCTCCATCTCTACATGTTTGAAATGATTTATTGGATTATATATTGTCATTATCTAATAATGGAAAGAATTTCCACATTTTTAGTGTCGCATTAGTACAATTATGAAGTGTGCATAAATGTGATGTTAACTTCTATCTAAGTACAAATCGATTTAGTTAAGATTTAAGTTATTTTTAAATAATAACTGCCTAGCTCAGCAGTGTATCAAGACTGTTATTCGGGATCTACCCGTTGTCTTGAGTTCCGAGTTGATTTATGAAGCAAGAGATTATAAGTTTAAGTTTCATTAACTACGGAATTTGAATAATCATATAGTTTTTGATCAACAATTTTATGGGTTCTAGTGGTTGGGAAATTGGTGTCAACAACTAATTATCAAACACTAGACTTATGCCCGCGCAATGCAGCGGCGGTAGGGTAGTGGTGGCGACAGTGAAAGAATTTCAAGATTAACAATTCAGATCAACAATTAAACAATTTAAACAAGGGCAGTCGGCCCGATTCTTTGCTTCCATTATTATGAGAATTATTATTACAATAATATTGTTATTTAGAAGATCTCATCTCATCTAAAAGAGATTAATTACAGAAAATAGAAAGGAAGAAAATTTTATTGAAGGCAGTGAGAGCAGAGAGTTGAATGGCTACATTGTTATGTTGTTGTGTCGTTCTTCCTCTTCTTTTCTTTTAATATAGAGCTGGGATATAACCGTTGCAAAGGATCCAAGGGTAACGGGTGTCTATCTCTGTTATTCAGACCCTTCGTCTTTAAGAAAACAACCCTTCAACCCCTTCAACTGATTGTAACATAAAAAATACTATCTTGATCTTGTACCCTTGTGAAAAGAGCCAAAGCTAAGATTGAAGAAACAAGATCACTTCTTCAACACCCCCCACAATCTTAGCGGCGGTACTTCAAGATAAACAATTTGAACCAAACAGAAAACGTTCTCACTAGATGTAGAATGCCACACTATCAAACCTTCACCCAATTGAACAAGAATAATGGGTCACAATTGACCCGAGACGAAAAAATGGCAACCAAGAAAAGCAAGACCTCCAATTAGACAAAAAATGGTTTTCAAGGCCGGAACATACAATCGCACCGAAGCTCTTTCACCCCAAGTGTATTGAATGTGGGCAGCCGGAATGTTAGTCACACCGAAGGTCTTACACCCTAAGTGCACTAACACGGGCTAAACTAGATAACATCAAGGCTCTAGCTACTCAAACAATCGAGAATATACATATAGAGAGAGGTAAAGAGAGCAAAGTTCAGGGTGACAGAAGTGGAGATACCAACAGAGGGGACCTAAGGGCTGAAGGTGATAAATGAACTACAACTATAATCGTATAGTGGCAAAGCAGAGTCTGTCGACAAACTACTTCAACTAGAAAACCATCTTGAAACATAGCATCCAATATTTCCCGCTGGAACAATAGATTTTAAATCATCTATTGTGCAACTCCATACTGAAGTTAGTGAGAAGACAGCTCTGCATGCCATTTCTTCTAAACACTGAAACTTCAAACTGGAACTTTCTCAACTTTAATCTTCAAAATACAACAGCTTTAAAAGACCCTTCCTTTCATGGCAGAAAGCTCAGCTCTAAGAAATGAGTATGATTCAATAGTCCCTATGAGACCCACTTGAAGGGGGGCGCACAATCGGTAAACAACCTAGACATCATTTGCTTTTGCACATATAAATATTCTGAGTCAGAAGACTGATTCCTGAAGGTGTCAACTGCGGTACGTTCATCCCATATGAAGCTATCTTCATAGCCAAGGTCAATAAGAATAAGTGAACTCTCAAAATTTAATTGGCGCCATATTGGTAATAGAGTAACCCTCGCTCGTAGCTCTCTTTGATGCAGATCTATATGATATTAGAGCTCTTTCAGCACACACATGAGCAAGTGCAACATTTTCTTTTGAACTCCCCGATAATGAACTCTGGATTCCCTGCCCTTGTTGCAGCAACCATCTTGAATAACCAGCAAAAATGACCTAACATCCAGACCAAAAATAAGACACTAAACTGATAATTTATCTTAAAGGAAAACAAGAACAACTTTTGTAAAATTTTATAGCGATATAAGGACTTCCCTGAAAGACACAATCACAGTGTGATCAGAAGGCTGAATCACAGTGTAGCACCTTGCTTTTTCAAGTTCTATGTTCCCTCCCTTCAATCTTGTAGTTAGATATCAAAAAATTATAAAAAAGGAGTATCAACAACAAGATTGAATAGACAATTAGACACATCAAAAAGAAGTAAGCTGGAAATAAAGAAAACTTCCCTCAATACCAACAGCCAAAACTAAAATCATGAGAGCAAAAGAGCAACCCAGTTAATGTCATCATCATTAACAGAAAACCTTCAAATCAATGTCAATGAGGAGATAACCTTTTGAAAACAACAATAATATCTCACAAGAGAACAGATATAATCAGAATAGAAATGTCTGGAACAACATCAGACATATACCAAACAATCAGAAGTGAGAAGAATATAAAGACTAATCCAACTTAACCAAAAACTTTTACAACTTCACAAGTAAGGCAAACAACTAACATGCAAAGAACATAAAGACTAATTTGAATTAAGGGAAACTTTTATGACCTCACCACATAAAATTGAGATAATTATATTCTCAAATCAAGCATTCATACCACATCAATTCAATATGATCAACAACATGAGTCACATAATGTAAGAATAAAGAGAAACAAACAACGGTTTTCTTATAAGTAAAAAACCACCTTACTGAATGTGAACTTTGTATCAACACCCAAATAGGAAAAAAAAACCCAATCATTGCCTATACCAATTTGGATTACAGTCTCATGGTCAACAACAAAGCACCAATGCAAGGTAAATTGAAATAAACAACCATCATACTAATCCACAATTCAAGAATATCCAAAGATCACGAAACACACAAATCATCACTACCAAACAATAAGAAAAAAGAATTACACGATTTATCAAGATTTTGTATTAGACATGGAATCAACCAATTCTTCAAGAAATATGAGATACAAAACTCTAGTTAGAATAAAAGACTCTAAAATCAACAACCAAACAAGTAAGACACTAGGGATTATGGTCACATAATTCATCAAGACATTTATGACATTAAAAGACAAAAAACAGAAAACAAGGGGCTGTCGAAAAGACCAAATTGTCCCAGACAAAGACGGGCTGCCATAATAGCCTGAGAATGCCCAAAAACAGATAACAAGGGCAGCCATGAAGGCGAAGAATGCCCAATAATAGTCAAGCAACAAACAAATCACATGAAGACAACACATAAGGATCATAACCAATTTGTAAAGGGGAGGTGAAAAAGATATGTAAAGACGGGTGATAAGAAAATGGATGGTTAAAGGTTAAAAGTAAAGAGAAGATGAAAAAATGTTAAGTGTTAGGTCCAGTTTGACTGGACCCACTCCAGACTTGAAGATTGGAGCATCACTGAAGATTTGTCCAGAAATAATGGAAGACCAGTAAGCATCTCACTTGTATAGGTAATCTGGAGTTTACTAGATTTCAGCTTACTGGACTTCACTCCAGTCCAGATCGATCCTACTGAAGACATTCTTACTAAAGTCAAAGACTGAAGTTAAAAGAAAGAAGACTGACAAGCAGTGGAGCCCACTGACAATCTTACCAGATCTCCTGACTGGAGCTTTATCAGTGTTCTAGACCTTACAAGTCTGAACACTGATTACGAGGAATTGACTTTTTGCCTTTACACACTTTTACACGGACAATCCATTTGTCTATTGATAAAAGTACAATACGTGTGTAAAGGTGGTTGGTTAAAGGATGACAAGTCACATCAACATGACTTTATCCTTGTACTTTAACCAATGCATTTAAGGAATTAAATGCATTTCCTTAAATGCATGCAACCATATTTATACGGCATAATAAATTCACTGTTGAATTTATTTGCCTATAAATACCAAATCACATACCTCGTCCAATTCACTTTTGCATAAATTGGTGAATTTGTCTAAATACTCTCGATCGCAACAAGGAATACTTCACAACTTTCAATGTTTCGATCAAAGGAGAATATTTAGCAAATATAGATCATTTGTAATTCATAGGTTGTTAAGATATTTTGTAATATCTTGGTTCTGCAATAACCTTGTATTTTATTTAACATCATAAATAAAATACACTTGAAAATTACATTGTGTTCCACCTTTACATTATTTATTGCTTTAAGTCTTGTATTACTTTATTTATATACTTGCATTTATATTTAAGTAATACTAGTTCAATCTAGTGCATACTTGACTTGTTGTATTTTACACTAGTGGGTTAAACCATCAAGTGAGGGACTTACAAGTGGTATCAGAGCAGAAGGCTAACAAACTTGCCTAGATCTGCATTCTTGATGGCCACCCCAGAAAATACACAAGGAGGTTTCACTCTTGGTCCTGATCCTATTCAAAATGATCAAAATGAAACACCTGTTATTAACAATAATCCCCCACCTCCTCCTACTCCTGCTTCTCCACATGTGCATGTGCACTACTCAAACAATTCAGTTCCTAAATTTAGTGGGAACAGTGATGAATTTGGGACGTGGAAAGCTAGGATGACTTTACATGTTACTGGCATTGAAAGGAATATGATTAAAATTTTAAATGAAGGTCCTTATATTCCTAAATCTCCTCTCAACCCACTTCTTGATCCAACTGGATCTAGATCTGGAAGGGAAAAGAGGGAGGAACACTGGTCTGAAGAGGATAGGAGACTGGTAAATCTTGATACCATCCTTAAAAACATGATCCTCGGGGCTGTTCTAGAAACCCTAATTCCCACACTAGTTCTCTATCCCAGTGCTAAAACCATGTGGGATGAACTGGTGAACCAGTATAAAGGAAGTGATGACACTGTTGTTACCAGAAAGGTCTCCCTAAACAAAAAGTATGAGTCATTTTTTGCTCTCCCAAATGAGTCTCTTACTGGTACTTACACCAGATTTATGAGCATTATAAACCAGCTGAGAGGACTGGGGGTTGAGAAGGACAAGGATATACTTTTGGAGAAATTTTGTGATATTTTGCCCACCAAATGGTCTCACATGATTTTGGTTCTAAGACAAGGAAAAACTTTGCATACACATACTTTATCAACCTTGTATGGAGCTTTTAGATTTACTGAGGAAAACCAAGCCCAAAGAATTGAGGATGAAAAAGATGCTTTAAATCATGCTTCCAGTAGTTCCACTGTGGTCAGTCATACTGAACCACCATGTGCGGCATTAATGTCTTCCGAGAATGTATTTTCTATGAAGAAGATGATGTCTGAACTAATGGAATCTGGAGTCACAAATAATATCTCACCAGACTGTGATGAAGCTGACAGTGATGACCTGGTTGCAATGATTTCTAAAACGTTTAACCATTTTAAAGCAAGAGAAAATAGGCCCACTGGACAACATGCACCCAGTTCCTCTACTGACAAGACCAATCTGAAATGCTTTAAGTGTGGCAGAAAAGGTCATTTCATGAAGGAGTGCAAGTCTAGTCAGTTCATTTCTCAGCCTGGTCCATCTGTTTCTTATTAAAAGCCTGATGATAGCTACAAGTCCAAGTACAAAAAGCTTAAGGCTCAAATTGCTTTCATGTCCCAACAAATAGAGAATAATAATAATAAATGCATGATTGCAACTACTGAAGAAAAGTGGGTGTAACACCCGTCGTTTAAAAATATGGGTTTTCAAAAACTTTTCACCTAACGGTGTTAAATTGCGGAAGTAAAGACTGTAAAAGTCAAAACCGATAAAAACATTTCGGTTTCTGCATTTATTTGGTGTTACATGCCATATCAAACGATAGTTCAATTGAAAACCCAACGGTTGCCCAACATAAAACAACCGCTCACACATCACTACATAATTCGACATTAAATACGAAATGTAACGAATGTCTAAAGTAAGCATCGTCTAAGGGTAGCTAAGGCTCCTGCATTGCATCTACCCAAGCTCACACGTTCTGCATCTAATTTCCATCAAGCTAAACCTGAGGGAACAACCAA
>CM067175.1:48109422-48154539 GCA_034093135.1 Erigeron breviscapus | reverse complement strand
TCATTAAATGTATTGGATAAGGAATAAGGATAAAGTCACATCAAATGACTTTGTATCCTTTTATCCAACCACCTTTACACACGTATACTTTGGTAAAGAACAAGTGGATTGTTCTTAGGAAAGTGTGTAAAGGGAAAAGTCAATCCTCGATATCAGTGTTCAGACTTGTAGGGTCTAGAACACTGACAATCCTCCAGTGTACAGATCTGGTAAGACTTTCCAGTGGACTCCGCCATTTGTCAGTCTTCTTTCTTCAGACTTCAGTCTTTGACTTCAGTCAGAATGTCTTCAGTAGAGTAGATCTGGACTGGGGTGAAGTCCAGTGAGCTAATCTGGAGAATACTCCAGATTTCCTATACAAGTATTTGCTCACTGGTCTTCCATTATTTCTGGACAAATCTTCAGAGGGACTTCAGATTCCAAGTCTGGAGTAGGTCCAGTAGAACACGTTTCTGGACAGATCTTCAGTAAGGCTCCAGTAGTCGAGTCTGGAGCGAGTCCAGTAAATCTGGACTAAATCTGGACCTAACAGTAGTTTATTTAAAATTAAAATTGTATACTTGTATTGAAAAAAAATTCATTATTTAACTTATAAATTAGGAGTTATTTTATTGTGTAGTTGGTAGAATGGTAATGGTAAACTTATTTATGTCATAACGTATTTGACTTAATATGTCACATGTAACCATTATGACGGTTTTCAGTCATCATGACTGTTGAGTAACCCACGTCTTTGTGTGACGGTTCAAAATCATGATGACGGTTTGATTTTTAGTGTTCAAATATAGTTGACTTGCTTGGAGGCTCAGAACCCCATATCTTACTTCTATAAAAAGGTGTCCTTTCTATTCAAGTTAATCGCATTGATAAATACAATTAAATTACACTTTGTTAAATACACTTGAAATTACTAAATTTTTTTGTAAAATGGCATCAGACAGTCTATGGAATCGATTGGACTCTACTAAAAAAATTCGCTATGTAAGTATATCTTCATGTATATGTGTTATTATTCTATATATATTGAAATCTGATTTTTTTTTCAGAATCTTGACCAGGTTCAGAAGGAACATGAATATGAGATTAGAAGGAAAGATCTTGTCATTGGGAGGATAAAATCGTGTTTGATGAGTTTTATTGAAGTCAGGAAGATTAATGAACGACGTTTAAGGAAGAAACTTAAAGAGGTTACGACGGAGTTGCATGATGTGAAGTCAGAGTTAAACAATATTAAACGCGAGCACCCTGAGATATTTAACAAATAACTTAGTCTGACATTATTTTGGTGTTAATGATATTGTGTAGTAGGCCATATCGTATGTATTTATGTTTGTTATATATTTTAAAAGTTATTAGTTTCGTTATTCCAAGAACTTTTGATGTATTGTATTCTGGTAAAATTTTTGGGTGTGAATACAATTGAAACAAATTGTTTATGCTGTTTATAATTATGATTTGCTTTTTAGTGTTCAAAGAAATAATAATAAGAAAATAATTTATTTATTTATTGTGACGGTTTTCAGTCATATTGGCGGTTCAGAACCCCATATAGCCCTTTTATGAAGAAGTTTTCTTTATATTTAGGATATTTCCAACTATAAATACACTCAATATTATTAAGTTTCTTTGTAAAATGACATCAGATAGTCTTCGGAATAGTTTGGACTGTAATGAGAGAATTCGATATGTAAGTATATGTTAATTTGTATATGGTATGGTTTTATATCTTTTAAATTTTGATTTGATTTTATTTTTTTCAGAATCTTGACCAGATTCAGATTGAACTTGATAATGAAATAAGAAAGAAGGATGATGTCATTAAGAGGATGCAAACATGTTTGACGAATGTTGTGCAGTGCAGGAGGATTGAGCGACAACGTGCAAAGGAAAAGCTGGAGGAGGTTATGGCGGAATTGCATGCAAAAGTTGTGGTGGCCGATGCGTTTAAGGAGGTGTCATCCCCGTTTTCTGCTTTGTATCTTTCATTTATTCAGTCAGAGATGAGGCGTGATATCAAACATGCAGATGATCTTACTGCCCTCATTATGGATTATGATACTGCCATTAAGCTGAAATCAAATCTTATTGGTGATCTTGCTTGTATTTAAGTTATAAATTCATAATCCCTTTTTTCAATTATAATTACGTTTAATTTTGTTATCAGGACATGTTTTATTATTTTGATATCGTATGGTAATGTAATCTCATGGACTTTCGTAATTGTCGACATTTGTTTTTAGCTTCCCATTGTTTTGATACGTGTTGGAATTGATTGTTTAGTTAACGGTGAATCTCAGTGTTGATTAACTTAGGCAACAGTTTTCATATTGGTCCACGTGTATAAAGTGGGTCACGGTTTAAGATATGTGTCAATATTTTAGTGGGTCTATGTAAAAGTGGACTGTGAACTGTACTTAAGCAGTTGTTTTGCAGGTTGCGTGTAGACTAATTTCGAAATTTGAAATGTGATTTGTATTAAAATTAATTAAATATTAAAATTAATAGCAAAATAACCGACTAAAAATTAAAATCTTTAGCCGAGTCATTTTATTTACTTTTATTTATATCTTTTTCAATCGTCGTCATTTATTTTCTTCATTCTCATAAACCATTTACTAAGAACTAAAATCTCCTACCCTATATCCAGACACTTTTATCATACGATCGTTTAATCGGTGTGTTTGATTTGTTATATTATTTGTTTATATTAATCTCATAACTTTGATCTTTTCGTCTACAATAACCCTCCAAAAGAAACCCAAAATAACCACCGTTTTCCCTTTTGATTTCAATTTTTAACCATCATCTTTGTGTTATAGATATGCCACCAAAACAAAACAAAAATCTTATGACTTCCGTTTATCAACCTCCGAAAGATGTCTGTCGTGCGCCGAATTTTGAATCTTCTCCAAAAGATATACAATTAAACAAAAGTAATATTATTGGTCGATTATCTTTGTTCGCACCAGGCACCCAAATCGGGCTGATGAATGAATTTCTGAAACATTGTCCAGTTCATAATGCTTTGACACTTAATCCGAAACGGTTGTACCATGAGTATTTGTGCGAGTTTTGGTATACTGCACAAGTTCAACCCGACGAATCCATCGAATTTACTCTTAAGTAGGCCTGGCAATGGATTGGATATTGATCCATATCCGATCCGATCCAATCCAATCCAATCCATTTATATCACTTATTGGATCAAAAATAATATCCATTCCGATCCGATCCAATCCAATCCAATCCATTTATATCACTTATTGGATCAAAAATAATATCCATTAATCCATTTAACAATCCAATGGATTGCTTCATTTATCCATTTAATTATTTGGATCGATCCATTATCCATCCGGATCGATCCGGATCGATATACTACAAAAATTATTCATGATACAATGGATAGATAGAGATCATATATATCATACGATGATCATAATATATATACGTATTCATACAGATGATAGATATGTTGTACATAATCATAATTGTTCACCCCCCCCCCCTCTCTTTAGCTCTCTCTCCTTCCCCTCCCACAACTCTCACCGACATGTAATAAATATCTGATTCACCATCGATTCACCAATGGAGTTTATCTGTGCTATATTATAATTGTTATATAGGAGTATATGTTAAGCAAATGATGAGTACGAGATAACGAGAATTTAACAAAGCAATTTCTTCAAAACAAACTGATAGACGGTCAACAATGGTGGGAGCTTGCAGCAAATTGATGATGACTTTCACTAGATGGAGTAATGAGAAAACTGCTTTTCAGGAACAGAATTCTTAAATTTATATTGATGTACAAGTTGTGGTAGAAGATGTACACATAATCCATTAGTTAAGTGGTTTGGGAATTTGTCAAGTGGTTCAATTTAACAACTTACGATGCACCTGATTTGGGAATTTGTTTGTGTAGTTTAATTAGCTTATGTTTATTTTAAAATGAATCGATCCAGATGATGATCCATCCGTTTAAATTTATTTGGATATGGATCGGATCGTGATCCATTATGTTGGATCATGGATCGGATCATGATCCATTTAAGTTGGATCACTAATGGATCGGATCATGATCCAATCCATATCCATCCATTGACACCCCTACTCTTAAGAAGGGGAGTGAGAAATGTAAAATTGACTTATCCCTTTTTAGAGATGCGCTTTGCCTCAATTATCTTCCGCCAGGGGAAGAGTTTCAATCAATTTCGCCTTCGACAAATTTTAGGGAAGTATTGGTTTATTGTGGGCATGTTGCGTTACGTTCAAAGGATTCTTCAGGAAAGATTTTGGGTAAAGTCCACTTGTCAGGACTGACTTCTTCATGGAAGTTCTTCTTTAGTCACATTGTTGAAGGTTTGGGAGGAGGATCCGAGGATCCGAAGGACTTGACCAGGTGATGTAGGGACATAAGGACCTTCATTTAAGATTTTCATCATGTTCCTCTCAATACCAGTGATATGCAATAGCATCCTAGCCTTCCACGTACCAAACTCATCACTGTTCCCACTGAATTTAGGAACAGGATTATTTGAATAGTGCACATGCACGTGTGGAGAAGCAGGAGTAGGAGGAGGTGGAGGATTAGTGTTATTAACAATAGGTGGCTCATTATTTTGATCATTAACATTAACATTAGGATCGAGACCAAAATTAAAGCTTCCTTGTGTATTCTCTAGGTTGGCCATCAAAGAAACAGATCTAGGCAATGTTTAGCCTTCTGCTCTGATACCAAATGTGAGTCCCTGAAATACGATGGTTAACCTAGAAAGTGTAAAATACAACAAGTCTAATAATCACTAGAATAGACTAGTATTACTTGTAAATAAATGCAAGAATATATAAACAAAGTAATACAAGACTTAAAGCAATAAACAAGTAAAGTGGAACATTATGTATTTTTCAATGGTGTATTTTATTTATGATGTTAAATAAAATACAAGGTTGTGCGGAATCAAGATAATACAAATAAGTATGTATCCTAACAACCTATGAATTACAAATGATCTATATTTGTCAAATAACTCTTTTGGATCGAGATACTTAAAGTTGTGAAGTATCCCAGTTTAAGATCGAGAGTATTTAAACAAATTCACTCTAATGCAAAATGTATGCTTAAAAGTATTTTCTCAAAGAAATGACTTTGTATTTATAGGTAACAAAATTCACCAGTGAATTTTGTGCCGTACAAATATGGTTGCATGCATTTAATGATCCGACAAGAACATTAAATGCATTGGTTAATGGTACAAGGATAAAGTCATATCAATATGATTTTATTCTTTTAACCAACCACCTTTACACGCATAAACTTTGGTAAAGAACAAGTGGATTGTTCTTTGGAAAGTGTGTAAAGGCAAAAGTCAATTCCTCGATATCATTGTTCAGACTTGTAAGGTCTAGAACACTGACAATCCTCCAGTGTACAGATCTGGTAAGACTTCCAGTGGACTCCGCCATTTGTCAGTCTTCTTTATTCTGACTTCAGTCTTTGACTTCAGTGAGAACGTCTTCAGTAGAGTAGATCTGGACTGGGGTGAAGTCCAGTGAGCTAATCTGGAGAATACTCCAGATTTCCTATACAAGTATTTGCTCACTGGTCTTCCATTATTTCTGGACAAATCTTCAGAGGGACTCCAGAGTAGATCTGGAGTAGGTCCAGTAGAACACGTTTATGGACAGATCTTCAGTAAGGCTCCAGTAGTCGAGTCTGGAGCGAGTCCAGTAGATCTGGAGTAGGTCCAGTAGAACACGTTTATGGACAGATCTTCAGTAAGGCTCCAGTAGTCGAGTCTGGAGCGAGTCCAGTAGATCTGGACCTAACAAATTCCCCCTATTTGTTTAGAAATAATGCAAGTGTTTTCAAGCTTAAATCTATACACTTTGTATGCTTGAAAAACACAAGTTTGATTTTAGTCTAAAAAATCTAAGTTACTGGAAAACACTTTATAGATCATGAGTGTTTTCAGTTTCATCTTTTAAGTTCTAACTTAGACTAAATCTGATCATTTACTTTTATGAATCAAAAATTGCAACTAATATTACATACATCAACTGATAAATAGTTTACAATTTTCATCAAACAATAAATTACAACAAATAAATGATAAGAGTCAGGCCCTTCTCTTCGATGTCTGTCCTGGAGCATCTTCAGAAGCCTTTCTCTTTGGTGATGGAGAAGATGGTACTGATTCTGGCGATTTCATGCCCATTGCAACTTCCATCTGTTGCTTTCTTCTCCATACCTTCTCAATCCTCTTCAGAAATGCTTTAACATCAGTCGACACATTTGTCTTCCCCTTGAACGTTAAAGCAATCTCTTCAGAAATGCTTTAACATCAGTCGACACATTTGTCTTCCCCTTGAACGTTAAAGCAATCTCTTTCAGTTCACTCCATCCAAACGCCTGAACTGAAGTACTCTTTCTTTCATCAGTAAAGTTACCTTCCCTGGTCAACTTTACTTCAAACCTGGACATGCCTTCATGATTTTCAGCTAATTTGATCTCAGCACCAGTGATCCTTCTAGCATCAGCCCTGAAATTTAACATTTCATTGTACTTGTCTTTCAATTTGGTTGTCTGGATCAATGCTTCAGTTTCTTAGACACTCTCTTTTGCTCTACAGCAGACTGGAGTTGTTGACGATTAATTTTCAGAGAAGTATCCAGGGGAATGAATCTGGTTACATCAGCATCTTTAATTGCTTTGATCTGTTTGGCAGTCAGTTTTGGTAAGCCAGTCATTTTCTTTCTGTACTCAAACTCCAGAGCACCAGCATTCTTTCTAATCTTTCTCTGGAGGCTTACCAGTTCCTCCTTCCTCTGCCTGATGAGTTCTGGTACACTAACGCCATAAATTATAGAGTCATAAACCTGTTCTTCTTCGGCGTAAAAGGAGCGTACATGAACATCATTCAATGCATTCAGACATTGATGAACTCTAGGGTCTTCCTTCATCTTTTTGTACACATCAATCTTTATGCCTACCTGCCAGCATTGTAAGAGTCCAGAGTACCCATAGATGCCATCTCCCTTTGATGGGCCAGCAGTTCATCTTTTTGATTTCTCTTGAAGATTTCAATCATGATGCATTCTTGTTCAAGCTTTTTGGAGGTTTCATCATCAGCAGTAGGATACTCTGATGATTCTTCAGCAGTTTGCTCTTCTTCTCCAGATACCATTTTTTCTTTTCCTTTAACAGCCTTCAGTGTAGTTGGAATATCTGGGAAGGACTCAAACTGGGGCTCACTGGCTTCAGTACCAGCAGCTTCTTTAGTCAGCATAGTGGCTTCAGTGCCAAATGCTCTTTGTGCCAAGTGCTTCAGTGTCACTTGTTTTTGGTCACCAGATGACTTTTCCCCCTTGGAATGATCACCAGTTCTGGACTTGAGATCATTCCATAATTGTTCAAGCATATGTCTGTCCAGTGCACCAAATGTTCTTCCTGCCACTAGTATCAGTCACAACTTTCTTAAGTGCCTGCACTTCCTTTTTAACAGTTTCAACTTCTTTAGGCAAGTGTTTTGGCAACTTTTCTTCCAGCAACTTCTCCACTTGGGGTAACACCCCATCTTGAATGGTACGAAGAACAGTCTCAGAAATCTCTTCAGATAAGTCTTTCAGCATACTGATTCTGAACTTCTTTGTACATTCATCACTTATTGTACTGACAACTGCATCCTGATCAAGTGTTGATCTACTCTCTAGAGAACTTACCCTGGAAACCAACTTCTGAACTTCTTCTTTCAGACCTGCCAGTGGTTGAACAAGTTCACCAGTCACTACAGTCTGAACTGAACTAACCAGCCTTGTCTCTAATCCCTGGACTGCCACATTGAAATTTTCAGTATTGTTGTTTGTGGCCAGTACCAGTTCATCAAGCTTCTCAAACACAAGCTTCTCATTCCCAGCAAACAGATTCATCTCAGATGCAAGGTTATTTGATAATAAGGATTTAAAGTCTGAAATAACCTGCGATGAAGTCTGGAGTGATCTCTCCAGGTCCGCTACCTTACTTAAAAGGCCTTGGACCTCGGCAGAAGATGAAGTGGAGAGACCACTGGGAGGTTCAAGATTGGAAGGCAATCTGGTCATTAGAGGTACTTGTGCCCAGTCCTCTTCAGTTGCAGCTTGTTCAGATACTGTGACTGGTGTTTCAAGAGGTTGAGGTTGAGATTGTGAAGTTTGAATGGTTGCAGGAGTGAAGTATTGAGTATCTCTAGGAATTGAAGGTGGTGGAGGTGGTGGCATGTTTGATTCTGGTGGAGGTTCATTTGATTCTGGTGGTGGTGGCATTTCAGCAGATATAATTGGTTGGGTGACTAAAGCAATAGCAGATGTGTCAATATTTTCTTCTTCATCACCCAAGAAATTCATGTTTACATCAAAACCTTCAGACATTGGGGAATCTATATCATCCCATTCTGGAGCCATCCCAACTGTCTGATCACCAATCTGTTCACTAACTTGTTCACCAGCCTCTACATTCAAGTCTATTTGAGCCTCTTGCTCACCAGATACATGTTCATCAGTCTGAACATCTTGTTCAACTTGCTCAACAACCTGCTCAATAATCTGGGCAACATTTTCAATCTCCTCATCAGTCACCTGCCCAACAACTGGTACATTCTCTTGCTCAAAAATCGGAGACCCATCCAGATTCATTACATCACCAGGATGTCTTTCAGGATTCACCTGAAGTCCAGCTCTCATCAGACGCCTGTTTGTTCTAGGTCGTCTGGAAGGTTCAACAATTTTTGGTCCTTGACCTTCAGGAGCAACTTGTCTAATTGGTTGTACAGCTTCTATGATCTGTACATCTTGGTCACCAGAGGGTCCTTCACTAACTTGACCTCTACCTGGAGCCATTTCAGCTTCTTCTCTTTGGAAAGAGAGCATGGACTGAGGAATATCTACCTCGTTCAGTGGAGATCTGAGGTTGACCAGATCCCTCATATACTCACTCACAGAAAAGTGAGTAGTCTCAAAATCATACTGGTCTCCAAGAGCTCTTTTAAACATGAGTGAAAGAAAACGGATATAAGGAACAAAGGGTTTTCTACCTTTCACTCTAAGACGCTCTACCAGATCATCAAAAATGATCTGAGCGAAATCCACTCTTAGTCCAAACCATAGGCAGTAGGCAATCTGGAGATGGGTTTGATTTATCTGGTCTAACCCTCCAGAACTGCCTCCCAGACATTCAACAATGTGGGTGAAGAAGTATCTCCATGAGTCTGACAGTTTGCTCATGTAGATAGTTCCTTTCCTGGATAGTTGGCCATGTTCATCCATGATATCTGTGTGTCCCATCAGTCTGCGCACTTCCCTTGTATTGATACCAGAGGGAAGTTCGATTGGCAACTCATTCTGTTCAAAATAGTTCAACTGTAGAACAGACCTGAGTAGACTTGCAGTGAAACCAAGGGATCTGGTACCTCCCTTGAGAGTATAATTGATAGATGAAGTTTCATCATCATATTTTGCAGTGTACCAGAATTCACAAAGGTAATCGTGGTACATCCTTCCTAGATTTAGTGTCAACGCACCATATAATGGGCAAGAGAGAAAAAATGTGTTTAATCTCCCAATAACAGATTGGGCATCATGAACACTGGAAAGAGAAAGTCTGGTCATCCAGTTGTTCATGTTTATTCTTATGGCATTTGCCTCAAGAGTGATATGAGGTGCCCTGTCAACATTTTCAGAAGGAGTATATTCAGCGGCAAGCAGATTTTTAAGCGATTTGGATTGTCTAGGTGCCATTTTATAAAGAATAGATGAAGATGAAGTTGAAATTGAATATATATGGTTATGATGAAGATTTGATGAAAAATTGAATGGTAATGGAGTAAATAAGAGAGATAAATATGATTGGAAATTGAATGAAGAAGTAAATGAAGGAATTTGAAAGATTTGGGAGTAAATATGTTCGAAGTAATGCAAATGAAATTGAAAGTGGGTATTTATAGGAGAGAGAATGTGGAACTCAAACGGTTTAATTTGAAATTATCAAATAAAATTTTGATCGGGTTCTGAGATCCGCATTAATTACATCACATCACACATAAATGTGTGACGGTTTACAGCCCACAAACAGTAACAAGTTGCTCTTTTTGACTTCCCAAGGTAAAAATACCATCATTACGTTGAAAAATTTACATGCCACGTAGGATTAAAATATCTTTAAAAAGGTTTGCTTACGTGGCACGCACAATGACCAAGTATTATGACATATTTCAGTGCATCTGGAGGTTGACTGGACACTCCAGTATCACTGGTGGATTAGTCCCAGTGAACATGTACTGATGGTACACTGGAGGGACACTCCAGTAAAGTACCAGTGAAAACCATTTTGAAAGACTGGTAACCTCAAACGTGCACGTCAACTAATACAGACAAATAAGAGGGACACATTTACAAGGAGACATAAGTCACCTCAAACACGCACTTCAACCTGTCTAATTACCAGTGAGAGGGACACATTTACAAAGTACCAGTAATATTTTCTGAAGAATTTGTCCAGTGAGAAAATAAATTAATAAATTCCCCCTGAACTTAAAACATTTTTAAGAACAAAAATATCTTTCAAGTCTTCCCCTAGAATGTTGATCCAGAAATCTAATAATGCAAAGATAGTACACAAAGGCGTTCAATATCTGAGCAGTCACCAGATTTAAGGGTTTAACATTCTTAACTCACCAACAAGATATTCAAAAGTTTTGACATCCAGAGGTTTAGTAAAAATGTCAGCGAGTTGTTTGTCAGTGGGAATAAAATGGAGTTCAATGTTGTTTTTCATAATATGATCACGAATGAAGTGATACCTGAGATCAATGTGCTTCGTTCTGGAGTGCATGACTGGATTGTTCGAGATAGCAATGGCGCTGGTATTATCACAAAAGATTGGGGTCTTTGAATACTTAATACCATAATCAAGCAACTTGTTCTTCATCCAAAGTATCTGAGCACAACAACTGGCTACAGACACATATTCAGCTTCAGCAGTGGACAATGAAACTGAAGTTTGCTTCTTACTGGTCCAGCTGACCAGTTTGCCACCAAGGAAATGACATCCACCAGTAGTGGATTTCCTGTCTATCTTACAACCTGCATGATCTGAATCTGAATAACTCATTAGATCCATGCCTGAGCCTTTGGGATACCAAAGACCTAGACTGGGGACACCTTTAAGGTACTTCAGTATGCGCTTTACAGCAAGCATATGAGATTCCTTTGGATTAGACTGATATCTGGCACATAAACATGTTGAAAACATAATATCTGGTCTACTGGCAGTTAAATACATCAGTGAACCAACCATGCCTCTACAGACAGTGGTGTTCACTGGTTTTCCATCTGGATCGGAGTCCAGTGTCAGTGGTGCAGAAATTGGAGTTGATTTAGATGGTGAAGAGTTTATATCAAATTTCTTTAAAAGATCTCTAACATATTTTTCCTGATTAATAAAAATGCCATCTTTGTTTTGTTTAATCTGGAGTCCAAGAAAATATGTTAATTCACCCATCAAACTCATTTCATATTCAGTTGACATTATTTTCGAAAATTTTTTGCACATGTTTTCATCAGTAGACCCAAATATAATATCATCAACATAAATTTGTACCATTAACAGATTACCTTTTTCATGAAAAATAAATAAGGTATTGTCAATTGCACCTCTTTTGAAACCATTTTTCAATAAATGTTTAGTCAGAGTGTCATACGAGGCACGTGGGGCTTGTCTGAGGCCATAAAGCGCTTTGTCCAGACGATATACCCAATGTGGATGCTTTTCATCAACGAAACCTGGTGGTTGTCTGACATAAACTTCTTCTTCAAGCTTTCCATTCAAGAAAGCACTCTTTACATCCATCTGGTAGACTTTGAACTGATGATAAGCAGCGAATGCTAAGAATATCCTGATCGCTTCAAGTCTAGCCACTGGAGCAAATGATTCATCAAAGTCAACATCTGACTGGCAGTAGCCTTGTGCTACCAGTCTGGCCTTGTTTCTGATTACGTGGCCATCTTCATCTACCTTGTTCCTGAAGACCCATCTTGTTCCAATTGGTTCTTTCTTTCCAACTGGGAAAGGAACCAGATACCAGACCTTGTTCCTTTCAAACTGGTGAAGCTCTTCTTGCATAGCAGTCACCCAGCTTGGATCTTCTATAGCCTCGTCAATCTTCTTAGGTTCCATCAATGATAGAAAACTGACATATAAGCATTGATTACTGGAGGCTCTTCTGGTCTGAACTCCTCTACTGGAGTCACCTATGATCTGATCAATAGGATGAGCTTTTGTCCATCTGGAGTACTGACCAGGATTGTTACTGACAACAATATCAGTGCAAGAATTCAGCTGAGTCTCCTCTGGAGTTACTCCAGGAGGAGGATCTTGCCAGACTACTTCAGTATCTTCATCTGAGTCATTTAAATCACGATTTGCATCATGAAATTCTTCATTTGAAGGCATTTCTTGAAGTACTGGTTCAGTTTGGAATTCTTCATAAGAAGACATTTCTGGTATATTCTCAACTGACACTGATACTGGGGGAGTAGTACGAACATCTGATCCAATATTAATTTCAGAGGGTAGTTTGAAAATAATAGAGGGATAGAATGGAGTACTACTGGAGAGTTTCTTTTTCTGAACAGGTTCCAGATCAGGATGACTGGAAACTGTGTCTTCTGAATCTTCTTTAATGTCGTTTATAGGATCAGATTCACAAAAGACAATTGGAGTTACTGGGGGAGTGTCAAGGGCTGGCTTCTTGTTGATTGCAGCATTTGATTCATCAAATGTGACATGAATTGACTCATGGACCTTCTCCAGTCTTTTGTTGTAGACTCTGAAGGCCTTGCGAATGGCTGAATAGCCTAAGAAATACCCTTCATCAGCTTTGGCATCAAATTTGCCTAGCTGACTGGAGTCGTTCAGGATGTAAACAGGACATCCAAAAACATGAAAATAACCAATATTTGGTTTTCTATTTCTTAAGACTTCATAGGCTGTCTTTTTGTGTCGTTTCACATACACTGACCGGTTCTGGGTGTGGCAAGCAGTAGCAATTGCTTCAGCCCATAAACTGGTAGACAGACCAGATTCAGCAAGCATACTCCTGGCAGCTTCTATCAGCGTTCGATTCTTCCTTTCCACCACTCCATTCTGTTCTGGAGAGCGGGCTGATGAGAAGTTCTGGGAGATGCCAGTGTCAGTACAGAATGACTCCAGAGTTGCATTCTGGAATTCTGTTCCATTGTCACTTCTTAACTGAAACACCTTTCGACTGTACTTGAGCTCAATTTGCTTGATAAGACTGATGATTTCAGCAGTAGCTTCACTTTTAGACCTCAGAAAGATCACCCAACAATATCTGGAGAATTCATCTACGATCACCAGGGTGTATCTTTTACCAGCACGAGTCTGAACGTTCACTGGACCAAAGAGGTCCATATGAAGCATATGAAGAGGTTCAGATATGCTGAAATTCTGTCTGGTCTTGAAACTGGTAGACAGACCAGATTCAGCAAGCATACTCCTGGCAGCTTCTATCAGCGTTCGATTCTTCCTTTCCACCACTCCATTCTGTTCTGGAGAGCGGGCTGATGAGAAGTTCTGGGAGATGCCAGTGTCAGTACAGAATGACTCCAGAGTTGCATTCTGGAATTCTGTTCCATTGTCACTTCTTAACTGAAACACCTTTCGACTGTACTTGAGCTCAATTTGCTTGATAAGACTGATGATTTCAGCAGTAGCTTCACTTTTAGACCTCAGAAAGATCACCCAACAATATCTGGAGAATTCATCTACGATCACCAGGGTGTATCTTTTACCAGCACGAGTCTGAACGTTCACTGGACCAAAGAGGTCCATATGAAGCATATGAAGAGGTTCAGATATGCTGAAATTCTGTCTGGTCTTGAAACTGGTAGACAGACCAGATTCAGCAAGCATACTCCTGGCAGCTTCTATCAGCGTTCGATTCTTCCTTTCCACCACTCCATTCTGTTCTGGAGAGCGGGCTGATGAGAAGTTCTGGGAGATGCCAGTGTCAGTACAGAATGACTCCAGAGTTGCATTCTGGAATTCTGTTCCATTGTCACTTCTTAACTGAAACACCTTTCGACTGTACTTGAGCTCAATTTGCTTGATAAGACTGATGATTTCAGCAGTAGCTTCACTTTTAGACCTCAGAAAGATCACCCAACAATATCTGGAGAATTCATCTACGATCACCAGGGTGTATCTTTTACCAGCACGAGTCTGAACGTTCACTGGACCAAAGAGGTCCATATGAAGCATATGAAGAGGTTCAGATATGCTGAAATTCTGTCTGGTCTTGAAACTGGTACGTTTCTACTTACCCATCTCACATCCTGGACATGGCCTTTCCTTTTTGAAGGAAACTGAAGGTATCCCATCTGCAAGTTGTTTTCTGGACAACTTATTAATATTCTTGAAATTTAAATGGGATAACCTTTTGTGCCATAACCAGTTTGTGTCTTCATCAGCTTGAGTATAGAAACATTGCTCTGAATGAGAGCTTTCCATATCCATCACGTACACATTCCCTTTTCTGGGAGCAATCAACACTACCTTCCAGTCCTTGTTGAATACGATACCCTGAGCAATATTGAATAGAACTTGATAGCCATCATCACACAATTAGCTTACACTGATCAGGTTATATTTCAAACCATTCACAAATGCAACACGTCTGAACTTGACTTGTCCATTGTTCAGAACACCGTATCCCTCAGTCTTTCCACAACCATCATTTCCAAAAGTAATGGAGGGTCCATCAGAAATGGTGAACTCCTCCAGCAGGGTCTTACATCCGGTCATCGTCCTGCCATCAGCACTGTCAAGATACCAGATATATTTCTTACGATCGCCCTGCACATCCACCAGATATTATCAGTTAGATTTGGGAACCCATCGACTGATGGGTTCACTGGACCCTCCCTTATAGGTCCCTGGGGCAATCTGGTTTAGTTCACTTTCTTCAACAGTGGTCTTAGTTGAAAAGACCACTGGGGTTGATAGTTTTGAAACCTTTTTCTTTTTCTCAACTGGAGAAATAGATTTAACTTTCTTTGCAAAAGGTTTTGTATTTTGTCTAGGGCCAGATGAAGTACCCTCAATAAAGTTTAATCTTGCATTAAAACTTTGAAATTGACGAAACAGTGTTTGAATCTGGCTCTCTAACCAGGACAAAATATTTTCTTCAGATGATACCTTAGCCTTTCCAGTCCTAGGCTTAGGTAGGGAATTGGTCTGAGGTAAAGGTTTATTCCGATAAACCTCTTTAACTGGAGCAGTCATATTGGCCTTGGGAGTTACAGGCTCATCATAAACAGTGGTGGGCCTGAACCCCTCTGGTAATCGATCGATTACTGGTATTAATGATGCTACATGAGTATTTCCATCTAAATATGCACGTTTTTTAGTAGGAAATTGATTTACTCCAGCATCATATGGCTTTCTGGTTTCTAGCCATGATTTAATCACCAGTTTTTCTTTCTCTAAAATGATTTCAAGATCTTGTTTTTCTTGAATTAATTGTTCAGTTACCAGAACCTGGGCTTGAAATGCCAGTTCAATGTCTTGAAGTTCTTTCAATTTTGATTTTAAGACAGTTATTTCAGAAAAATCTGTTTCTAAACCATTTACACAATCAGATCTAACAGTTTCTACAAATATCAAATCAGAATTAAGAGCTTCAGCTATGTCCAGTTTTAATTCTTGGTCAGTTGCAGTATCATAATCACTAACCTTTTTAATAACAATGTCCACCCATCGTCCAGATGTGACATCTTCCTTCACCAGGTGCTCTTCGTCTGCCAGAGCCATGTAACAGCAATCTCTTTCTTCTTCTTCATCAGCAGATGATTCATCAGAAGGAACCCACTTCTCTTCAGTTGTTGCGATCATGCACTTATTATTGTTTTCAATTTGTTGTGCCATGAGAGCAATCTGGGCCTTAAGCTTTTTATATTTCAATTTATAGGTATCATCAGGCTTATTATTTGAAGAAAATGAACCAGGCTTGGATATAAACTGGCTGGACCTGCAATCTTTCATGAAATGACCCTTTTTGCCACACTTAAAGCATGTCAAATTGGTCTTATCAGTTGAAGAACTGGATGCAAGTTGTCCAGATGACCTATTTGCTCTTGCTTTGAAACGGTTAAACGTTTTAGCAATCATTGCAATAAGATCATCATCATCAGTTTCATCACAACAGTCTGGAGAGATTTAACTGGACTCTCCAGAATCCATGAGTTCAGACACCATCTTCTTCATAGAGAATACATTCTCAGAAGATATCAGTGCTGTACTTTGTGGTTCAGTATGACTAACCACATTAGGACTACTGGAGGCATGGTTATAAGCATCTTGTTCTGCCACCACTCTCTGAGCTTGATTTTCTTCAGTGTACCTGAAAGCTCCATAAAGAGTTGAGAGTGTGTGTGTGTGTGCAGAGTTTTACCTTGTCGTAAGACCAGGATCATGTGAGACCATTTGGTGGGCAGAATATCACAAAATTTCTCCAGAAGTATATCCTTGTCCTACTCAACCCCGAGACCTCTCAACTGGTTTATGATACTCATAAATCTGGTGTAAGTACCAGTGAGAGACTCATTAGGCTGAGCAAAAAATGACTCATACCTCTTGTTTAAGGAGACCTTTCTGGTGACAATGGTGTCATCTCCTCCTTCACGCTGGTTTAAAAGTTCATCCCACATGGTTTTAGCACTAGGAAAAAGAACTAGTGTGGGAATTAGGGTTTCTGGAACGGCCCCGAGGATCATGTTCTTGAGAAGGGTGTCTAGATTCACCAGTCTCCTCTCCTCTTCAGAACAATGTTCCTCCCTCTTTTCCCTTCCTCTTCTAGATCCAGAAAGATCAAGAAGGGGATTGAGAGGTGATGTAGGGACATAAGGACCTTCATTTAAGATTTTCATCATGTTCCTCTCAATATCAGTGATATGCAATAGCATCCTAGCCTTCCACGTACCAAACTCATCACTGTTCCCACTGAATTTAGGAACAGGATTATTTGAATAGTGCACATGCACGTGTGGAGAAGCAGGAGTAGGAGGAGGTGGAGGATTAGTGTTATTAACAATAGGTGGCTCATTATTTTGATCATTAACATTAACATTAGGATCGGGACCAAAATTAAAGCTTCCTTGTGTATTCTCTAGGTTGGCCATCAAAGAAACAGATCTAGGCAATGTTTAGCCTTCTGCTCTGATACCAAATGTGAGTCCCTGAAATACGATGGTTAACCTAGAAAGTGTAAAATACAACAAGTCTAATAATCACTAGAATAGACTAGTATTACTTGTAAATAAATGCAAGAATATATAAACAAAGTAATACAAGACTTAAAGCAATAAACAAGTAAAGTGGAACATTATGTATTTTTCAATGGTGTATTTTATTTATGATGTTAAATAAAATACAAGGTTGTGCGGAATCAAGATAATACAAATAAGTATGTATCCTAACAACCTATGAATTACAAATGATCTATATTTGTCAAATAACTCTTTTGGATCGAGATACTTAAAGTTGTGAAGTATCCCAGTTTAAGATCGAGAGTATTTAAACAAATTCACTCTAATGCAAAATGTATGCTTAAAAGTATTTTCTCAAAGAAATGACTTTGTATTTATAGGTAACAAAATTCACCAGTGAATTTTGTGCCGTACAAATATGGTTGCATGCATTTAATGATCCGACAAGAACATTAAATGCATTGGTTAATAGTACAAGGATAAAGTCATATCAATATGATTTTATTCTTTTAACCAACCACCTTTACACGCATAAACTTTGGTAAAGAACAAGTGGATTGTTCTTTGGAAAGTGTGTAAAGGCAAAAGTCAATTCCTCGATATCATTGTTCAGACTTGTAAGGTCTAGAACACTGACAATCCTCCAGTGTACAGATCTGGTAAGACTTCCAGTGGACTCCGCCATTTGTCAGTCTTCTTTATTCTGACTTCAGTCTTTGACTTCAGTGAGAACGTCTTCAGTAGAGTAGATCTGGACTGGGGTGAAGTCCAGTGAGCTAATCTGGAGAATACTCCAGATTTCCTATACAAGTATTTGCTCACTGGTCTTCCATTATTTCTGGACAAATCTTCAGAGGGACTCCAGAGTAGATCTGGAGTAGGTCCAGTAGAACACGTTTATGGACAGATCTTCAGTAAGGCTCCAGTAGTCGAGTCTGGAGCGAGTCCAGTAGATCTGGACCTAACAAATTCCCCCTATTTGTTTAGAAATAATGCAAGTGTTTTCAAGCTTAAATCTATACACTTTGTATGCTTGAAAAACACAAGTTTGATTTTAGTCTAAAAAATCTAAGTTACTGGAAAACACTTTATAGATCATGAGTGTTTTCAGTTTCATCTTTTAAGTTCTAACTTAGACTAAATCTGATCATTTACTTTTATGAATCAAAAATTGCAACTAATATTACATACATCAACTGATAAATAGTAGATCTGGACCTAACATATTTCCCCTCAGTTTGCTACTTTGCTTGTAATCTTTCATCTGTTGAGGTTCCCCTTTCTGAGGAAATGCTTCAGTTTATTCCATCTGATAATAGGCAACTCAATCCGGGAAAATCACTGTTTGAATCCCAACTTAAATTACCCAATACCCAACATGGTGATAGTGGAATGCAATGTCTTAGTGGCAGTTCCAGTAAGTCTGATACTGACAACACTCCAAGTAACTTTAATTGTGCATCTAAGGGCAAAAAGCAAAAGCGTACAAAAGCAATTCATGAATTACTTGGCGATATGCCATCTCAAGTAGGCAACAACATTTCATATAATTCAAAAGGTGGGTCAGAACCATTTAAGAATAACAGTTTTGTCAAAAATGAGGTCAATGAACAAGTGACTGTGCCGTCGGACCCTCATCAACAGAGTTTGGCTGCTGAATCACAAGCTGCTGAAGTTTATGACACAAATGAAGGTGTAGATAATGAAGCGTCCAATGATGGGTCACGAAATGTTAATGCTGGCGCTCTGGTAATTTTAAACGCACCTGTTTCTCAAGTTGACGTTGATTTTTTGGAAGATGGTGTTGTTGAACAGGTAAATGCAAATGAATGTAAGAATCATGACGGCACGAAACCATTGGCTGCTATTCCATTGAATTCTTGTCCGGGAAACCAAACAGATGAAAATTTGGATCAAATTAAAGGCTCGCGTTCAATTGAATCAGAGGAAAACATGTTTCCGTTACAAACTGATACATCTTTGGAATGGTTTAATGATGTCATAAAAGGAAAAAATGGCGATAAGGTTGACGCTACTATGCAGGATGCTGAAGGTGAGTGTGGTTTGGAGGCAAACTTGCGTGACTATGTATCACAAGTACCGACTACGACATGTGAAACAATGCCACTCTTCAACTCGGAACGAAACACTGATTCGCTCAACATGGATACAGAACCTGCTGCATTTTCAGAATCTGAATCCGTTTTAAAAGATTCAGCTTATGACAGTTTCATGAAAAAATTCAATTCGAAGATCAAAAAGTATACTCGGGTTGGTAGTTCATCTCAACCCGAACTTCCATCTGTCGAATCCTTCCTTGATAAATCTCAACGATATTCGTCACATTGTTACAATTGTGCATCTAAGGGCAAAAAGCAAAAGCGTACAAAAGCAATTCATGAATTACTTGGCGATATGCCATCTCAAGTAGGCAACAACATTTCATATAATTCAAAAGGTGGGTCAGAACCATTTAAGAATAACAGTTTTGTCAAAAATGAGGTCAATGAACAAGTGACTGTGCCGTCGGACCCTCATCAACAGAGTTTGGCTGCTGAATCACAAGCTGCTGAAGTTTATGACACAAATGAAGGTGTAGATAATGAAGCGTCCAATGATGGGTCACGAAATGTTAATGCTGGCGCTCTGGTAATTTTAAACGCACCTGTTTCTCAAGTTGACGTTGATTTTTTGGAAGATGGTGTTGTTGAACAGGTAAATGCAAATGAATGTAAGAATCATGACGGCACGAAACCATTGGCTGCTATTCCATTGAATTCTTGTCCGGGAAACCAAACAGATGAAAATTTGGATCAAATTAAAGGCTCGCGTTCAATTGAATCAGAGGAAAACATGTTTCCGTTACAAACTGATACATCTTTGGAATGGTTTAATGATGTCATAAAAGGAAAAAATGGCGATAAGGTTGACGCTACTATGCAGGATGCTGAAGGTGAGTGTGGTTTGGAGGCAAACTTGCGTGACTATGTATCACAAGTACCGACTACGACATGTGAAACAATGCCACTCTTCAACTCGGAACGAAACACTGATTCGCTCAACATGGATACAGAACCTGCTGCATTTTCAGAATCTGAATCCGTTTTAAAAGATTCAGCTTATGACAGTTTCATGAAAAAATTCAATTCGAAGATCAAAAAGTATACTCGGGTTGGTAGTTCATCTCAACCCAAACTTCCATCTGTCGAATCCTTCCTTGATAAATCTCAACGATATTCGTCACATTGTTACAACTGTGGACGATGTCCGTAGGTTATCTATGAATCATACTGAATCTGTTAAACAAGTTATCATTGTTGAATGATGGTATTAGATCCGAAGTGGGAAAATTTGCACTCAATGAACAGTTGGCAGAGGAAAAGTTGAATGAATTGGTCGTCTCTCATAATAATATGGTATCAGCTTTGCAGCAAGGTTTTGACCTTACAAAGAAAGATGTTGAAACTTTTGTCCGTAGAAACTTTGTATCATATCTTAGTAAGATTGAATCTGAAAGGGACAATGTTGAATTGAGGTTTCGTAAGATTGTCAATGAAACAATGTTGAAGAAGGAAGAGGTTATTAGGTTGTTACATTCTGATGTGTATGAGACTATGAAAAAAGACATTCTCAATGGGCTATCTGAGTCTGTTACAAATGGTTTGTACTCAAAGATTGAGGGGTTGATGAACAATAAGATTGTTGAAATTGAAAAGGTAGTTTCTGATAAGTTGTCGACTGAGTTAAAGAATGTTTGTGGTTCTGTCAAATCTTTGGAGAAAGGGTACAAAGAATTGGTGTCAAAAATGGATAATAAGTGTGAAAAGCCTGTAGATAGAACATATCTTGGTGCCCTAACCCTTAATGAGAAAAAGCTGCTAGAGGAGGTGAAGATTGCGCAGGTGAATTGTTCTTTCGAATTGAGAAGATTGAAGTCTCAGTTCGCATGTGTGATGACTGGTATTCAAGATTGTGTGAAAACACAACATTTTGAACCTTTTGTGGAGTGTGTTAAAAATGTTGACTTGCTTTCTAAACTTTCCCTTGCTGACATTCCGAAGGAAAATCGGGGTAAGAAGTTTGGTGTTCCTACCACATGTTTGAATCTGATAAATGATGTGCAGGGGGGACCAGATTCTAAGTATAAGGATAAACAATCCTTAATGGATCAATCAAATGCCAAGAGAAGTGTCAGTATTGCCAATGAAAGTGGAACTGGTACGATAGGAAATAAAGATGTTGTTGGTGTTCGGTCTGTTGGTGATTCTGGATTTCCAGACAGGAAAGATGTTTCTGACGCAGACTATCAAAAGTTTGTTATTATGGAAGATGAAATTAAAAAAGAACAAAAAAATTAAGACATGATCTTCAAATTAAAAAGGTATATCAGCTTGATAGTGGAGTTTTGGATAAGGTGAACGCAGAAGCTTTGTCCATTCCTTTGACTGTCTACATGGCAATTAAGAATGATGCCAGGATGGCGAATGTACTGCAGATGTTGGAAGATATCGAAGTGCATCAAACGTACTCTGAAAAAGAACAATTATATGATAAGATGATGTTTGGGAGGACAGTTGAGGAGCTCAAGTTGTTGAGAAAGAAAGAATGTGATGAAATGAAATTGAAATTGACTAATTATGTTGCTTCTATGTGCAAGCAGGTCACTAACGTGAATAGTGGCTTAAAGCGGAAATTACAAGAGCAACCCAGTCAAAAAGAAATCCAGAGGGTCGCATCAGGTTATGATAGATTTATGCTGTTCAAAAACTCACAAAAGAAGATTCAATCCGTGAAAATTGAAAAGATTGGTGACACCACTTTTAGAATAAACTTGGTGTATGAAGATGAATCAATTCAAATTATTGATAAAGGGTCTGTTGATTCGTTTGGTTATCAAGAATTAGTAGTGATTAATGAATTGCTGAATAAGAATAACGTGGAGGACGAAGCCAGTCGATTGTGGAAGGTGGTTGTTGAGAAAAAGTTTGAAATAAAGCGGAACATGGAAAAATTCCTTGTTGAACACAAACCAACGAATAGGTTAGCTACCGGTGATGGTTCACATTCCATACCTTGCAATAAGTAGTTTTGATTAGGCATACGTATTTGTCTTCTATTGTTAGTATATCTGGTTATCCAAACACTTGGTTATGAATATTTGTGTGTGTACTACTTGAAATTTGATATATGATCTTAATTATGTATTTGTTGTTTTTGTGGAAACTCATATTAGTATTACTAATAATAATGTTTTTCTATAAGTTGCGAGTCAGTTTAATTTTAATTCATGTAATATCGTTAGCTTAAATTTGTACATTTGACGTTTGTATCAAGTACAATACCATAGAGTGTTTGTTAATGTTACCAAATTTACAGTAAGTTAAATAGTTTATGTGTATTTAACCTGTCGATTTCTTTAAAGCATGTGAATGGTTTTAAGAAGTTACATATTTCGTGTCCCACGTTTATTTAACTTCTCATACAACTTTTTCGTTGGCAGTTGCATCATTTCGTTTGTGGTTGTACTTTGTTCTATATATAGTTTTGTGTATATAGTCATTTTTATTGGCATTTTTTCACTCAGTATTGTTTACAAGAAAATAAAATTTCAATTTACAAAGTTATGGAGAACGGAAAAACAGTTGTCAATGAAACTGATGTCAACGTTGATTTAGGTCTTAAACCTGGAAACGATCAAACAAGATGGGTTGGAAAGTTTGTCGGCAGATGAACAATATGTAAGTGTGCATAATTACTATCAGTATATTAAAATGGCGTGACTAACGTTAGTTTTATATTTACTTGTGTGTACAAGCGCAAATGTATTACTTTCTAAATAATTCGTTATTTATTATGTTTCTTTTAGGAGAAAAGTCTGTGGGATCCATTTCTATGCGAAAAAGAGGTATAATTTGGTTATTACTAACGGTTCGAATATGTATATTTGGAGATATAGTTTACGTGGTCTTTTTTTTTCTTTCAGATTAATGAATTCATGATGAAATACAAACAGGCAAGACGCAAAAGGATATATGAGGAAACGTTGAAAAAACTGTTTCCCTCGAGTCGTAAGGATTACCAGGTTTACTAAATCAGAATCTAATATATTATGCAAACTTATAATTCAGTTTCAGCAGTTGATATCTATTTATAGCATATGTTAAGAAGAGTGTAGTTAAATTTTGTGTTAATGTTTGCTATTATATTTTGTTGTTAATTGTGATAAGTTGTTTTTAATATGGTTATTGTTTTTATTAATTTAGCATGCTGAAGTTGGTCAGAAATTGGAGATTCACATTGAAATAAAAAATAACACTCCAGTGAAAACACAAGACCCAGTTGCAAATGAAGCTGGTTACACTTTTCAACCTGATGGTGATTGTTCAACTGATAATATGGATACGGAGGTTGGTGATGTGGTTCTAAAGAACTTTGTTACTGGTAGTAAGAACATTAATACTGAAGCAAAAGTTGAACCACATTCCCCTGTAAAGTTATTGGATAAAGTTGATGATGATTGTCGTGTTTCAAAAAAGTTGAAAATTGAAGACAGTAAAGGTGCATTTGAGCAGCAGGGTAATGTTGGAGATTAGAAATCATATATATGTTATTTAGTGTTCAATGTTTATCCTTTTTATGTAAGGTAGTTGCATTATCATCATCGTTAGAATGTTTATTTGTCTTTTTATGATGTTGTTATGTTTTCCTAAATATATATGTAGGTTTTTGATTTTGCAATGAAAGTTTTATTATCATGTTTGTATGTACTACTTATTTTGTTAGGTCGAAAATCGACCAAGTATAATTTGTTCAGAAATAGCTTGAAGTTTAGTGAAGACGTCCGTACAGAATTCTGAGATGTCTCAGAATTCCTTCACTGAAGCTTCACTTCAGTTCAGATCGAGATAAATCTGAAGCATTCATTCTGAAGTCAAAGACTGAAGTATGAAGAAGAGAATCATCTCAGAAGCGAGCAAAGAGTGATTCTACCAGATCAAGACTGAAGCATCTCAGTGTAAAGTATTTACAACACTTTACACTGATTACGAGGAAGACTTTTACTTTACACCTTTATCCGGTTAATAGATTTATCTATTAACAAAAGGTACAAAGTATAGGCTTGGAACCTAGTACTATAAGTCACATCAAGTGACTTATATACTCTTCCAAGTGCAGCATGTAAGGAATTATGGTTTAATTCCTTAAATGCTCACAACCACATTTGTACGATCTTGTCCACATCATCATGGACTTGGTCTATAAATACAAAGTCTTCTCACAACTTGCAAAGGGCTTGAAACTTTAGCATTGCAACTTGTGAGATATACTCTAAGTAAACTTACGAGTATTTCCAAGTTAATTAGATCACTTGTATTTCAGGATTGTTTAGATACTAACACTTGGGTGTTTATCTTTGTTCCGCAACAATCCTTGTATTTGTTTATACATCAATAAATCAAATACATTGAAAAGAAAACAACGTGTCTCAATGCTACATACTTGATTATATTTATATATATCTTTATATAGTTTCTGCCAACTTGTTCTTGCATTTTTATATCTAGTCAATTGTTTCTTGTTATCCATATCTGGATCGTAAACTGAACTTGTCCATCAAGATTAGTTGTACTTGCCAGTCGGGTTTGTTATTCATCTATATATTTGGGACTCACAATTGGTATCAGAGACAGGTTGAATTTTATCAATTCATTAACCTTTGATCTGCATAGATGGCTGACTTTGAACAAGAACGACCTGACCCTAATAATGCTACCCCACCCCCTCTCATCAACAACAATATACCTTCACACAATGTTCACGTACACTTTCCAAATAATCCTGTTCCCAAGTTTGATGGGAACAGTGAAAACTTTCAAACGTGGAAAGCGTGCATGCTTAAATATATTGCTGGTGTTGAGAGACATTTACCAGATATCTTAAAAGAAGGACCCTTTGTCCCCATGAATGCTTCTACTGTTGTCAGAAATGCCGATGGGACTCCTAGGCAGTCACCTAAGGAGAAGGATCATTGGTCTGAGGAAGATCATAGACTTGTAGACCTGGACACCAAGTTACAAAATATGATTCTATACGCAGTTCCAAAAACCCTAATGCCCACTCTTGTTTTACTTGAAAATTCCAAATTGATGTGGGAGGAACTAATGACACAGTTTGAAGGCACGAATGAGACAATTGTCACAAGAAAAGTTGCTTTAAACAAAAGATATGAGTCTTTCTTTGCTATCCCTGGGGAATCTTTAACTCAAACCTACATCAGATTACAAATCTGGTAAACCAACTGAAAGCCCTGGGTGTAACCAAAGACAAAGAAATTTTGTTGGAAAAATTTTGTGACATTTTACCTTCTAAATGGGAAAATTTAATCTTGGTCTTGAGACAAGGCAAAACCTTGCACAGTCATACTCTTGCTTCCCTTTATGGAGCCTTCAGATATACTGAAGAGAACAAAGCTGAAAGAGCCTTGGCTGAGCAGGATGCCAAGAATCATGTTTCTACCAGTTCTGGTACGGTTCAGTATTCTGAACCACATAGTACTGCTCTACTATCTTCTGAGAGTGATGTTTTTGACTCGATGAAGAAGATGGTGTCTGAAATGTTAAAAACTGGTGTCTCTGCTAATGTCACTCATGATTGTGATGAGAATGACAATGATGATCTGGTTGCCATGCTGGCTAAAACGTTCAATCGTTTTAAGGCCAAATCAAATCGATCTGGCAAACCTTTTGCTTCCAGTGCTTCTATTGACAAGTCTAATCTTGAATGCTTTAAATGCGGCAAGAAAGGACATTTCATGAAGGAATGCAGATCTAGTCAATCTTCATCATCACAATCTGCTCCTAACCATTCTATTTTTCAGAAGTCTGATGACAGCTATAAGGCCAAATACAAGAAGTTGAAGGCACATATGGCTCTGTTGGCACAAGACAACTCAAGCAACAGTTGTATGATTGCCAAAACTGAAAAGTGGGAAGACTCTGATGAATCATCTGATGATGATGAGGAAGTTAGGGACATGTGTTTCATGGCACAAGAAGATCAAGGTCATTTGGTCAAATCCGATGTTGAATCTGGTCGCTGGGTGGATATAGTGATGAAAAAGGGAGACCGAAAGAAGAACATATGGTTTCTGGACAGTGCTGCTAGCCGAACCATGACTGGTTATCAAACCCTGCTAGAGGAATATAGGGTGCAAGAGGGGCCCTCAATTGTTTTTGGAAATGATGGTAATGGAAAAACTGAGGGATATGGTGTGGTGAATAATGGTCAAGTCAAATTCACACGTGTTGCATATGTGAATGGTTTGAAATATAACTTGATCAGTGTCAGTCAACTATGTGATGATGGCTTCAAGGTTCTATTTGATATTTCACAAGGCACCATATTCAACAGAGATGGAAAGGTAGTACTGATTGCACCAAGAAAGGGAAACATTTATGTCATTGATATGAATCCTTCTACCTCTGAACAATGTTTCTACTCAAAGGCAGATGAAGACACAAATTGGTTGTGGCACAAGAGACTATCCCATCTGAACTTCAAGAACATTAATAAGTTGTCAAGGAAACAACTTGTTGATGGGATACCCTCTATGTCTTTCAACAAAGACAAGCCATGTCCAGGTTGTGAAATGGGCAAGCAGAAAAGAGCTTCATTCAAGACAAAGCAAAGCTTTAGTATTACTGAACCTCTTCATATGCTTCACATGGACCTTTTTGGACCAGTGAATATTCAGACCAGAGCAGGAAAGAAATACACCCTTGTTATAGTTGATGAATATTCAAGATACTGCTGGGTGATTTTCCTCAGGTCCAAAAGTGAAGCTGCTGCTGAAATCATTGCTCTCATCAAACAAATTGAGCTCAAATACAAGCGAAAAGTTTGTCAGCTCAGAAGTGACAATGGCACTGAATTCAGAAATGCCACTCTGGAGTCCTTCTGCACTGAAACTGGCATATCTCAGAACTTCTCCTCAGCACACACACCAGAGCAGAATGGTGTTGTAGAAAGAAAGAATCGTACGCTGATTGAAGCTGCTAGAAGTATGTTGAATGAATCTGGTCTTCCCAAGAATTTCTGGGCTGAAGCTGTTGCAACTGCATGTTACACTCAGAACAGATCTATCTACGTCAAAAGACACAAGAAGACCTCCTATGAAGTACTCAAAAATAGAAAGCCTAATATTGGATACTTCCATGTATTTGGGTGTCCAGTATACATTCTGAATGATTCTAGTCAGCTTGGAAATTTTGACGCAAAAGCTGATGAAGGATACTTCCTAGGATATTCATCAAATCGCAAAGCCTTTAGAGTCTTCAACAAGAGACTTGAAAAGGTTGATGAGTCAATTCATGTTACCTTTGATGAATCCAATTCTGCAATCTTTAAAAATTCCATCCCTGTACCACCCTCAGAAAGTCCAATAAGTTTTGGTGATTCTGATCCTGTTTCTGAAACTGATCAGTCACCTGAACATGCTTCTGAACATCTCCGTTCAGAACCAACAATGAAAAAGCCTAGCAACATTCCATTTTATCCTCCAGTCAGTTTCAAACTGCCTTCTGAACTGACTATTGGATCAGATGTACATGCTGCTTCTTCTATGATATCAGGCTCCACTGAGCAACCTCAATCTGAAGAATTTCATGATGCAAGTCATGATCTGCAGGAAGAAGAAGAATCTGCAGATGTATTTTCTGAAGCTCCTCCTGAAGTTACTCAGAGAAGTTCTTGCACTGATCTCATTATTCATCATGGTCAATACACTAAGTGGACTAAAGCACATCCTATCGAGCAAATCATTGGGAATTCCACTGGTGGGGTTCAGACCAGAAGAGCCACAAGCGATCAATGCTTAAACGTCAGTTTCTTATCTCTTATTGAACCCAAGAAGATTGACGAGGCTATGAAAGACCCAAGCTGGGTTGAAGCCATGCAAGATGAGCTCAACCAGTTTAAAAGAAACGATGTATGGGAACTCGTTCCTTGTCCCAGTGACCTGAAGAAGGAACCAATTGGGACAAGATGGGTCTTCAGAAACAAGATGGATGAAGATGGTCATATCATCAGAAACAAAGCAAGACTTGTTGCAAAGGGATATGCACAAGAAGAGGGAATAGATTTTGATGAAACTTTTGCACCTGTTGCTAGACTTGAAGCTATCAGAATATTCTTAGCTTTTGCAGCTCATCATCAATTTAAAGTCTATCAAATGGATGTCAAAAGTGCATTCCTGAATGGAGAACTAGAAGAAGTCGTTTATGTGTATCAACCACCAGGGTTCATCAATGAAGAAAAACCACATTGGGTGTACAGACTGAACAAAGCCTTATATGGTCTGAGACAAGCACCCAGAGCCTGGTATGATACTCTTACTAAACATCTTCTTAAAAATGGTTTTAAACGTGGTGCAATCGATAGCACTTTGTTCATATTGCATGATAAAAGTGATATCCTTTTAGTACAAATTTATGTTGATGATATTGTGTTTGGTTCTACAAATGAGAAGATGTGTGAAAAATTTTCTAAAATCATGTCTTCTGAGTATGAAATGAGTATGATGGGTGAACTAACATATTTTCTGGGACTTCAAGTAAAACAAACTGAAGATGGTATTTTCATAAACCAAGAAAAATATGTCAGAGATTTACTAAAGAAATATCAATTTGATTCAGTCTCATCAAAAGATACTCCTATTTCTGCTACATTAACTTTGGATTCTGATCCACATGGAAAACCAGTGGACCATACAAAATATCGTGGTATGGTTGGCTCACTGATGTATTTAACTGCAAGTAGACCAGACATAATGTTTGCAACATGCCTTTGTGCTAGATTTCAGTCTGATCCCAGAGAAGCACATGCAAATGCTGTTAAAAGGATCTTCAGATACCTTAAGGGTGTCCCCAGACTGGGTCTTTGGTATCCCAAAGGCTCTAGTCTAGATCTAATGGGTTATTCAGATTCTGATCATGCAGGTTGCAAGATAGACAGGAAAAGTACCACTGGTGGGTGTCATTTCCTTGGTGGCAAATTAGTAAGCTGGACTAGTAAGAAGCAGACTGCAGTATCACTATCAACTGCAGAAGCTGAGTACATTTCTGCAGCAAGTTGTTGTGCTCAGATTCTATGGATGAAAAACCAGCTGACTGATTATGGTGTTACTTACACAAAGACTCCAATCTTTTGTGATAACACTAGTGCCATTGCCATATCTCACAATCCTGTGATGCACTCGAAAACCAAGCACATCGACCTCAGGTATCATTTCATTCGTGATCATATTCTGAAAGGAGATATTGAATTGCACTTTATTCCCACTGATAAGCAACTCGCTGATGTTTTCACAAAACCTTTAGATGTCAAAACCTTTAAACATCTAGTCAGTGAGTTGGGTATGCTAAATCCTTAGACTGGTAATCTTGTTATGAACGCCTCAGTGACACTGATCTGGTTCACCAGTCTGAGCGATCCATGTAATTTTTGCTCGCCTAGCTATCGAACGCCTTTGTGATACTATCTGGGCACTTATTAATTCATGGATCATCACTTCAGGGGGAATGTTAAATATTTTTCAAACATTAAAATAAACCTTCATTTTTTTTAAGGAGGAACTTTTTGCTCAGAAAAATGTATTGAACTGAAGCACTTCAGAAAATCAAAAATATTTCAGTTGAAATTTATTGACTGAGATGGCTCAGATCTCCTTGGAACTGACCATTCTCAGAAATTGTTTAGTCATCACTGAAATACAACAACCTTTCAAGATATTTTCTTTTTGATACTTGGTCAATTGTGTGTACACGTGACCCACTGCATACTATGTTTTTAACTTTCGTTGGTCATGCTTATGTGTCACACATGGTGCGCCGTAAAAGGAAAAGAAATGAGTACTTTTTCTGAAAAATGTTGCAAGGTGGGGTCACACAAACGGCTTTGCATTCAATGCTGATTTGACCCCAGAAATCATTTTAGGATCTCAAACCCAATCAAAACCATTTTCGAATATTAAATATTTTATGAGTCTTGGGCTTTGAAATTCAAAAATTATTTTTAATTGTTTTTAGTTGGAAAATCTCGTTGTATTCCGTCTTAAATTCACAATTCCTTCTCATTCTTTCATTTACTTCGTTTTTCATTTACTTTCCAATCATCAATCTCTCTCATATTTACTCTCAAAATTCCTTAACTCCTCATATTCCTTTCACTTTCATTTTTTCAAATCTTAAAATGTCTAAATCATCATCTTCTTCTTCACACAAATCACTCATAAACCTTGAATATACTCCATCGAGTGATGTGAAAACATCTGCCACATGGCCAAAGAACTTCACACCCTCTCAAATCCGATTCAATATGAGCAACTTTTTGGCTCAATTAAATGTGAAGTCCGAAACCTTAATGGGAAAAATCAACAATTTTTGGGAGCAGTCCCCTTTCCATTATGCGTTGACTGCAAATCCTCAAGCATTGTATCATCGATACTTGCTTGAATTCTGGTACACTGCTGTGGTGCATAAAGATGAACAATCCATCTCCTTCACTCTAAATGAGGGCACAAGAAGTGTGTCATCACTCTTGAGGGGTTCAGAAATTCCCTTCATCTGAACTACCTCGAACCTCCCCAGGTTTTTGCTAAGAGACTCAAAGGAGTCAATTTCAGGGAGGTTCTAGTCGCCACTGGTCATGGTGATATGGAGGATGCTGATGGTAATTTGAAGACCTCTGGACACATTTTCATGTCTGGTTTTGGCATTTGCTGGAGGTTCTTCTGGACCCAGATTGTGGAGAGTCTTGGTGGCAACCATGGAGGGTTGGACCAACTTTCATTACCCCAAGTAGAGATGGGGTATTACATTTGGAATGGGATGCAAGCAGATTTCGCTGAGATTCTCTTCGCTCAGTTGATTACAAAGTTAAAAGGAAAGAGAAGTCTGCATATTGCTTTCCCAAGGTTTTTAAGCCTGTGTTTTATCGACATCCTTGGAGAAGCTTATAATGAAGCTGGACCTGAAGCTTCTGTACCTGAATATGGCAGAGATTTCTCAAAGGCAACCATTACTGAAGATGAGCCTGAACTCTCCTCTGCTATGCTTCAGGTATTTACTAAAACTGTTTCAGCCACACTAGCTGGTCCAGAAAGGTCACTAAGTGGGCCACAAAAGAATGTGGGACCCGTTAGTGTACCTAAATTTGTACAAATCATTGAATCTGGTGACAATGTTGAACCAGAATCTGGTGAGGGTACTAGTGACCCAAACCAGGGCATATCTGACCAGATCGTAAAAGTGAATGCTTTCTGGGATGACGATGAGCTACCTCAGGAGAATCTTGATTCTCTTGCTGACTTTGAGTTTGACGAGGAACTATTGGAGGCGAATCTATCTGATTCTGAGCCAGCCCCCATCCTCGCAAACGCCCCTCCTCCTCTCCCAGAAATCCAACCAGAAAATGAGCCTTATGTTCCACCACCACCATCTCACCAAAATCCAATCTTTCCACTAGGTACCACTCCCGCATATGTAACCGGTCCATCTTTCACTCCATCACTTCAATTACTACACCCCCAAATTCACAACATACCACCACCAATCAACTACGATGCCCCTTCAGAGAAGGACTTGGATTCTGAGACAGAATCTGAGAGTCCAACGGACATTCAAATGAATAAGGTACTTAAAGGGCTTGGAAGTTTACCATTTGTGGCTCCTGCTTCTACACAACCCCCACCTCCTTTGACTATAGAAGCACAGTTAGAGAAAACACAAACCGAAGTCCAAGGCCTTATTTTTAGGGTGGAGGACTTAACCAAATCTCTAACTGCCAACACTAGTTCCTTGGCTGATATGAAAGGTGCTTAGATGTTCCTTGGAACTGAGTTGACCAAAGTTGCTGGTAATGAAGGACTAGTGGTTGGGAAGCTAAATGAGCTGGTAATGACTTGCAACAAGGTGAGCTCTGCAATCAGAGAAGCCTTCAGGTTGACGAAGAGAGATGTGCAAGCTTCAGTGGTTGCGAACTTGACATCTAGTGTTGAGTTGTTGAAACAAGAATTTATGGTAGTTGGAAATGAAGTTCGTGAGTTGGTTCAGAAGCCAAGTGTTAATGAGAAAGAACTTGGGGCTTCTATCAGTGCTGGTATTGTGGAAGATCTGAAGTCTGAGCTATCTCAGAATCTTGCTGCTCAGATTTCAGATTCTGTCTGTCAGAAAGTTGGTGCAGAAGTTAGAATAATGATTGCTGAACTGACCAAGGACACAAATGACAAGGTGGAAAAGGCTGTCAATGAAGTAAAAAATTCAGTTTCCAGGCTTGAAGGTTCAGTTCAGAATCAGTCAAAGCAGTTAGATGAAATCCTAACACTTCTGAAGAAAGATAATGTTGTTACTCCTCCTCCCCCTGCTTCCTTCACTGAAGAAGACAGAAAAATGTTGAAGGACTTAAAAGATAAAGAAGCACTGAACCTTAGCTCTTCATTCAGACTAAAGGCTCAGTTTGCTACTATGGCAAAAGGTATTTGTGAGTGCCTAGAACAACAGAGTTGGGAACCACTGAAGGCAATTAAATCTACAATTGACCTTTATGCTAGATTGCCTTCAGAGATTCCCAAAGGGGGAAGTGGTGTGCCTATTGGTTTGCTCGCTAGTACTCAAGAGATAATTCAAGCAACCAAGAAGCAAACTGAGGTACCTTCTGGTAGTGCCTCAGTTCAGGGGGAACAACTTCAGAGAAAGGATAAGGGCAAAGGCAAGGTTCAAGAAGAAGAACCAAAGAAAAGTGATAAGGGTTCTGGAATGGTTGTTGGTGAAAATATAGACGAGCAAGGTTATCCCTTACATAATCTTGAAGCTGATAGTAAGAAGTTGGAAACATTGCAGAAGCAGGTTTCTAACCAATTCATTATGTGGAGGGAGAACAAAGAAAGAGAAAGGGAACAACATCTAAAGATGGGGACCCTTGATCACATTGATGCTGCAGCTCTTGGGTTATCATTGGAAAGATTTCAGAAAATCAAAAATGACCCAAGAGTGCAAAAGGCTATAGTTGATATGCTGGAATATGAGTGTGGAATGAACTACTCTCCTCTAGAACAAAAGTTAGAAAGTCTGACCTTTAAATTATCCATTGAAGACTTAAAGAAAAATAGAGAAAAAAAATGGAGATAAAAAGGAAGGAAATTCTGGCCGAAGTTCAGAATGTTGAGAAAGAGTTGCTCAGACCAACCTCTAAACCCAAAGTGACTGGACCTAGATCATCAAGAAAGAGTGTTCGTGATGCTGATCTTTCTACCTTCAAACCAATGTCTGGTGATGCTGTTGAAATTCAAAGAAAACATGAAAGGGATCAATATGAGCATTACATGAAGCATCGATCTCATCAAGCCAAGATAGTTGATATGGAAGTAGCAAAAGCTGATGGATTGAAGCTTTTTGACTTGGTTGTTAAAAAGAAGGAAGGGCAGCTGAAGAATACCATCAGGTTTCAGTGCACGAGTTTGGGATTTCTGAGCATAGGGAGATGATCCAGGTTCTGAAAGGGAAGCCAAAATCTGCCTTGACTGGTGCATGGTTAGCAAGAATACAACAAAAGATGCAAGCCAAGGTGGAAATTGAAAGCAGATTGTTTGGCAGAAAGGATCATTCTCCACTGAAGAGAAAACCTACTGAGGCACCTTCTGGTTCAAGGCCTGCCAAGAAGTAGTTTTCTTTTCAGATTATCATGTACTTATAAAGAATTTACATTTGTAACTTTCATTTCAGATTGTATATATATGTTGCAACTTGTAACAAATAAGTAGATGATAAGTTTAAGTTAGAATAACCACAAGTAAAATTCTGAGACATCAATGATCTATAAGATGTACTTAAGAAAATTTTTACAACTTAAACAAAAACTTGCATTTCAGACTTACAAACATGTATAGATAGAAGTCTGAGATGCATGCACTATTTCAGAACAAATAGGGGGAATTTGTTAGGTCGAAAATCGACCAAGTATAATTTGTTCAGAAATAGCTTGAAGTTTAGTGAAGACGTCCGTACAGAATTCTGAGATGTCTCAGAATTCCTTCACTGAAGCTTCACTTCAGTTCAGATCGAGATAAATCTGAAGCATTCATTCTGAAGTCAAAGACTGAAGTATGAAGAAGAGAATTATCTCAGAAGCGAGCAAAGAGTGATTCTACTAGATCAAGACTGAAGCATCTCAGTGTAAAGTATTTACAACACTTTACACTGATTACGAGGAAGACTTTTACTTTACACCTTTATCCAGTTAATAGATTTATCTATTAACAAAAGGTACAAAGTATAGGCTTGGAACCTAGTACTATAAGTCACATCAAGTGACTTATATACTCTTCCAAGTGCAGCATGTAAGGAATTATGGTTTAATTCCTTAAATGCTCACAACCACATTTGTACGATCTTGTCCACATCATCATGGACTTGGTCTATAAATACAAAGTCTTCTCACAACTTGCAAAGGGCTTGAAACTTTAGCATTGCAACTTATGAGATATACTCTAAGTAAACTTACGAGTATTTCCAAGTTAATTAGATCACTTGTATTTCAGGATTGTTTAGATACTAACACTTGGGTGTTTATCTTTGTTCCGCAACAATCCTTGTATTTGTTTATACATCAATAAATCAAATACATTGAAAAGAAAACAACGTGTCTCAATGCTACATACTTGATTATATTTATATATATCTTTATATAGTTTCTGCCAACTTGTTCTTGCATTTTTATATCTAGTCAATTGTTTCTTGTTATCCATATCTGGATCGTAAACTGAACTTGTCCATCAAGATCAGTTGTACTTGCCAGTCGGGTTTGTTATTCATCTATATATTTGGGACTCACATATTTTATCTATTTTGATTATTTGGTATTTTATATAATTTTTTTTATTTTTTCTTGTCAGTATTATGGTATAATGAGATCCTATATGGTTTTTGATTATACAAATAATCAGTATTATGTTTTTCTAAATATATAGAGTACTACTTATTTTTTTATTGTCAGTATTATTTTATCATTTCTGATTATATATCTTATTTCATTCAATGTCAGTATTATTTTACCATTTCTGATTATATATCTTATTTCATTCAATGTCAGTTATCATACTGATTATTTTGTAAGTTCAGTATATATATGTACTGAATTTTTTGATGAACCTGGTTTAGTAACTATAATTTTTAGTTTCTGAATCTTCTCAGTCTTTGCTCTCTGTACGTTACATTGTTTTAATCCTTTTTTTTTAAATGTTCATTAATCGTATTTATAGATTTTGAAAAACGAGGAGTCTATCACATTACATGTGGTTGAGATAAGTCAAAAAGTAAATAATATGTCAAAGTGCGTTTTCTTTATTTATCATAATGACAGTTTCAGTAACCGTCAAATCAACTACTGTATTCAATCAACTTTAACTGTTTATTTTTTGTTTTGTCGTTATATTTTCCTATTTACTTATACTTATATTTTTTAATATTAAAATGCATATCTTTGTATGGCAATGTTATGGTAAAAATACATAAAAAAAACTCCGATTAATGCATTATTCTTTTTTTATAATATGTTATTTACTATTTATCATTCATTTTATGAAATATAGTTATGATATGGGTATGTAATAATTTATTTAATCGTATAATTGGTATTATCAAATGCCTTAAGTATGGTTGTTCAGTCATATGCCTTAATGGTAAACTGATTTATTTTATAAATTATTATGAGTTTTTATGGTTTTTGATTATACAAATAATCAGTATTATGTTTTTCTAAATATATAGAGTACTACTTATTTTTTTTATTGTCAGTATTATGGTATAATGAGATCCTATATGGTTTTTGATTATACAAATAATCAGTATTATGTTTTTCTAAATATATAGAGTACTACTTATTTTTTTATTGTCAGTATTATTTTATCATTTCTGATTATATATCTTATTTCATTCAATGTCAGTTATCATACTGATTATTTTGTAAGTTCAGTATATATATGTACTGAATTTTTTGATGAACCTGGTTTAGTAACTATAATTTTTAGTTTCTGAATCTTCTCAGTCTTTGCTCTCTGTACGTTACATTGTTTTAATCCTTTTTTTTTAAATGTTCATTAATCGTATTTATAGATTTTGAAAAACGAGGAGTCTATCACATTACATGTGGTTGAGATAAGTCAAAAAGTAAATAATATGTCAAAGTGCGTTTTCTTTATTTATCATAATGACAGTTTCAGTCACCGTCAAATCAACTACTGTATTCAATCAACTTTAACTGTTTATTTTTTGTTTTGTCGTTATATTTTCCTATTTACTTATACTTATATTTTTTAATATTAAAATGCATATCTTTGTATGGCAATGTTATGGTAAAAATACATAAAAAAAACTCCGATTAATGCATTATTCTTTTTTTATAATATGTTATTTACTATTTATCATTCATTTTATGAAATATAGTTATGATATGGGTATGTAATAATTTATTTAATCGTATAATTGGTATTATCAAATGCCTTAAGTATGGTTGTTCAGTCATATGCCTTAATGGTAAACTGATTTATTTTATAAATTATTATGAGTTTTTATGGTTTTGAGTCATCATGACGGTTGCAAACCTTACATCTTCATTTGAGACATCAAACATATCACGACGGTTTGATTTTTTATGTAAAAAAACAAGAAAAAACAAAAAGGAAAACATATACCTATTTGGACGGTTGTAGTCATTATGATGTGAAGCAACCGTCAAACCAATTACTATATTTAATAATTGCTTGTCTGTATTTATTTATATTTATATTTTCTATGTATTTATTGTTTTTTTTCACACTAAATCTTCAGTAACAAATTAAAAGATATCTTTTGTTTAAATATTTTATTTTTATTCAGTAATATTGTAATTTTAGAATTATAGTCTACAAAAGATAAAATTATCGTTCCACACATTTATGAGTGTTTACACATGAGTACCGTAACATTTTATGTGGTTAATAGTTTAGATTGTAAAATCAGTTTTAACAACATAACTATGAATGTGTTATTTATTATTAAAATTATCATTGGTAATAATATTAGTTATAATAATGTTGTTGTCTATTTAGCATGTACTTAAGAAAAAAAATCAGCATGTGAATTTAATTTAAATTGTTGTAACATCGTTATCAGTTATGTAGTACGTTCAATATGGTAGACAAAATCGTAAATATTACTAACATTTCAGTACGTTAAATCATTTTTGTCTATTTAAACTTTTGATTTATTTAACACGTGTGATTATGTTTTTCAGAAGTTACATATTTAGTGTCCCACGTTTTGTAAAGTTGTCATAAAACCGTTTTATAGGAAGTTAAAAAATGTTCTTCATTGTTTTACGTTTGTCTATATATAGTGTCGTTTGTTTACTTAGTTATAATCACATTTTCAATCAGTATTCTCTAAAAATAAAATAAATAATAACAATTCGATTTAGTAAGTTATGGACAACGGAAAAACAATTGTCAATGCTTCCTATGTCAAGGTTGATTTAGGCCTCAATCATGGAAACTACAAAAAAGATGGGTTGGAGATTTTGTCAGTAAATGAAAAATATGTAAGTGTTCTTATTTATAACTTAAATGAGTTATTTAATGTATTATTTTGGTGTGTAAGTATAGACACACAGGTATTATATGCTGACTAAATCTATATTTCTTACAATTCTCTTAGGAAAAAACTCAATTGAATGCATTCCTAACCGAAAAAGAGGTATAGTTTATTAATGGTTCGAGTATGTATATTTGTAGATATGGTTTACGCACTCTTTATAATTATAAGGTTAATGAATTCATGATGAATTGGAAACAGGCAAACCGGAAAAAGAATGTTGACAAAATTCAGAAAAATCAGGTTACTATTATCAATATTCCTGATGATGTGGAGGTTGGTATTTTATTACTTGCTAATCAACGTTTACCTATATTTGTTTTAATATTTATGAAGTTAAGTTATATGTATTAATTTTATGATGATAGTTATTTTTTTTATTGTAGACTATTAACATTTCGGATGATTGTGATGAACCTGGATTGACTCAACCTCAATCTGAAGTAAGTCAAGATGCTTCTAATGCTGAACTGAGTGTAGAATTGTCGTATCTTAAGCGCAAGAGAGTCTACTCAGAATATTTTGACGCATCTGATAAAGAAAATGAAGATGGTGACTTTGTTGTCAAGCGTAATAACCGTTTCAGGGTGATTGATGATGATACTGATCCAGGGGATTTGGAGTTGGATGCTGATATGTGATGTTAATTATCGTTTTGAATAGCTTGTGGTCGTACTGTTTTTTTTAGTAATTATGCGTATTTTCTGTTTGCTTCAGTTATATGTTGTTTACTTTTTTATGAATTTTATTAGTGTTTCTTTGAATGTTAATATGTTTGTGTCTCAGATGACTTGCTTTTACTTGAATTAATTTTTTTATTTTATTACTTATTTTACTTTGATATTTTCGGAAGGGTAATGGAGTGAAATTCTTTGATATTTTCATTGTGTAATGTTTTGAATAGTATTTCATCATGAAGTATAATTAAATCATTTTGGTTTTCATTATTTTTGAGTTTAAACTGAATAATCCATGAGCTCCTTATAATACCATTCATATATTGTAAAAACATTGGATCATGTACAAAATATTATATCATGAAATAGGAGTCAAAATGCTGTTACATTTTATTAAGATTTATAAAGTAAATAAGTAAACATACATGATTGAGTTGAAGATTAATCTATCATTTAACTAAAATTCATTCTCCAAAAGGAAAACAGTCACTTACATAAAGTTTGATTCACATTTGCGAGATAATTACTAAATTCGAAGATGCTACTACTGATATATGATCAATAATGCATATCAACAACTACTACAACTGATACATGTATATTATTGCGTACGTTATAGAAATTTTCAATCCCACATTGATTGCTGCAAATATAAGTCGTTCTCCATAGGTGTACCCCTTGGAGATTGATTGATGGTCTTGGTTGTCAATATCCTTGCGATTTCAAATGAGACGAATGCATCAAGACATGCATACTCCACCTGCTCATACGACAACTTATATTTTGCCCAAGGACTCAGGGTGATACGTTTTGGTTTCTCAATATCGTATTCAAGTACAATATTCGTCAACCTTTTCAATCCCCAATTTTTTGCACCCGGCCCGTATATTTTCTCAGCCAAAGTCCTCAGATCCGTCACTTGTACATTGTATCCGATCCCATATTCGTTTTTTAGTTTGTTAAGATCATCAAGTACACCTACCCCAGTGAAAGTGTAGTTATGGTTATTCATGAAGTTAATAAGGGAAGGTGGAATGTATGAAGAATGCATGATTTGGAAGATGAGACTACGACTTCCTACACATATTTGCATGATGGCAACTTTACTTTCGTTGCCACCATTATAACGAATCTGCCACTCGGTGTCAAGCCCAACTATGAGCCGGTTTAAGTGTCGGTGGTAGGACTTTTCGATTTTATAGATCCATTCAGAGACAACGTTTGGATATTTGGTTACTGTGGTTTGGATTTGGTGTTTGTAAAATTTGATGTTGTGCGTTGGTATATTATTACTAGCAGGACGTTGATAATTGTAAGATGATCTCCGATAACTGTTACTCTTGGTGGTCATTATATATTATTTGTAAGGGAATTGATCGATGGAGAGTGTATGATATGATGAAGATTAACTTTTGATGTGGTGTAATGAGTGACTGAATGAATGGAAACTGAACGTCACCTATTTATAGGATAGGATTGGAGGTTATCGAAAGTAGAGTAGTTTTATTCCAAATGGGTAACTGGTGCTAAAATTTAGAAATCCATTTTTGAATTTATAAGTACCACATCAGATTTTTTTTTATTGATATTTACATATGCTAAAAAAAATAAAAATTGTTCATTATTTAGATATGCCTCTTCTGTTGAACAGGAAAAGAGTTTGTGCTCTCAAGTAAGAATAAATATGTTTTTGTTTCTGTGTATGTTAATTTATTTTATTTTTTTCTTTCGTTTGCGAATGCTCATATTATCTATACAGTTGAAGTAACAATTATTTGCATTTTTTAGTCATTGCAAAGTGGACATATGTTTGCATTACGGTGGTGAAATGTTTAAGTTACGCAAGGGTTATGATTATTTGGAAGGTAGATCAGTTATGAATTGTGCTGTGAATACAGATGAGTTTTTGATGAATGAACTACGATACTGGTACTATAAGAAAATTAGTTGTTGTCATATAGTGTGGTTCAGATGTAGGGTTCCTACTCTTTCACTTGATGATACGCATTCTATAAAGAAGCTTGAAGATGATATTGACTTGAAAAGTTTATATCGTCTTTGTGATATTGATTCTGTTATAGATATCTATGTGATGCATTCAAGTCATACATCCAGGATGCATTAAATTATTTTGTTATGTTACTCAAGTTGTGTGTTTGAATAATTGGAGTTGTATGCTTTTTAATTTTGCTAAAAATTAATATTGAGTACTCAATATTATCTAAATTTGCTCAATAACCATGGAATCAAATATAACGATATATGTTGTCATCTATACTTAACTAACAAGTAGTAGAAGGATTAAATACAAAATAAATAAGTCAACATCTATATCTTTTTTGTCCTCTATTGACGTTGCTTCTTACACAATGACGATTGATTTGAAAGATACTTTACTCCTATCAACCCTTTTCAATGGTAATGATTATTATATGCATCAGATTAAATAAAAAATTCATTCTATACAATTAAGACCTATCCATCACACTTCTATTAACTTTATATTATAAAAAGTTTGCCTTATATATATGATTCCTAATCCTTTTCACTTACAATCTTCATTATAGTTATAAAAAAAACACATATAATCTATTAAAGGAAAAAATCATGGCTAAAAGAAAAAGACATTCTGAAAGTGAAGACGAAGAGTCAAATGAAGAAAAAAGTGAAGAGTATAGTTATGAGGAGACACATATAATCTATAAAGGAAAAAATCATGGCTAAAAGAAAAAGACATTCTGAAAGTGAAGACGAAGAGTCAAATGAAGAAAAAAGTGAAGAGTATAGTGATGAGGAGACTACTAATGATTAAGATAGTAAGGAAGAAAGAGAAAGTGAAGAAGAAGATGATGAAGGTAATAAATTGAAAGCTGCTGAGGAAGAAGATAATGAAATATTTGGAACCATTGATGATCAACTCAAGTCTGACGATGATGATCAAGAAGAAGAAGATGATGAAGATGTATATATATATATATATATATATATATATATATATATATATATATATATATATATATATATATATATATATATATATATATATATATATATATATATATATATATATATATATATATATATATATATATATATATATATATATATATATATATATATATATATATATATATATATATATATATATATATATATATATATATATATATATATATATATATATATATATATATATATATATATATATATATATATATATATATATATATATATATATATATATATATATATATATATATATATATATATATATATATATATATATATATATATATATATATATATATATATATATATATATATATATATATATATATATATATATATATATATATATATATATATATATATATATATATATATATATATATATATATATATATATATATATATATATATATATATATATATATATATATATATATATATATATATATATATATATATATATATATATATATATATATATATATATATATATATATATATATATATATATATATATATATATATATATATATATATATATATATATATATATATATATATATATATATATATATATATATATATATATATATATATATATATATATATATATATATATATATATATATATATATATATATATATATATATATATATATATATATATATATATATATATATATATATATATATATATATATATATATATATATATATATATATATATATATATATATATATATATATATATATATATATATATATATATATATATATATATATATATATATATATATATATATATATATATATATATATATATATATATATATATATATATATATATATATATATATATATATATATATATATATATATATATATATATATATATATATATATATATATATATATATATATATATATATATATATATATATATATATATATATATATATATATATATATATATATATATATATATATATATATATATATATATATATATATATATATATATATATATATATATATATATATATATATATATATATATATATATATATATATATATATATATATATATATATATATATATATATATATATATATATATATATATATATATATATATATATATATATATATATATATATATATATATATATATATATATATATATATATATATATATATATATATATATATATATATATATATATATATATATATATATATATATATTATTATTATGTTGTCTTTATTATATATATATATATATAATGTAAACTTTTTTTTTATATACATATTCTATATATTATTTACTGTGTTTTTTGCCACTTATGTTTATGCGTATGTAAATATAAATATTGTTTTATATATACATATTCTATATATTATCTAATGTATTTTTTGCCACTTATGTTGATGCGTATGTAAATATAAATATTGTTTTATATATACATATTCTATATATTATCTAATGTATTTTTTGCCACTTATGTTGATGCGTATGTAAATATAAATATTGTTTTATATATACATATTCTATATATTATCTAATGTATTTTTTGCCACTTATGTTGATGCGTATGTAAATATAAATATTGTTTTATATATACATATTCTATATATTATCTAATGTATTTTTTGCCACTTATGTTGATGCGTATGTAAATATAAATATTGTTTTATATATATTTAAAAAAATGTTATAACTCAAGTGTGTTATATATGTTACGGAAAAAACATTGATGTCAGTTTAGATTTCAATGGTAGTTACTTTGTTCAAAATACTCCACGAAGTGGAAACGTGGGGAAGATGTGATTTCCGAAACTTTAGGGACTTTTATTACGTGGAAGTTGTATTTATATATTACTCCATATATTATTTACTGTGTTTTTTGCCACTTATGTTGATGCGTATGTAAATATATATAATGTTTTATATATACATATTCTATATATTATCTAATGTATTTTTTGCCACTTATGTTGATGCGTATGTAAATATAAATATTGTTTTATATATACATATTCTATATATTATCTAATGTATTTTTTGCCACTTATGTTGATGCGTATGTAAATATAAATATTGTTTTATATATACATATTCTATATATTATCTAATGTATTTTTTGCCACTTATGTTGATGCGTATGTAAATATAAATATTGTTTTATATATACATATTCTATATATTATCTAATGTATTTTTTGCCACTTATGTTGATGCGTATGTAAATATAAATATTGTTTTATATATACATATTCTATATATTATCTAATGTATTTTTTGCCACTTATGTTGATGCGTATGTAAATATAAATATTGTTTTATATATACATATTCTATATATTATCTAATGTATTTTTTGCCACTTATGTTGATGCGTATGTAAATATAAATATTGTTTTATATATACATATTCTATATATTATCTAATGTATTTTTTGCCACTTATGTTGATGCGTATGTAAATATAAATATTGTTTTATATATACATATTCTATATATTATCTAATGTATTTTTTGCCACTTATGTTGATGCGTATGTAAATATAAATATTGTTTTATATATACATATTCTATATATTATCTAATGTATTTTTTGCCACTTATGTTGATGCGTATGTAAATATAAATATTGTTTTATATATACATATTCTATATATTATCTAATGTATTTTTTGCCACTTATGTTGATGCGTATGTAAATATAAATATTGTTTTATATATACATATTCTATATATTATCTAATGTATTTTTTGCCACTTATGTTGATGCGTATGTAAATATAAATATTGTTTTATATATACATATTCTATATATTATCTAATGTATTTTTTGCCACTTATGTTGATGCGTATGTAAATATAAATATTGTTTTATATATACATATTCTATATATTATCTAATGTATTTTTTGCCACTTATGTTGATGCGTATGTAAATATAAATATTGTTTTATATATACATATTCTATATATTATCTAATGTATTTTTTGCCACTTATGTTGATGCGTATGTAAATATAAATATTGTTTTATATATACATATTCTATATATTATCTAATGTATTTTTTGCCACTTATGTTGATGCGTATGTAAATATAAATATTGTTTTATATATACATATTCTATATATTATCTAATGTATTTTTTGCCACTTATGTTGATGCGTATGTAAATATAAATATTGTTTTATATATATTTCAACAGCATGTATAACGGCATGACTTATGTGTCTTTCAACAGCATGTATCAACATAACATATACGTTCCATACAATACAACGTTTATCAATAACGAATCCATATAACGATTAACAACGTTCCACAAGCACATTTAACAATAACGATTCCACATAATGATTAACAACGTTCAACTAACACGTATATGTACACTTTTCAGCCCGAAATCTCA
>CM067175.1:48090587-48108422 GCA_034093135.1 Erigeron breviscapus | reverse complement strand
TAATCCCCTGAACACTCCAAATGTGTATGTACCACTTGATTTTGATCATCCAGCATATGAGGAAAGGGTTATACCAAGTTATGATTCCATCTCTCAACAAAACTCAAGTTTCAATGATGATGACGTTGATCTTCAAGAACAAGATCCACTTCCTCATGCTCACAAGTGGACACGTATGCAGAAAGACCATCCTACTGATCAGATAATTGGAGATCCACAAGCAGGAGTAACTACTCGTACCTCAGTAAATGAGTGTCTTGTTGCACTTTCTCTTAGCAATATTGAACCCAAAACGGTATCTGAAGCTTCTTCAAGATCCAGAGTGGGTTAAGGCAATGCAAGATGAACTCGCTCAATTTGAAAGACTGAAGGTATGGAGGTTAGTTCCAAATCCTAGAAAAACTGATCCAATCGGAACGAAGTGGATATTCAAAAACAAAAAGGATGAGAATGGAGTGGTAGTAAGGAATAAAGCTCGACTTGTTGCTAAGGGTTATTGCCAACAACCTGGTGTTGATTTCGACGAAACTTTTGCTCCTGTAGCAAGAATGGAGGCCATTCGAATTTTCTTAGCTTATGCCGCATTCCGATGAAACTTCATCGATCAACTATACTCTCAAGGGAGGTACCAGATCCCTTGGTTTCACAGCTAGTCTTTTCAGGTCTGTTCTCCAGTTAAGCTATCATGAACAGAATGAGTTACCTATCGAACTTCCCACTGGTATAAATACAAGGGAAGTATGCAGGCTAATGGGGCATACAGATATATTGGATGAGCATGGCCAGCTATCCAGAAAAGGGACTATCTACATGAGCAAGCTGTCAGACTCATGGAGATATTTCTTCACTCATATTGTTGAGTGTCTAGGAGGCAGCTCTGGAGGATTAGACCAGATTAATCAAACACACCTCCAGATTGCCTATTGCTTGTGGTTTGGGCTTAGAGTGGATTTTGCCCAAATCCTTTTTGACGACCTGGTTGAGCGCCTAAGAGTGAAAGGACGAAAACCATTTGTGCCTTATATTCGATTCCTTTCACTGATGTTTAAGAATGCACTTGGCGACCAGTATGATATGAATACTACTCACTTTTCTATGAGTGAGTATATGAGGGACCTAGTCAACCTTAGGTCTCCAGTGGATGAGGTAGATATTCCTCAGTCCATGCTTTCCTTCCAAAGGGAAGAAGTTGAAATGGGTCCAGTTAGAGTTCAAGATGTTGAAGGACATCTGGTGATGATGTACAGATAATAGAGGCTGTACAGCCCATAAGACAAGTTGCTCCAGAAGGTCAAGGTCAAGAAGTTGTTGAACCTTCTAGACGACCTAGAACTAATAGGCGTCTGATGAGAGCTGGAATCCAGGTGAATCCAGAAAGACATCCAGGTGATGTTATGAATCTGGATGGATCACCAATATTTGAATCTGAAGAGGTTGTTGGGCAAGAAACTGATGAACAAGCTGAACATATTGCCCAGGTTGTTGAAGAAGTTGTTGAAGATGTTCAAACTGATGAACATGCTTCTGGTGAGCAAGAGGCTCCACTGGACTTGAATGTTGAGGTTGGTGAACAGGTAGATATAGAGACTGGTGAACAGTCTGGTGAACAGACAGTTGGGATTGCTCAAGAATGGGATGTTGTTGAATCTCCAATGTCTGAAGGCTTTGATGTGAACTTGAACTTTCTGGGTGAAGATGTACAAGAAGAAGAAAATCTACCAGAAATGCCAACACCTACACCAGAAATGCCACCACCAGAACCAAACATGCCACCACCACCACCACCTTCAATTCCAGAAAACACCCAATACTTCACTCCAGCAACCATTCAACCTTCAGAATCTCAACCTCCTCCTCGTGCGCCGGAGTCACCAGTTGCAACGTTTGAAGCTGCAACTGAAGAGGACTGGGCACAAGTTCCTCTAATGACCAGATTACCCTCCACTCTTGAACCTCCCACTGGTCTCTCCACTTCTTCTTCAACCGAGGTCCAAGGCCTTTTAAGTAAGGTGGCGGACCTGGAGAGATCACTCCAGACTTCATCTCAGGTTATTTCAGACTTCAAATCTTTACTTTCAAATAACCTTGCTTCAGAGATGAATGTCTTCGCTGGGAATGAGAAGCTGGTTTATGAGAAGCTTGATGAACTGGTACTGGCCACAAACACCAACTCTGAAAAGATCAAGGTGGCAGTCCAGGGATTAGAGAATAGGTTGGTTACTTCTGTTCAGAGTGCAGTCACTGGTGGACTGGCAGGTCTGAAAGAAGAGGTTCAGAATTTGGTTTTCAGGGTAAGCTCTCTGGAGAGTAGGCCCACACTGGACCAGAGTGCAGTTGTTAGTACTCTAAGTGATGAATGTACAAGGAAGTTCAGAAACAACATGTTAAATGAATTATGTGAAGAAGTTTCTGGGACTGTCCTTCGTAGCATTTATGATGGGGTATTACCCCAAGTAGAGAAGCTACTGGATGAAAAGTTGCCAAAACACTTGCCCAAAGCTGTTGCAAATGTTCAGAAGGAAGTGCAGGAACTAAAGAAAGTTGTGACTGAAACAACTCCAGTACAAGGTACATCTTTTGGTTCACTGGACAGACTTATGCTTGAACAAATGTGGAATGATCTCAAGTCAAGAACTGGAGATCCTTCCAAGGGGGAAGAGTTGTCTGGTGACCAATCACAAAGAGCATATGGCACTGAAGCCGGGCTTACTGAATCACAAAGAGCATATGGCACTGAAGCCAGGCTTACTGAAGAGGCTGCTGGTACTGAAGCCAGTGAGCCCCAGTTTGAAACCTTCCCAGATATTCCTACTACACTAAAGCTGTTAAAGGAAAGGAAAAAGTTGTGTCTGGTGAAGAGGAAGAGCAAACTGAAGATGTTGATAATGAAACTTCAAGGAAGTTAGAGCAGGAATGCATAATGATAGAGATTTTTAAAAGAAATCAAAAAGATGAACTGCTGGCCCATCAAAGGGAGATGGCAAATATGGGTACTCTGGACTCCTACAATGCTGGAAGGATAGGCATTAATATTGAAGTTTTTAAAAGGATGAAGGATGACCCCAGAGTTCATCAATGCCTAAATGCATTAGATGATGTTCATGTACGCTCATTCTACGCTGAAGAAGAGCAAGTCTATGACTCAATTATTTATGGCGTGAGTGTACCAGAACTCATCAGACAGAGAAAAGCTGAACTGGTAAGTCTCCAGAAGAAAATAAGAAAGAATGTTGGTGCTCTGGAGATAGAGTACAGAAAGAGACTTACTGGTTTACCAAAGTTGACTGCCAGACAGATCAAAGCAATCAAAGATGGTGATGTAAGTACTTTCATTCCCCTGGACACTTCTCGAAGAATAAATCGTCAAGAACTCCAAACTGCTGTAGAGCAAAGGAGAGTGTCCAAGGATACTGAAGCTTTGATCCAGCAAGCCAAGCTGAAAGAAAAATACAATGAAATGTTGAACTTCAGGGCTGATGCAAGAAGGATCACTGGTGCTGAAATCAAGTTGGCTGAAGATCATGAAGGCATGTCTAAGTTTGAGGTAAAGTTGACCAGGGAGGATAACTTCACTGATGAGAGGAGAAGTACTTCAGTCCAAGCTTTTGGATGGAGTGAACTTAGGGAAATTGCTCTAACATTCAAGGGGAAGACAGATGTGTCGACTGATGTTAAGGCATTTCTGAAAAGGATTGAGAAGGTATGGAGAAGAAAGCAACAGATGGAAGTTGCATTGGGTATAAGATCACCAGATTCATTACCATCTTCTCCATCACCAAAGAGAAAGGCTACTGAAGATGCTCCAGAAAGGACATCGAAAAGAAGGGCCTAACTCTTATTGTTTACTTATTGTAAATTATTGTCTTATGAAAATTGTATACTATTTATCAGTTGATGAATGTAATAATAGTTGCAATTTTTTTATTTTATAAGTAAATGACCAGATTTAGTCTAAGTTAGAACTTAATTGATGAAACTGAAAACACTCATGATCTATAAAGTGTTTTCCAGTAACTTAGATTTTTTAGACAAATCGAAACTTGTGTTTTTCAAGCTTACAAAATGTATAGATTCAAGCTTGAAAACACTTGCATTATTCTAAACAAATAGGGGGAATTTGTTAGGTCCAGATTTAGTCCAGATTTACTGGACTCGCTCCAGACGCGACTACTGGAGCCTCACTGAAGATCTGACCAGAATCATGTTCTACTGGACCTACTCCAGACTTGGAATCTGGAGTCCCTCTGAAGATTTGTCCAGAAATAATTGAAGACCAGTGAGCAAATACTTGTATAGGAAATCTGGAGTATTCTCCAGATTAGCTCACTGGACTTCACCCCAGTCCAGATCAACTCTGCTGAAGACATTCTGACTGAAGTCAAAGACTGAAGTCTGAAGAAAGAAGACTTAACAAATGGCGGAGTCCACTGGAAAGTCTTACCAGATCTGTTCACTGAAGGATTGTTAGTGTTCTAGATCCTGCAAGTCTGAACACTGATATCAAGGATTGACTTTTCCCTTTACACACTTTCCAAAGAACAATCCACTTGTTCTTTACCAAAGTATACGTGTGTTAAGGTGGTTGGATAAAAGGATACACTTGCACTTGATGTGACTTTATCCTTATTCCTTATCCAATACATTTAATGTTCTTGTCGGATCATTAAATGTATGCAACCATATTTGTACGACACAAAATTCACTAGTGAATTTTGTTGCCTATAAATACAAAGTCATTTCCTTGACAAAAATACTTTTAAGCATTCATTTTGCATTGAAGTGAATTTGTCCAAATACTCTCGATCTTAAACAGGGATACTTCACAACTTTAAGTATCTCGATCCTAAAGAGATATTTGACAAATATAGATCATTGTAACTCATAGGTTGTTAGGATATATACTTAATTGTATTATCCTGATTCCGCAACAACCTTGTGTTTTATTTAACATCATAAATAAAATACCCATGAAACAATACATAATGTTCACTTTATTTGTTTACTGCTTTAAGTCTTGTATTACTTTATTTATATACTTGCATTTATATTAAAGTAATACTAGTCCAATCTAGTGCTTATTAGACTTGTTGTATTTTGCACTTTCCTGGTTAACCATCGAACTTAAGGGACTCACAAGATCTAAACAATCCTTGAACGATTCGGCACAAAACGAATGAATCTTTGCTTGGAGAGGGGAGGGAGATCGACTGGAGGGTTTTCACACACAAGATGCAGAAGTTTTGTGACAATTAGGGCTGCCTAATTGCCCTCTAACCCCTGGCCATCCACCCATTAAGTTACACTTAGGACCCCTCAACTACTAAACTTAACTTTCTTTGCTTAACTTTCTACCGGGAGTCTTAACACACTAACAAGCACCTAATTTCTTAACTATACTTTGATTACTTTCATTAAACATCATATTAATCATTTCACATTAAACATATAAGCATTTAATCACATAATCACATATAAGGCACATAACTTAACGAACCTAACGTTAACTAACGGAAAGTCAAATAGTCAAACACAAAACGTTTGGGATGTTACAAAAATCAGACGTCGAAGCACGTACAGGAGCCACCAGCGCCGCTGGGAAAGCCACGGACTTCCCAGCGCCGCTCAGCCACTTCTAGCGCCGCTGGACCTGCACTTGTGCAGTCCATCGCCGCTCCCAGCCAAGCCAGCATCGCTCCCGTGTGTCCAGCACCGCTCAGCCTTAGCGCCACTCCCGGTTCCAGTCTGCACACCAGATCGCGAAAAATCCAAAAAAATCAGAAAAACCCAAAAATCCAAAAAAATCAAAAAATCAGAGAATACCAAAAAGAAAAGAAGATGGAGAAGCATCAATGGATCGCCATCAAATGGAGCCAACTCAAGTCTTTGAAGATCTTTATCATTCAAGTCGCTCCACAAATGCCATCTTCAACAACATTCATGCAATATAAGCCCGGGAAGTTTCGTTAATACTTTAACTTTTCGTGTTTTTCCTATTACCCTTTTTGTTATGTCATGTCAAATACAACGAGGACATTGTACAACTTAAGTGTGGGGGGATGGAATAGGAAAAACCCGTGGTTTTATTGCTTGAATAATCATAAGTTTTCTACTACTTAATTCATGCAAATTTAAAAATTTTCTTGTGTCTGAAAATCATTTTGAGAAATAAGCTTTGCAAGTAGACAAAAGATGACGATAACTAAGCAATATTAGCTTTGGTAGATGAACGGTTAGTTAGAACTGTTAGTTTGACTATAGATTTGTGGCTGTTCATTTTTCCAACTGGATTAGAGCTTAAACTGAAACTGAATGCGATTATGTTTGCCATAGCACATTTAACCGGACTTTAATATGCCTAGCAATTAGAGCTATCTAGTCATTAGCATAGGTGTATTAATTGGACTTAATTATATACGTGCTTGTGTAGGAACTAGTTTAGACGTATGGTTCGCCTTAATTCTTACACTATTGACTATAAACTAGTTGCATGCGGAGTAAGTGTATGAGTCATCTGGGGTCTCTAATAATGTCTATTGCATGAATAATGTAGTAATCTTAAGAAAAGGCAATCAGTAGATTAAATAAAAAGAGTTCAAAGAACTAATAACGAGTAAAATCTATACGCATCAAGTTATGTCACTTTGCGCGTGGGGAACCACCGACCTGTCACCGCTGTCTTGATGTAAGGTATAAACTCTAACCATTAGTTGAGTTATGTCGCTCTACGCGTGGGGAACCACCGACCTGTCACCGCTGTCTCAACTATTAAAGATGATAATATCATACAACTGCTTTAGTGTTTAGCTAGTAAGCATGACTATAGTGTGAGAGTATGTCTAGGTAGTGACTCACAAGTACACAAACGATGAAATATAAATGCCTTGCTAGTAGCTAGTAGTTCTGATTGCTATACAAACCTTAATTAAGTGCTTAACTAGTCAGCAGAAGGAAGTAAGATTGAGCTGTAGGACATGTGGAATTATAGAACGGTTTTAGAGGTATTAACACAAATATAAGGTTAACTTTTAGTTTGATTGACTGATTATCTTGCCTCTAGCTATAGCTTACTGATTTTGTCTAAAGCTTTCTCAAATCATTTTGCATGACTAATCTTTAAAAAAAATTCAATAAAGTAGAATAACTTGAACACTTAAGTTGTCTGCTCATCATTGTTTTATTTTCTTGGACTATTTGCTTGAGGACAAGCAAAGACTTAAGTGTGGGGGTATATGATGAGCGTCCATTTTGTGATAAAAACCCCTATCGAAAGGCCTCATTTCTATGTCTTAAATGAGTTAATATTCCGGAACTATCGGTACTTAATGGATTCTATGTTTACGCAGGTTCACGGAAGATGCGAGTGAGGGTAAATGGCATCAAGTGACTCAAGATGAAGGCCTATGAAGTTACAAGATACAAGGAGGTGATTCGGGAGCCGAACGAAGCAATGCGAGAAGCAGCAGGAGCTGCCAGCACCGCTGGCACCTTGCCAGCGCCGCTGGCCCATGCCTAGCGCCGTTGGACGGCCCAGATCAGCAACCGACTTATTTCACTATTTAAGCCGAAGCAGCCCTCAAAACCCTAAGAGAGAGCCGATTCAGCAGCCCTAGCCGCCCACATCAAACCCTAGGTCGACTTTGCAGATTCCAAGGAGGTTTTGGAGCTTCTAACACCTTCTGATCTTCATCCTCAACCTAGATCTACTCTTTTATTTTACTTTCAGTTGGTAAACAATGTCTTTCATCTTTTCAGACTTTGTTATTCCTTTAATAATGGTAGGCTAGTAGGCTGAATACTTGTTTGGATCGATGTGATCATGTAGACGTTTATCTATTTTACTTTATTTGTTAGATCTGTTGGAGTGTGTTTTACTGTTTGTCGTAGATCCATGCTTTACTAGTTCTTCACATTATTATCGGTTCTATATCTGCATGTATTGATTTAATTCTGATGATCGGTCTATAATCATACACTAGGATTAATTCATAAGGATGGAAAACACTAGTCGGTCTTTAACTAGATGTAAAAGGTGATTCACTTGTAACCGAGGGATCCAGAACCATAGTAATTAGGACGAATAGAACATGATGCTTAACAATGTCAGACGCGATCCAGTGACTTGGAAACGAGCACTGTGGTCACCGGAGAGAATTACTATCTGGTCATGGCTTAAGAGCCGGGTAACTTAAAGATGAATTAGTAACACAAACTTTAGTTCATTAATGCTTAAACAATGAATCTAACGAGAATTTGTTTATAGAGTAGTGTGAGTCTAGGGACAACACTAGTTACTTAAGCAAAGTGAATCTAACGAGAATCTGAGCCGTGATGAAGTTTCCAACAGTCTAGCAAGTAGGTAGAATGATATTTGGTCGCACCATGAGATCTGAGATGCCAAACAAGTATTTTAATTTAATTACTGTTATTTGCTTTTTCAAACTATTCTCAGACTAAGCCTCTCGTTGAACAAGCGGTTGCGGCTTCTATTTACTTTTCAGTATTTTAATTAGTTTAATTGGAAATCGTGACAACCCCCAACCGCTAGAATTACACGTATTACTAGATTAGGTAGTGCAAGCGTCCCTGCGAACGATCCTGTACTTATCACTTACTATACTACATCTGATCGGGTTCTCTGCCCGTAATTGTGTGGTTAGTTTGAGATATTTACTTGTACAACATTTTATAAATTTAAAAGCAAAATAAAACCACCATCAACAATGTCATGGAGCATTGGCCTTGTGAAGAAACATTTAAGGAGAATGTAAATCAAAACTTGTACACGGTGGTGCAAAGTGCTATGAAAGCATGGAAAAATGTCGAAGGGTTAACGGGAAATTTAAAGAAATGATTCTAATTATTGTCGTCGTTGAATGTGGCTTGGATCACGAGGACGTGATCCGTTCCAAGTGGGGAGAGTTGTAACATCCCAAATTTTAAAAAGTAAAATAAAAGAATTATTATTATAGTTTTACCATTAAAATAATTTTCTAGTATTTAAAATTGATCTACGGGATTTAATTAGTTGGAACTTTAGCGGATAGCTGGTATAATACCCACACACAAAAAATAGGGGCGTGGCACAAGAAGAGAGTGCCCGACATCCCTCTTTTCCTCCTTAGTCATTTTCCACTAATTCTTCTTATCCTTTCTCATACCTTCTTCTCAATTTCATTTCATCAATTCTAATCTTCCATACAACTAAAGAATTCTCCAAATGAAATATCAATCACCATAATCTTCAATTAAGAATTCTAGTGATGGAGTATGTGGGTTATGTGTGTGTGTGTGTGTCGACATTTATAAAGAAGGAGGAAGAAAAAGTAGTGATTTCAATCCCTAATCTCAACTCTTATTTCTTCAAGGTAAGGATTCCATAACCTAGTTTTATTCATCTTTAAGAATTAGGGTTCATGGGAATTCCAATTTGGGATTTTTGGCTAGAAATTGAGTTTATATATGATTTCTCCCTTAAATTCTTGTATATTTTTGTTTGTTATTGAGTTGTTTGATAATTTAATTAAGAATATGAGTGTTGGCAACAAAACCCATATTATGAAAGAATGGTGATTTTTCTAGTTAAGTGAAATGATGTTATTGATGATGATTTGAACCAACTAAATGAAGTTGATGTGACCAATTTATATAGATCGCCCACATCATTATTGGCCTTTTTTGTATGTGTTTTGAGTCGATTTTGTATGCATTTGGCGCGTTTATGGTTTTTGTTAGTGCTTTCAGGTTCTTAGCAGGTTGTGCGTCCAATTGGTGCAGTTTCTGACGATTTTTAGGCCAAGATGTTGATCGAGTGTTCGAGAGCCGATAATAAAGAAGAACAAAAGATTTCAGCAAGTTTACACTGCGCCGCAGTGGGAAGAATGCAACCCCACTGCGCCGCAGTCAAAGGGTGCCAAGGCCAAAGCTTTCCAGTGGTTTAACACTGCGCCGCAGTGGGAGGGACGTTGCCCCACTGCGCCGCAGTTAAAGGCCGAGTAAAAGTAATGAACTTCCAGTGGATTACCACTGCGCCGCAGTGGGAGTATTCACACCCCACTGCGCCACAGTCACCTTATGATCAGAATTCCAGGGACTCTTCACTGCGCCGCAGTGGGGGTGCACCATGCCCACTGCGCCGCAGTGACTGCACGGGGAAATCAGGGTTACAGCCTCTTTGCATCAGATTTTGGGAGGTATAAAAAGAAAAAAAACCTATTTTCCCAATCAATCAAGTTTTCTTTCTAGGAGCTGTTCTACCGCGAATTCTTCGAAGGATCGACTCAAGATTTCATCATTGGATTCATTGAAGATTCAAGAACACCCATCTAGATCGTATCTAATTTTCTGTCTTGCAATTTACATTCAACAAATATTGGTACAATATGTTCTCTTTCTATTTCGTTTGTTATTTTCGATTTAGCATGAGTGGCTAGATTTATAATCATCCACTTTGATGAAACTTGACGAATGATATGATTGCAATATTTTAATTCAAGAGTTGATTAAATTATCGTTGTGTCGTGATCTTTATCAATTAATTCCTTGTGATTTATTCTTTTGATGTTGATGGTTTATGTGTTCATCGTTAGTGGTACTAGGTGAATGTGTTTATCGTTGCAATTCGATTGTCTATGGTCGTTTGTCACTGGTTCATGGTATGACGGTGAATGTCAAATCTATAATAGGAATTAATCGGTAAACGTGTTTAGAAACGGTTGGTGGTACCACGTTTTCATTCACATAGGCATAATTGGTAATTGGATAATCGAGCAAACTAATTGTTGGGTAGATTTTCTAGGCATTGGTGGTACCGGCTTGGGTAATTTAACTAGCAACTTAGGTGTTGGGGTGATTTGCGAGCGGTTGGTGGTACCACGCGAGCATTTCTATCCTTTCACGATTATCTTGTCAACTCTAAATAATTTGATCTTTAACGTGTGCAATCATAACTGAAGTCAAGTGGATTCGAAGTGGATGATCTTTATTTATATTGTTTGAACTTTCTTTACTTTCAAGTGTCTTGTCATTTAAATTTCTTTAATTTCAAATTGTCAAAGTGAGGTAGCGATTTGGCTACGGTTCCATCCTTATTCTAAAACCACTTTAGTAAACAACTATTTCAAAACCAATCCCCGCGAACGATCTCGGACTTACTACTTACTATACTATATGCGATCAGGTCTACTGCCTGAAAGTGTGTAGTAGTCGGTTTTTAGTGGGTACTTATTTATAAATTTTACAAACTCGATTTCACGCATCAAGTTTTTGGCGCCGCTGCCGGGGATTGTGTGCCGATTTAGTTGTTAATTTAGTGGTTTGATCCTTTCTCACGTGTGAGAAAGTTACTTGTTTTATTAGTTTAGTTTTCTTTTCTTATCACAGTTGCATTTGACGTGTTTGTGTTAGTTGTGTGTTTGCAGGTATTTCTTTAGTTGATGAACTTGCGTTCTTCGGGTCTACCTTTGAATAGTCCTTTGTCTACTCCGAGAAGACCAAGAGGGCGTCGGTTTAACTTCACTGAACCCACTACACCAATACCAACACCGTTTTCACCTATAGCTAAACCCACTCCTGATTCGGACGAGGAAGGGTTTTATTTAGACGAATTCTTCAATTTAGAAGTTAAGCAAGAGGAGATGGGTGACGAACAACCTAGGGATCCAAATGACACTCGCTATGGCGAGAGGGTTCGAACTATCCCAACTAGCTGTGGCTCCGCCATTAGACCACCGGCCATTGATCACACTTTCAATTTGAAAGGGAATCATCTTAAGAGCATAGAAGAGCATCAATTTGATGGAAAAAGGAAATGGGATCCTTACCAACACTTGGATAGGTTTGAAAAATTGGCTCGGCTTTATCAATATGGTCAAAATCAAATGAATGTCGTGAAACTTGAGACATTTCCCATGTCAATCACCGGAGAAGCGCTTGATTGGTTCAATGATCTTCCAGAAAATTCAATCACTACTTGGAACCAACTTAAGGAGGCTTTCATTGGTGAGTTTTATTCACTTAGAACTCAAAGAAAGTTGGAGAATATGATTAGGTCATTTGAACAAGATGATGGAGAAGATGTTGCAGATGCTTGGGTTCGTCTCAAGGAGATGTTGAGAAATTGTCCAGGTCACAATTTGACTAAGGAACAATATGTGGAGCTTTTCTTTGATGGGTTGAATAAGAAGTCTAAACGAGAATTGGGATATGCTTTTGGGGGTAGTTTCAATAACATTACACCCAATGAAGGCTATCAAATCTTGGAAGACATGGCAAAGGATAACTCAAATATGGATGAAAGGTTCTTGAAGAATGAAAGAAAGATGAAGAAAGGAACTAACCAAGGGAGAGTTGCTAAGGTTGAAGCTAGCAATGATTCAGGGGTTATTGGAGAGATTAAGGCACTATCTGAGCGCATGGATAGGAGCTTTGCTGCTCAAGAGACTAGGTTTGGAGCAATTGAGAGGGATGTTAAGGTCGTAGCCGATGGGTGTGATCATTGTGGTGATATGCACTATTCTGATGAGTGTCCAAATCGGGCACCCGAAGATGTGAACTATGTTCAGAATCAACCCCAAGGGAGCTACCACCGCAACACCGGTTTCCAGAACCGGCCTTCAGGTAATTCTTCTTATAACTCTCCTTTTCAGGCTAATGCTCCTCGTTTTTCAGGTAACAGGTGGCAAAGAGATAATTATCAGAATCAGCCACAATAGCAGACTCAGCAAGGACAAGGATCAGGTTCTTCTTCTTCTAATACCGATCCTAATGCCGAGTTGAGGGAGATGATGAAGCAGTTGGCTAGTAATCAAGTTGAAACAAACACTAGCATTCAAATGATCAGGGAGGATACTAAGGCTTTGAGTGAGAGGTTGGATCAGATAAGCGGGAAGGTGGAGATCAACATGAAGAATCAGGGTGCTAATTTCAAGGATCTCGAAAGTAGGATGGCAGCTCTTGCTAGGCCCACGGGGACTCTTCCTAGCAACACATAGCAGAATCCTAGACCTCAGTTTAATTCGGGACAGTTTAGTCAGGGACAGAAATACACTCCACCTCCAGTCCGTAATGAGCAAGCCAAAGCCATCACCACTCGTACTGGTAGGTCTTATGACCCACCTCCTATTCCTAATGTTGTTGTTTCAGATGTGCAGGATAACGGGGGTGATGATACCGATGTTGATGAAGAGATTGAGATGGAGGAATATCCGACCGTGAAGACTCCGGTCACTCCACCAAAACCGGATGTGGTTCCAGAGGTTAAAGCATACAAGCCAAAGATACCATTTCCACAGAGGTTCAGGAAAGCAAAGCTGAAGGAGCATTATAACAAGTTTGTTGACATGATCAAAAATGTTCATATTAATGTTCCTTTAGTTGATCTTATTCAGGGGATGCCCAATTATGCTAAGTTCATTAAGGAGCTTGTGACAGACAAAGGGAAGTTTGAAGAGGCAAAGGCTACTTTTATTAATTCCGAGTGTTCTGCTATCTTGCAGAACCGCATTCCACCAAAGCTTGAAGACCCAGGAAGTTTTCTTATCACTTGCTCTATTAGAACTATTATTTGTAAAGCCTTAGCTGATTTAGGGGCTAGCATCAATTTGATGCCTTACTCGGTTTATGCCAAGTTGTCATTGGGAGTCCTTCGCCCTACTCGTATGAGTATAAGACTTGCTGACCATTCTTTTCAGTATCCCATCGGGATTGCTGAAAACATTAGTGTCAGAGTGGGCCATATTGTTTTTCTAGTTGACTTCGTTATCCTCGAAATGGAGGAAGATACGAAGGTCCCTCTTATTCTTGGACGCCCATTCCTTAATACCGCGGATGCTATCATCCGTGTGAAGGATAAGGAAATTTCTTTAGGCGTAGGAACTGATAGGATTGTGTTTAATGTTGAAAAGTCTATTAAGCATTCATATTCTAATGATGAGACTTGTTTCAGGATTGATGTCATTGATGATGCATTGGATCAAGAATTTCAGGAATTCATGGAGACAGATATTGGAGAGGAGGAGATCGCTAATTTAGGATCTGGAGAAATTACTGATGAAGCTTTGTTTGCAGAGGTCATGGCACTGAGCTTGGATGAATCACCTCCCGAGGACGAGACTTTTGAGGAGGTAGTTGCTGACGGGAGTTCAAGGGTACCTAACTCTGTTGAGGTACCACCTACTGACTTGGAGCTTAAGCCGCTTCCAGACCATCTAGAGTATGCATATGTGTCAGGTGAGTCTTCTCTTCCAGTGGTTATCTCGTCCTCACTTTCGAGTGACGAGAAAGACCGTCTCATGTCTGTTCTTAAAGCCCATAAGCGGGCTTTTGCTTGGAAGACCACAGATATTCCAGGTATTAGTCCTAATTTATGCCAGCATAAGATTGATTTTCTTGATGATGTTAAGCCCGTTGTCCAGAGACAAAGGCGGCTGAATCCTAATATGAAAGAGGTTGTTAAGAAAGAGGTGATTAAGCTTCTTGATGCAGGAATCATTTTTCCTATTGCCGATAGTCCATGGGTAAGTCTGTCCACTGTGTGCCCAAAAAGGGGGCATGACAGTCATTGAAAATGATAATAAGGAGCTTTTGGCCACTAGGACTATTACGGGTTGGCGGGTTTGTATAGACTACCGTAAGCTTAATGATGCCACCCGTAAGGATCATTTTCCCCTTCCTTTTATTGATCAAATGTTGGAACGTCTTGCAGGGAATGAATACTTTTGTTTCTTGGATGGGTTTTCCGGGTACTTTCAAATACCCAATGATCCCAAGGATCAAGAGAAAACCACTTTCACCTGTCCATTTGGCAGTTTTGCTTATCGGCGTATGCCGTTTGGTTTGTGTAATGCCCCTGGCACCTTTCAAAGGTGCATGATTGCTATTTTCCAGGACATGCTTGAAACTTCCATGGAAGTTTTCATGGATGATATTTCAGTTTTTGGGGATTCTTTTCATTCATGTTTGAGTAATTTGGATAGGATGTTGGAACGGTGTGAGAGGGCACACCTTGTTTTGAATTGGGAAAAGTGTCATTTTATGGTAACTGAGGGTATTGTGTTAGGGCATAAAGTGTCTAAGGCTGGGATTGAGGTTGATCGGGCTAAGATAGATGTAATTGCCAAATTACCCCCGCCTTCCAATGTGAAAGGGGTAAGGAGTTTTCTTGGACATGCAGGTTTTTATCATCGATTTATTAAGGATTTCTCTAAGATCACTCGTCCTATGACCCACTTGTTGGAGAAGGACGTTCCTTTTGTCTTTAATGATGCTTGTTTGAGTGCTTTTCAGGTATTGAAGGAGAAGTTGACTGATTCTCCTATCATGGTAGCTCCAGATTGGGAGTTGCCTTTCGAGTTGATGTGTGATGCAAGTGACTATGCTGTTAGAGCTGTGCTAGGGCAAAGGGTTGAGAAACATTTCAAACCCATTTACTTTGCTAGTAAGACTTTGAACCCGCCCAGCAAAATTACACCACTACGGAGAAGGAGTTGCTTGCAGTGGTCTTTGCATTTGATAAGTTTAGATCATATCTTGTTTTGAGTAAGACCATAGTTTTCACTGACCATTCAGCCCTTAAGTACCTGTTCTCGAAACAGGATGCTAAACCCAGGCTTATCCGTTGGATTCTGTTGTTGCAAGAATTTGACATTGAGATAAAGGATAAGAAAGGGGCTGAAAATTTGGCTGCCGACCATTTGAGTCGTTTGGAAGATCCTCACCGGGAGGAACTTCGTGATGGGGAGATCAATGATCACTTCCCCGATGAGTCTTTAATGTTTATCTCTAACTCTGATGAAGCTCCTTGGTTTGCAGATATAGCTAATTATTTGGTTGCAGGTGAGATACCCAATGATTTCACGTCCCAGCAGAAGAAGAAGCTCATATCGGATGTTAAGTATTATTTTTGGGACCATCCATACTTGTTTCGTGTTTGTGCAGATGGTATGGTTAGGAGATGTGTTGCTGGAGCTGAGACTAGAGAGATTTTGGATGCATGTCACTACGGGCCAACTGGGGTCATTATGGTCCTTCAGTAACGGGTAAGAAAGTTTTTGATGCAGGTTTCTATTGGCCAACCATTTTTAAGGAGGCCCAGACTTTGGTTGAGACTTGTGACATCTGTCAGCGACAAGGGAACATCACTAAACGGGATGAGATGCCTCAACAGAGCATTCAGGTATGTGAGGTATTTGATGTCTGGGGTATAGACTTTGGGACCATTCCCACCGTCTAATAAGTTCAGTACATTCTTGTCGCCGTTGACTACGTGTCTAAATGGGCCGAAGCCAAGGCTTTGCCCACGAATGACGCGCGTGTAGTCATAGATTTCTTGAAACAGTTGTTTTGTCGTTTTGGTTGCCCTAGAGCTTTGATTAGTGACCGTGGTACCCATTTTGCAAACCATCAGTTAGCCAAAGTGATGAAGAGGTATGGTGTTGTCCACTATTTTTCTACCTCATACCATCCACAGACCAGTGGTCAAGTGGAAAACACAAATAGGGCCTTAAAGAGGATTTTGGAGAAAACTGTTGGAGATAACCCCAAGGTGTGGTCAAAGAAGTTAGATGACGCCTTGTGGGCGTTTAGGACGGCTTATAAGACGCCGATTGGCACCATGCCATACCGGTTGCTCTATGGCAAAACTTGCCATCTTCCTATTGAGATAGAGCATAAGGCGTATTGGGCTTTAAGGAATTTGAATTTGGATTTGATGGAGGCAAGTGAACTTAGGATGTTGCAACTTCATGAGCTTGATGAGCTTAGGTTAGGTGCTTATGAGAATTCAAGGCTATATAAGGAGAAAACCAAGATTTGGCATGATAAGAGGATTCGTAGGAAGGAGTTTAAGGTTGGGGCTAAAGTGTTGTTATTCTTGTCTAAATTTAAGATTAAGCAACCTAAACTTACTTCTAGATGGATTGGACCATTTGAGATTAAGCACGTATACCCATCGGGTTATGTTGAGTTGTTTAAGCGAAATGGTGAAGGTTCGTTCATTGTCAATGGTCATCGACTTAAGCTATATTTGGAAGAAGAGCAGGTTGAGGGGATATTTGATGAGATCCCCGTGTTTGAGTTGAACACTTGAAGGTTTGTCGAGTCAAGCTAAAGACTCGTTAATAACTTAAGCGCTTCTCGGGAGGCAACCCGTGTTTAGTTTCTTGCATTTTACTTTTCTTCGAATTATTTAGTTTTAATCTTGTTTTAGTTGGTAAGTGCAGGTGTGGTTTCGATTCGATGCGGTTTCGGGTAAGTGTGATTTGAGTTTTGTCACAAAAAAATTGTGTGAAGGAAATTTCTAGGGACTTCCCACTGCGCCGCAGTGGGGGTTGGAAAGCCCAGCTGCGCCGCATTGAAAAGCCCCTGCCCGCGTGTGAAATAATTCCCACTGCGCCGCAGTGGGAGTAAAACATCCTCACTGCGCCGCAGTGGGATGCCAGGTAAGCCACAAACTGGCCGATGTAAGTATAGGTGAGACTTATTTTTCATTCACTTTTCACTTTTTATCTATCTTTCTTTCATCTCATCTCTCAAAACCGAAAAAAGGAGCTAAAATCAAATTCTTCCATTCTCTTCCATCTTTAATCAATCTTCCAGATTTTCATCCTCATAACATTGCATAATGGGAAGAAGTGGAGCGGAAGCTACTGATAAGGCCGCAGGAAAAAGAAAAATGGTTGAGGGGCAATCCAGTGAGGCCGTTGATGTGCCGAGTTCAAAGAAACAAGTGGAGGTGCCGCTTACATTTATTGAAGAACTGAACGAGCGACATGCTTGGCTATCATTTGAGAGAATTAGGCAGCCCCAAAAGAACATATACAAGAACAAGTTGTATAAGGC
>CM067175.1:48073874-48089587 GCA_034093135.1 Erigeron breviscapus | reverse complement strand
TCGTTGTTTTTAACATGTTTTTAATATTATAATTAAACGATATGTGATAAAAAACTACCATGTGCATATTAAAGCATATATATCTCACATGATAGGATATTCTTGTTTTTATTATTGTCCAAATCTTTGTTGGATGTCCAGTTGCCCACTACAAATCTACAGAAAGTCTTCTAGTCTTTGTTTCTAGCTAGTGATATATATGTGCTTTTCGTATGGATGGATCGAGTTGGGACTTAGAAATTAAAATTAGGAACCGGTTACTTAATCGACCCCAAAGTTCACCCGATATCGACACACGACGCCTAGCCAATGACCCCAAAATTCGACGCCAGCCTTGTAAGGGTTGATACTTGATATATAGCATCACCCCCAAGGTAGTTGGGCTTTGATGTTGGGTACGAAGACCGCATTTTGAACACCCTAACCTCCGTCGGACGAGACGAAGCTTACTTCTTTTCTTAGCTAACGTACTATTTGATGATCATGATTGTAACCTCTGATACCAACATGTAAACTAATCAACTTCTTTTAGATCAATACCAGAATCATTAACAGAAACAATAAATTGAAGGATTATTATGAAAGTATTTAGAAGTTTATTATTACAACCAAATCGAAATAATCATCAATATGATGATTATATTCAGAATATATATATATCGATATGATATATATATATATATGTATATGAATACAGAATATTTGAGAGAAAATATGTAGAATATGAGACTGCAAACAGAATAATCAAATCGAATGAAACCCTAATGGGTTATAACGATATTATATAGGTCTTCAGAATTACACTTCAGTCCCTCTTCTTCTTCCTTCATACATTCCTGCTCAATCTTCAGACTTGACCATATTAGCCCCTGTTGAGTCCCAATGTTATTTGTAAATTTAATGATGACAAATCTGACCTATAAACACTTAGTAATCTTTGGTTCTTGTAATCTGATATGGGTCAGACTAAGCTGACACAGCTTACGATCTGTCTCTGACCCAGATCATGCTTCATACTTGTAATTGTAATATCTTATGGAAGAAAGTGTTATTCAAGCTGCATCAACAAAGTATTAGGATTCAGTCCAAGTCGAAGAGGAGGATGAAGATAGAAGACCAAGATGTTAGTGGAAGACAGCTTGGGATTAGCAGTCAGCTTGGAAACACTTAGGCAGAATGGTGCCTTGACAAACGGCCCAATCTGTGTCTGACAATCAAGTGAAGATAACAACCTGGATTGAAGATAAGGACAAATGACGTGACTAGGAAGATTCCTAGGATCTAGGTTGGTGGTTGTTTTACATATGCGTGTCCATACTCCTATTGGTAGATGAAGAATGTGCGTCAGTACGTGGGGGACCACAAGTACCATGAAAGGCACGATTGATTATTCCTTCATCAACCACTGAATGAAGAACACGTAGCTGCAACGGACACCTAATGAAGGAGCGCTTGTGCCTATAAAAGCCTCATTCATGGATTGCATATGTGTGGCATTGATAACACCCGTCGTTTAAAAACTTGGATTTTTCAAAACTTTGCCAAACGGCGTTTAAAATAAGCGGAAAGGATCACTTTCAAAATATGCCCCATCCGTAACGGATGGTGCCTTTAAAATTGGTGTCACCACTAGCATCATCAAAATAATAAAAGTAAATCCAAGCTTTGGCACCTACATAAATGCCCATCATTACAATTCTTAAACATAAACAAAATAGCCAAACATAAGGCTAAAGGAAGTCTAAGCGTTTAATGTCTTTGCTAAGCTTCTTTATTCGTCTACCCAAGTCTCACCAAGCTAATCCTCGCCTAGCTCAAACTGGATTATCCTGAAGGCACAACATTTTCAAAGAACAAGTGTTAGCTAATAAAATTAGCTAAGTAAGATAACACGAATTTGAAAACATTTGCCAATTCATAATATATTAACAAAGTCATCTTTTAATGTTAATATCACATACAATCATAACATATCATAACATAACACATTAGGATCATCGTATTCCTAATTGTGCCTAGCTTTACTTTCTTTATCTTTCTTTCTTTTCTTTATTTCTTTGCCTAGAGGTAGGCTAAGTGACTTATGCCACTTACATAGGGATGTGGGGTTGTGTGTAGGCGGTCATAGACCATACATGGAGTCCTCACACCCGACATGATGGGTAAACCATAAGGTGGTCCATCGGCGTCGTTAAGGAAAGACAAAGTCATTTCCAACTGAATAAACCGTTTATGCCTTTATGCATTGGTGGTTAGTTACTCCACCCGGAATACTCAAACGTAACTATGCCACGGGAGGTATCATGATTCCCAAACCACGTGACCACGTACGCACCAGCCCCAAGGAGCTAGCACGGGTTAAACTTAACACAAGACTTTACATATTGCTCGAGACTTTAATCTTTGTATTAGTTTAGGTTACACTTTCACCTAAGCTAATCACATATCATCTTTTACTTTAGGGCCCTTAATGTGCACGTGAACATGGCAATCCTAATCAAGGACTTTACATAATGATTCATGCGCCGCATATCGGGCTCCTTTCAGAATTTTACTTTTCAAAAACTCCCTCTGTGCGCCGCACAAAAGGCTTGTGCGCCGCACAACACCCAGTTCGACCAAAAACTTTTTAATCTTTAAATCGAATCCCACACGAACACCAATCATTAATTCGACCTGGGGACATAAAATTAACCCTTTTGACAATACTTTTACTGACTTAAATCCATCAATCAAACCTTAAATCCTTTACAACATGAATCAACCATTCAATCACCCGAATAACATGAAATCGGTAAACGTTTATTCAAATAACCCAACCCAAAACCCCATGGCCTGGATTGAATACTCAAATATGACTCATAAATCAGATTTCATAGATAATATTACCTATATTACCTGTAGATGACTTAGGGGATTCAAGACCTAATCAAAACTTGATCGAAACGGCACAAAATGATTGAATCTTGAGGGAAACTTGTCTTGGAATAAGAGGGGGATCGGCTGGGATTTCTCACACACACAAAGATCAGGTTTTTGTGACAATTAGGGTTGCCTAATTGCCCCCTAATCCCTGGCCAGCCATTGCTAATCTTTACATTTATGACCCCTCAACTTCTAAACTTAATTTTCTTAGCTTAAACCTTCTACCGGGAGTCTTAACATTCTAACAAGCACTTTACTTAACTTTACTTTCGTTAATCATCATTTTAATCATTTCATATTAAACGCCTAAGCATTTAATCACATAATCCCATATAGGGCACATAAACATAATGGACCTAACGTTAACTAACAGAAAGTCAAATAGTCAAACATAAAACGTTTGGGATGTTACAATTACCTCCCCCTTAAGAGGATTCCGTCCTCGGAATCTCTCAGAAGTGAACAGATCTGGATACTTCTCTTCATCACGGACTCGGTCTCCCAAGTTAAACTTTCACCATGATTATGCTTCCATTTAATCAACACGAGATCAATCACCTTCCGGCGGAGTTTCTTTTGCTTTCTTCCGAGTATTGCTACTGGTTCGTCAACTATTCTTTTCTGCGGATCAATGCTCACATCCTCAATTGGAATAACACTAGACTCCTCAGCCAAACACTTCCTCAAATACGAAACATGAAATGTGTGGTGAATTCCATCCGATTCTGGGGGTAATTCCAATTGATATGCTACATCCTTGATATGTTTCAGAACCTTGAAAGGTCCAATGAAACGTGGACTTAGCTTCCCTTTCTTTCCAAAACGAATCACTCCTTTCCATGGAGAAACTTTCAGCATTACCAAATCACCAACTTGAAACTCAATCGGCTTCTTTTCTTGTCGGCATAAGTCTTTTGTCGTTCTCTAGCCACACAAAGTGCTTCTTTTGCCACATTAACTTTTTTAGCTGAGATTTCAATGATTTCAGGACCCGTAAACTGCTTTTCACTGGGTTCCATCCAACAACTCGGAGTCCTACATCTCCTACCATAAAGCATTTCAAATGGTGGCATTCCAATACTTGCATGGTGGCTGTTATTATAAGTGAATTCGATCAATTTCAAGTGTTCATACCATGCTCCACCATACTCTAATACACAAGCTCTCAACATATCTTCCAACGTTTGTATCGTCCTTTCACTTTGCCCATCGGTTTGAGGATGATAGGCGGTGCTCAAATTAACTCTAGTACCTAACTCTCGCTGAAGACCCTTCCAAAAGTTAGACACGAATCTCGTGTCTCGGTCTGAAACAATGGATAAAGGAACACCATGCTTCGCTACGATCTCATCTACATACATCTTTGCCATCTTAGTTAGTGGTACATCCTGTCTTGTTGCCAAGAAATGAGCACTCTTTGTCAATCTATCCACAATAACCCATACCATGTCATTTCCCTTCGGTGTTCTTGGTAGCTTGGTCACAAAATCCATAGTAATATGATCCCATTTCCATTCCGGAATCTCCAACTGATGCAACAATCCATATGGCTTTTTGTGATCAGCTTTTACCCGAGCACAAGTCAAGCATCTTTGAACAAAATGTGCCACTTCTCCCTTAATATCCGGCCACCAATATATAGGCTTCAAATCTGCATACATCTTTGTAGCATACCGGGATGAACTGAATATCTACTTCCTATGAGCTTCTTCAAGGATCAATTCTCGGTTACCACCAAGCAATGGTACCCATATTCGACCCTTATAAGTCTTAAATCCACGGCTGTTCGTCTCCATCACGAGTCTTTTCTTCTTTCCAATACTCTCATTATCGATATTATCCTTCATTAAAGCCTTAACTTGGGCTTCCTTGATGCGGTCAAGTAACCCCGACTTTGCTTGAACAACCATGCTCATCAATCTACAAGAAAAATTCTGCACTTTCCTACTTAATGCATCCGCCACCACATTGGCTTTACCGGGATGATATTTAATCTCACAATCATAATCTTTCAGAAGTTCCATCCATCTCCTTTGCCTTACATTCATTTCCTTTTGTGAGAACACATATTGCAAACTCTTATGATCCGTATACAAGGTACATTTGGTGCCATATAAGTAATGCCTCCACAACTTCAAAGCAAACACTACTGCAGCCAATTCAAGATCATGGGTCGGGTAATTCTTTTCATGGGGCTTCAACTGACGTGAAGCATATGCAATAACTTTGTCCCTTTGCATAAGGACACAACCCAAACCTGAAATAGAAGCATCACTATAAACAACAAGATCATCAGTACCTTCGGGTAAGGCTAGGACAGGAGCTTCACATAACTTTGTCTTAAGCGTTTGAAAGGCCTTTTCCTGAGCTTCCGTCCATACAAACTTTACTCCTTTCTTTGTCAATTCAGTCATTGGCTTAGCTATTCGGGAGAAATCTTGAATAAACCTTCTATAATAGCCAGCTAAACCGAGAAAACTCTTGATTTCTGTAGGTGTCTTTGGCTGTTCCCATTTAGAGACAGCTTCAATTTTGCGGGATCAACTTTAATACCTTCAGAAGAGATAACATGCCCGAGAAATTGAACTTCTCGAAGCCAGAATTCACAATTGGAGAACTTTGCATATAACTTTTTCTCCCTAAGAACCTCAAGAACGGCTCTTAAGTGCTCACGGTGCTCAGCATCAGACTTTGAATAAATTAGAATATCGTCAATGAAGACAATCACAAAATGATCTAAGAATGGGCGACATACCCGATTCATTAAATCCATAAAAGCGGCTGGAGCATTTGTCAACCCAAATGGCATGACAAGAAACTCATAGTGCCCATAACGTGTACGAAAAGCTGTCTTGGCCACATCTTCCTTTTTGACTTTTAATTGATGATAGCCAGACCGCAAATCAATCTTAGAGAAGTAAGAAGCATCATGGAGCTGATCAAAAAGATCATCAATACGCGGGAGAGGATACTTATTCTTAACCGTTCGCTTATTCAGCTCACGGTAGTCTATGCACATGCGCATAGAACCGTCTTTTTTTTTGACAAAGAGAACCGGAGCTCCCCAAGGCGAGGAACTTGGTTGTATGAAACCTTTGTCGAGTAGCTCTTGAAGCTGGGACATTAACTCTTTCATTTCTGTAGGAGCTAAACGATATGGTGCTTTTGCAACAGGAGTAGCACCGGGTACAAGATCAATCTGAAAAGTGACCTCTCGGTCGGGAGGAATACCGGGAAGATCATCAGGAAAAACATCAGAAAATTCAGAAACCACATCAACATTAGAAATATAGAACTTCTCCTTTCGTGTATCGATAACATAAGCAAGGAAGTGGCTCTTATTATATCGAATGCATTTGAGAGCCTTCAAATTAATGATCTTTATGCTCCCTTTTTTTTATCTCCATAAACGGAAATGACCTAACCATCCAGAGTAGCGAAACGCACGATCTTTTGAGAACATATAATGGTAGCATCATTTTGAGACAACCAGTCCATACCTATCACTATATCAAAACCGGCTAGAGTGGTAGGCAATAGTTGAACCGGAAAAGAGCGGCCTTCAATCTCAATAGAACAATCATCATAACCTACTTGAATGTCACTAATGGTACCGTTAGCAATTTCAACCTCTATAGAGCAATCAAGAGGAGTAGTGACCCTATCAAGCTTAAGAGCAAATAAAGTGGACACAAAAGATCTATTTGCACCTGAATCAAAAAGTACAGAAGCAGGTTTTGAGTTAACAAGAAATGTACCGCTTACTACCTCGTCGTTATCCTTGGCAGCTTCGACTGTCAGCTGAAAGGCTCGAGCTTTAGGCTTTTGGACAGTGTCTTCTTTCCATCATCTTTTCCTTGTGGGCAATCCTTGATGAAATGACCGGTTTGGTGACACCGGTAACACTTTGGCTTGTCTTTGCATTCTGAAACAGGATGACCCATACCACCACAAGTATCACACCTTCGGGTCTTATCTGAACATGGACCCGAGTGAGGCGCCTTACAAGTACCACACCAATTCTTTGGCTTTGCATAGTTGTTGCCCCCACCTCTTGAAGATGAACCTTTCTTGAACTTCCTATTCGATCCATTTGATCCATCATGCTTCCTTTTTGAACCTGATTGCTTATCATCATTAGCTTTCACTGCAGCCTTTTCACCCTTGAAGTCATCATCCAACCTCTTGGACTCCTTAATCGCAGCAGACAATGTAGTATGTTGTCTACAAAGGCCACGATAGCTAGCGGGAAGACCATCACAGTAAGCTTTAACCTGATCCACATCTCTACGAACCAAGTGACCAACAAACTTAAGCTTTTCCATAAATGAGTGGGCATACTCAGTTATGGCACCGGGCTTAGCGGTTAAAGCTCTGAATTTACTTCTCAATCAACCTCACCTCACGAGTACCCACATATTCTTCCAAAAACTTCTCCTTAAACGTACCCCAAGGCATGCAGCTAGCACCTCGGGGGTCAAAAAAACAGTAGCAGCCCTCCACCAATTTACGAGCATTCTTCTTTAACATACGGGAAGCACACAATACCTTCATATCCTCAGGGCAATAACATGAAGCAAACACAACCTCGATATCATCCAACCATTCCATGGCACCTACAGCATCTTGAGTACCATCAAATGCTTTTGCTCCACACTTCTGAAACTCTCATACTTAAAGTTATTAGCACGAGGAGCAACCACAACACGAGGCACCACCACATTTTCCACACCATTCACATTAGCAACAACATTTTCAGGAGAAACTTGTGACCTTACCATAGATGGCTCGGTACGGTTTGAACGGTTGGAATAGTTTCCATCAGTATGCTCATCCCGTTGCAAGCTAGCTTCCTTTTCAGCTCTCATTTGAGCCAACTCCTCTTCATTCCTTAACAAAAGAGCTCGAATAGCCCTCAACTCTTCATGCATTTCAGCTCGGGTAGGAACTTGTTCAATCACTGGGTTAGCCCTATCAATTTCTGACCTTGTGGGTTGTGCACCCGGAAGTGGCCTTCGAGGAGGCCTTTGGTTAACACCATTTTCAGCCCCATTTTGGTTAGCCGGAGCATCGCTAGCATTAGCTCCTTCTCTTTGACTGCTAGCTCGGGTATTAACCATCTTTCTACAATTTTAGTGACGAATGTTAGAGATGAATCGAGTGAGAACAAAGTAAGGTTAGGCCTACTTAATTACACAAGCATAACATAATCATATATAAGCCATAAACCTACACTCACACTCATCCCAACCCGTCCTAAAAGCATTTTCATCATAAAGCTAAAGCATTACTACTTAAGCCAATCATTTCTAGTACGGTTTAAGTCCAAAATCCTAAGGTCTTGGTCGAATTTTGGTTCACTTAAACCATTTCTCTAATACCAACTTGTAACACCCGTCGTTTAAAAACTTGGATTTTTCAAAACTTTGCCAAACGGCGTTTAAAATAAGCGGAAAGGATCACTTTCAAAATCTGCCCATCCGTAACGGATGGTACCTTTAAAATTTGGTGTTACTACTAGCATCATCAAAACAATAAAAGTAAATCCAAGCTTTGGCACCAACATAAATGCCCATCATTACAAATCTGAAACATAAGCAAAATAGCCAAACATAAAGCTAAAGGAAGTCTAAGCGTTTAATGTTTTTGCTAAGCTTCTTTATTTGTTCTACCCAAGTCTCACCAAGCTAATCCTCGCCTAGCTCAAACTTGATTATCCTGAAGGCACAACATTTTCAAAGAACAAGTGTTAGCTAATTAAATTAGCTAAGTAAGATAACATAATTTGAAAACGTTTGCCAATTTCATATATTAACAAAATCCGCATTTTCAGTTAATATCACTACAATCATAACATATCATAACATAACACATTAGGATCATCGTATTCCTAATTGTGCCTAGCTTTACTTTCTTTATCTTTCTTTCTTTTCTTTATTTCTTTGCCTAGAGGTAGGCTAAGTGACTTATGCCACTTACATAGGGATGTGGGGTTGTGTGTAGGCGGTCATAGACCATACATGGAGTCCTCACACCCGACATGATGGGTAAACCCATAGGTGGTCCATCGGCGTCGTTAAGGAATGACAAAGTCAATCCAACTGAATAAACCGTTTATGCCTTTACGCATTGGTGGTTAGTTACTTCACCCGGAATTCTCAAACGTAACTATGCCACAAGGAGCAACCCAAGTGACCACGTACGCACCAGCCCCGAGAGCTAGCACGGGTTAAGCTTAACACAAGACTTTGACATATTGCTCGAGACTTTAATCTTTGTATTAGTTTAGGTTACACTTTCACCTAAGCTAATCACATATCATCTTTTACTTTAGGGCCCTTAACGTGCACGTGAACATGGCAATCCTAATCAAAGGACTAGTGACTAGGTGATCAAGCCACATATGCAATCATATAGCATAACATTTCATCATTTCATAGTCACATAACATAATCATTTCATCATTTCATACGTATATACTTACCTCATACCTTTTGCAACCTGCATAAGCATGTTATACATCATAAATGGTAAGTATGATATCCCTTTGCAACCTCCCATAGTCACCCATAAACATAAAATGTGCATTCGCATTCAATTGGAAGGTTTAACTTATGAAAACGTGTTTTGTTGTACCAACAGGTGACAAAAGATGTTATCTTACCTCGGTACAGCTTACCAACAGTTAAAAGTATCTTATAGTGCTTGCTAAGTGCTCCCGACTACCTAAATGAGTATAAGATCGTTCTATAAGCTAAACGAAACTTAAGTACCAGACTGGACCTATCTGTGCGCCGCATGGAAATCCTGTGCGCCGCACAAAACATCATTTGACCATTTGTGCGCCGCATGGAATGTTTGTGCACCGCACAAATCAACCAAATTTGTCACAGAAACTAACCAATTTTCTGAACAATCCACACACAGATCCCTTGTGCGCCGCATATCGGGCACCCACCTAGGAACTATTTTTCAAAACTAGAGGATATGCGCCGCATGAATGCTTCATGCGCCGCATATCGGGCTCCCTTCAGAATTTTACTTTTCAAAATCTGCTTTTATGCGCCGCACAAAAGGCTTGTGCACCGCATAACACCCAGTTCGACCAAAATCCAACTTTTTAATCTTTAAATCGAATCCCACACGAACACCAATCATTAATTCGACCTGGGGACATAAAATTAACCCTTTTGACAATACTTTTACTGACTTAAATCCATCAATCAAACCTTTAATCCTTTACAACATGAATCAACCATTCAATCACCCGAATAACATGAAATCGGTAAACGTTTATTCAAATAACCCAACCAAACCCCATGGCCTGGATTGAATACTCAACTATGACTCATAAGATCAGATTTCAGAGATAATATTACCTATATTACCTGTAGATGACTTAGAGGATCCAAGATCTAATCAAAACTTGATCAATACGGCAAATCGATTGAATCTTGAGGGAAACTTGTCTTGGAATAAGAGGGGGATCGGCTGGGCTTTCTCACACACACAAAGATCAGGTTTTGTCTCAATTAGGGTTGCCTAATTTCCCCCTAATCCCTGGCCAGCCATTGCTAATCTTTCATTTAGGACCCCTCAACTTCTAAACTTAACTTTCTTAGCTTAACTTTCTACCGGGAGTCTTAACATACTAACAAGCACCTTATTACTTAACTTTACTTTCGTTAATCATCATATTAATCATTTCATAATAAGCACCTACGCACTTATTCACATAATCCCATATAGGTCACATAAACATAACGGACCTAACGTTAACTAACGGAAAGTCAAATAGCCAAACATAAAACGTTTGGGATGTTACATGAAGAACTCATTCTTCACACAAGTTTCTCTGCTCTTACACACAGCTTAGTCTGTACGAGATCAGCTTGGGCTGATTCTCTTGAGCTGAAACTTATTGATTTTTGTTTGTCATTTCATAGGGTTTTTTAGATATCTATAGGCTATCTTTATTCCGCAACAACCCTGTAATTCTTTGTATAGATTATTTCTTAATAAAGGATTAAATTTGAAAATAACAATCTGTGTTCAAGAATGTTTTATTTCTTTACTGCTTTACTGTTTTAATGATTCCTGCTCTTTAATTACTTGCTTAATATTCATAAACTGAATCTTAAAACGTTTTGTGTTAAAAGTTTGTAAAGATTGAAGAAAGTTGTATTCACCCCCCTCTACAACTGTTCTGTGTACAATATACTTTGGTATATTGATACACCGTGGGACGTATCAATTGGTATCAGAGAGGTGGTTGAGAATTAACTTGACTTGATCCTTGCATTTTTTTCCATTTATAGTAAAGCATAATGTCATCTTATATTGATAATGGTTCTTCAACCCGACCACCCATGTTTGACAAAGATGATTTCAGTGGGTGGAAAGGTAGAATGTCTTTGTTCCTTGAATCCATCGATAACAATATGCCTGACATCCTTACGGATGGTCCTTATGTTCCTACACAAACCATTGTGGTAGAAGCTGTGGTCAGGGAAGGTCAACCAACCATTCCTGCCACAGTCAAATCTATTGTTAAGGACAAGGCAGATTGGGGGGATGAGGATAGGAGGTTGGCAAACTTGGATGTGAGGCTAGAAATTTCATTGTCCAAGCTGTGCCCAAAGACCTTTACCATTCAATTAAAATGTGTTCAACAGCAAAGAAAATGTGGGGTACATTGACTGTTATGTTTGAGGGTTGCTCTACCTCCATGGAATCCACAATCACTACATTGACCAGGAGGTATGAGAGATTTTTCTCTTTGAGAAATGAATCCTTAACTGACACTCATACCGCTTTAATGCTTTGGTAAATGATTTAGCTGCTGTTGGAATTAATAAGAAAAATGAGGTTTTAAAGAGCAAATTTCTTGATTCATTACCACCAAATGGAACAACTATATTTCTTATGTTAAATTAAGTTCTGTTTATCATGATCTTGATCTCCCTGGACTTTTTGGTTTGCTTCATAACCAAGAATGTTCAGAGGCTGAAAAGTTAATTGCTATGGGTGATTCTTATAGTTAGCCTGCTACTGCACTTGTTGCTTCTATGACTGAACACCCTAGTTCAATTAGTAATGAGATCATTCCTTATGTTAATGATGATATTCCTGTGATGTCAAATCCTAACTCTGTTTGTGCTGAATCTGAGTGTGATGAATCTGATGGTGATGAACTAGCAAATGAAGTTGCTATGTTGGCTGAAAGGATCAGAAGGAGATCCTTTAATAAGTTTAAAGGAAAAGGAAGAGGTGGCCAAGCTGACAAGACCAAGAAGCCATTTGATATGTCCAAGGTCACTTGTTACAAGTGTGGCAAGACTGGACATATGGCTGGAGATTGCAGATCCAAAGAAACTGCTCAAGCTGTGCCAGCCAAAGGTGGAAGAGGTAAAATACAGCTGAGCTGACTGAGAAGGTGAACAAAAATGAGAAGAGTCTGGTAGCCAAAGACTGGGCTGAAAGTGCCACATCATCTGATGATGAGCTGTACAAAGATGCCAAGTGTTTCATGGCTAAAGAAGCTACTCAAAGATTTGCTGAAGATCTGGTGAAAATATAACAGCAATCTGAGTCAGCTCACCAGGCATCTACCAGTCAGACTGCTCCACCTGAGGTAACTTCTTTTTCCAATCTGTCTGATAATGAGAAGCTGTCCAGACTGAACAAACTTGGTGATGAGGTTTTACTGCAAAAACATTTTAATCAAGAACTCAAAAAGGAAATACATGTTTTGAAACTTGATAACAGCTCTAAGAGTCACACCATTGAAAAACTAGAATCTGAAGTTAAAGCTCAAAAGCAATTAAACTCCATTTTGATTAAAGAAGCTAAAACTGCAGAAGAAAAGTTTTTAAAAGTTAAACAGATTACTGAAACATGGTGTATAAGATCTAAAAGAGTTGCTAAATGTGTAAATGAACAAATACCTCATCAGATCCAAGCTATCTTTGATGGTGATTATGATAGGGCCATAGCCATTGCAGAAGTATGTGCTATGGAGCCTTGTTATCAGCCTCCTTCACCACCCAAAGTCCAAACCAAAGAGACTATTTCTAAACCAATTAAGTTGGTTCAGAAATCTGGTATTGGGTTTAAAGATCCTGAAACTATAGGTCAGACCATTGCTGAAGCTGTGTCTGAAGCTGATCAAGTTGTTGAGTTAAAACCTGAAGAAAGTCTTGACTTGTCCAAGCTGACCATCACCCAATCTGTGTCAGATTCAAAGAATAAAACAAACAAGAATAGTTTAAAGAGAAATAAAAGAAAGGATAGAGATCACAGTGTTCCTAAAGAGAAAATTAAGCTTTTAAAGAGTAAGAAGTCTGGTTCTCTAGGAAATGAATCACAAGCAAAATCTGAGTCTATTTCAAGTAACACCAAGTCTGACTCTGACAAGTTGATTTTAAAATATGTTGAGTCCAAAACTGATAAGGTGTCAATGAAAACCAATTTTCTTGAGAAGGTGTCTGATCAAAAAATTGTTGATCAAAGAAAATTGAGAGCTGAATGTAAGAAAGCTGGAATAGGCAAAGGTTTTGTTAAGAAGGAAACTTTGAATGTTGCTAGAAAGAACTTTGAATCTGGTAAAGGACAGACCAAGCAACAATGGGTTTCAAAATGTGATAAGAGTTTGTGTTTAGTTCCCAATCTGAGTCAGACCAGAAGGTCAGCTCTGGTGAACCCATCTTTGGATGGGTTCCCAAAAAGAACTAATCTCTTATCATAATGCAGGGCAGTCATGACGATAATACCTGGCACTTGGACAGTGGATGTTCCAAGCATATGACCGGATGTAAGTCCCTGCTATGTAGCTTTAGGATTCGCGCTGGTCCTAATGTTACTTTGGAGATGATTCTCAAGGAAAGACTGAAGGTTTTGGTGTTCTTTCAAATGGTCCTCTTACTTTCAGAAGAGTCTCATATGTAAATGGTTTGAAGCACAATCTGATCAGTGTGAGTCAGTTGTGTGATGCTGGTTATGAAGTGAGATTCAGGTCTGATAAGGGTATTGTTCTTGATTTAGAAGGCAATGTGGTGATTGCAAAGAAGGATGAGTCTTTGTATTCTTTTGACATGAGAAATCCAACTGTCACAAAAGAAGTATGTTTCATGTTAAAGTCTCAAGATGAGCTGAATTGGTTGTGGCATAAAAGGCTGTCTCATATGAATTTCAAAGACATCAACAAGCTGTGTAAGAAAGAGTTGGTGTCTGGTCTTCCAGTGATCAATTATGAGAAGGACAAGCTGTGTGGTGCTTGTGAGAAAGGCAAGCAACATAAAGCTACTTTTAAGTCTAAAACATGCTCAACCATTGATAATTGTTTGGATCTGCTTCATATGGACTTATTTGGACCAATCAGTACTCCATCATTCACTGGAATGAGGTACTCCTTGGTAATTGTTGATGAGTATTCAAGATACACCTGGGTTTTCTTTCTAAGACACAAGAGTGAAGCTGCTGACAGCATTATTCATTTCATCAAGCAAGCTGAGGTTCTCTACAAAAGGCCTGTTAGGAAATTAAGAAGTGATAATGGTACTGAATTTAAGAATATCACTCTTAATTCATTCTGCAGTGAAAAGGGGATTTCACAAGTCTACTCAGCTGCCAGAACTCCTCAACAAAATGGTGTTGCAGAAAGAAGAAACAGAACTCTTATTGAAGCTGCCAGATTCCATGATGGCTCAAAACAATGTCAAGTCTCATTTCTGGGCTGAAGCAGTACACACAGCTTGCTTTACCCAGAACAGATCCCTCATTGTGAAAAGACACCAGAAGACTGCATATGAACTTCTTAGGGGGAGAAAACCTGAGATTGGTTTCCTAAGAATGTTTGGAAGTCCTTGCTATATTCTGAATCAGAAAGACCATCTTGGAAAGTTTGATGAAAAATCGTCACCCAGCTTGGATCTTCCATAGCCTTGTCAAATCTTCTTTGGTTCCATCAAAGATAGAAAACTAACGTATAAGCATTGATTACTGGAGGCTCTTATGGTCTAAACTCCTCTACTGGAGTCACCTATGATCTGATCAATAGGATGAGCTTTTGTCCATCTGGAGTACTGACCAGGATTGTTACTGAAAACAATATCAGTGCAAGAGTTCAGTTGAGTCTCCTCTGGTGTTGCTTCAGGAGGAGGATCTTGCCAGACAACTTCAACATCTTCATCTGAATCATTTAAATCAGGATTTGCATCATGAAATTCTTCATTTGAAGGCATTTCTTGAAGTATTGGTTCAGTTTGGAATTCTTCATTAGAAGACATTTCTGGTATAATTTCAACTGATACTGATACTGGGGGAGTAGTACGAACATCTGATCCAATAACAAGTTCAGAGGGTGGTTTGAAACTTATTGAAGGATAGAAAGATGTACTACTGGGGGTTTTCTTCTTTTGAGCTGGTTCCAAGTCAGAATGACTGGAAACTTCTTCAGGTGAATCTTTGCAGTTGATGGGATCAGATTCACAGAAGATAATTGGATTTTCTGGGGGAGAATCAAGGACTGGCTTTCTATTAATTGCATTATTCGATTCATCAAATGTGACATGTATTGACTCATGGACCTTCTCCAGTCTCTTGTTGTAGACTCTGAAGCCCTTGCGAATGGCTGAATAGCCTAAGAAATACCCTTCATCAGCTTTGGCATCGAATTTGCCTAACTGACTGGAGTCGTTCAGAATGTACACTGGACATCCAAAAACGTGAAAATAACCAATATTTGGTTTTCTATTTCTTAAGACTTCATAGGCTGTCTTCTTGTGTCT
>CM067175.1:48049103-48072874 GCA_034093135.1 Erigeron breviscapus | reverse complement strand
CAGTGATCACCAAACAGTAGAACATCCCTCCAATGCTTCTTACGTTTACAGGACCAAAGAGATCCATATGAAGTAGTTCGAATGGTTTGGATATAGTGTTGTGCACCCTTGGTTTGTGAGGATTCTTGTGTTGCTTACCTTTCAAACACGGTACACATTTATCTTCCATCCAAACTTTTTAACTGGAACACCTTCAACTAATCCAAGACTAACAAGTTCATTCATCTTCCGAAAGTTGATATGTCCCATCCTACGATGCCAGAGGAGTGATTCAGACTCATTTGCTTTGCTCAACAAACAGAGGGGCTCCGTTGGATTATCAACACCTAAACTAAGCCATAGATGTCTCTCTTCCTAGGAGCTCTGAGCATTATCCATTCTTCTGGAATAACGAAACCCGGCTTCAAGATGAATGCCTCCTTTTCTGTGAAATGGACATTGTTGCCCTTGTCACAGATCTGTGAGACACTCATTAGATTATGAGTAAGTTGTTCCACATAGTTTACTCTTTCTAGAGTAAGTTGTCCATTGACGACATCTCCTTGACCGGTGATGTTGCCGCCCTTGGATCCAGCAAAACTAACATACGACCCATTTATACCAGTATAATTGGACAAGAGTTTCCTGTCCCCTGTCATGTGCCTGGAGCATCCACTGTCAAGGTACCATAAATGAATTGGTGTCCTAGGAACTCCCTGTTGGTCTGCCTCTTTGCAATCTGCCATGTAAGCAACAAAGTCATCCACAGTCATGCCAGCCGGAATCTCAAACTCTTGCATCTGCTCTTCAATTGTCTTTTCACTTTTTTCTATGGCAGAATCATTTTTAACCTCAGCAGCTTTCACTTCATCAAGATTCTTGACATCTTCTAACTCATTGTCAGATTCGGAATCAGTATCATATACACCAGCAGCAACAGATTCCACATTCGAACTTTTAGTATTTTCATACATTTGCTCTTCACTGTGGTAGACTGTGGTGTCCATGAAATCATCTGGAGAATACTAAAAGTTCAAATGTGGAATCTGTTGCTGCTGGTGTATATGATACTGATTCCGAATCTGACAATGAGTTAGAAGATGTCAAGAATCTTGATGAAGTGAAAGCTGCTGAGGTTTAAAATGATTCTGCCATAGAAAAGAGTGAAAAGACCCGATTTAAAATGTGACAAGCTGTATTCACTGCCTCCCCCCAGAAAGTAACAGGAAGCCCTGAATCAGCAAGCATCGTCCTAGCCGTTTCTATCAATGTCCTGTTTTTCCTTTCAGCTACTCCATTCTGTTGTGGCTCATGCGGTGCACTGAATTGATTTTGAATACCCTTGGTCAAGCAAAAAACCGTAAGAGTATTATTCTTGAACTCAGTGCCATTGTCACTCCTGATTCTCTTAACTTTAACTTCATGGACATTCTCAACTTGTCTAACAAAATCCATAAACCAGTTTGCGGTCTCGTCCTTTGTCTTCAAGAAAAATACCCATGAGTACCTTGAGTAATCATCAGTGATCACTAAACAGTAGAACATCCCTCCAATGCTTCTTACGTTCACAGGACCAAAGAGATCCATATGAAGTAGTTCGAATGGTTTGGATATAGTGTTGTGCACCTTTGGTTTGTGAGGATTCTTGTGTTGCTTACCTTTCAAACACGGTACACATTTATCTTCCATCCCAAACTTCTTAACTGGAACACCTTCAACTAATCCAAGACTAACAAGTTCATTCATCTTCCGAAAGTTGATATGTCCCATCCTATGATGCCAGAGGAGAGATTCAGACTCATTTGCTTTGCTCAACAAACAGAGGGGCTCCGTTGGATTATCAACACCTAAAACTAAGCCATAGATGTCTCTCTTCCTAGGATCTCTGAGCATTATCCATTCTGCTGGAATAACGAAACCCGGCTTCAAGATGAATGCCTCCTTTTCTATGAAATGAACATTGTTGCCCTTGTCACAGATCTGTGAGACACTCATTAGATTATGAGTAAGTTGTTCCACATAGTTTACTCTTTCTAGAGTAAGTTGTCCATTGACGACATCTCCCTGACCGGTGATGTTGCCGCCCTTGGATCCAGCAAAACAAACATACGACCCATTTATACCAGTAAATTGGACAAGAGTTTCCTGTCCCCTGTCATGTGCCTGGAGCATCCACTGTCAAGGTACCATAAATGAATTGGTTTCCTAGGAACTCCCTGCACATAAAATGAGAAAAATTAGTTTTCATTGGGGACCCAAACCTTCTGAGGTTTGGGTCGACCCTTCTCATCCCTTAGAATCAGTTCAGTCCAATACCCATTGCTGGAAGCCGTGGGTGAGACATGATTCTCGTTTCGTCTTCTCACTGGAGGAGACTTCTGACCTCTCGTCGGAGAAGTTCTAGGAGAATGAGGGCCATAAAAAGGTCGAACACTCGAATGAATTTGGTCATAGAATGAATTCTGACTTCTAGGAGCAGAACGATCAGGTCGTGGAGGTGTTTGAAAACGATTTGAATTCCTATGAACATTTCCTGATGAACCTTTCAGTGGAGATTCACGTCGTTGAGGTATAGTAATCGGTTTTGGAGAAGATTGAACTTTAGCCTCATTAACCTGTTTATCATTACCCAACCCCCTTTTTCCTTCCGAGGTGGAAACCTTTGAAGGAGAACCTGATCTTCGAGGTCTATTTGGACATACACTATAAACATGACCCTTTTCATGACAAGCAAAGAAAGAGAGGACCTTGAACTTTTTGTTTGTATCTACCTTTTTATCGGTACCTACAGATTCATTGTTATTACAAATGTCCACTGACCTTCTAGCACCATCTTTCTCATGTTTACCTTTACTTGGAGATTTCTTAAGTGCAGGCATTAAGATGTGCTTTAAAACCTTAGTTGCTTCTTCATTAACGGCTAAGTTATCTTCAGTTTTTCTAATCCTACACTGCTTAGGTAATGGAGTGAGACGTTGCTGACTTAATTTCTTCATATCCTCAATGGCAACATCCCAGACTTTATCAATCCTCTTAGGGTCAATAGATTCTAATGGAAATTCTAACTCAGTATAAACCCTATTACTCTTGTGAAGTGTAAAGTGTACAATACTGTCTTTCTGACCATAAGGAGTAGACTGATTTAAGGCAACACCTTTCAATTTCTCTTCCTTGTTAGGTTGAGAAGAAACTCCTTTAGACTCTTTTGTTCCCTCAGGCAACATTGCCTCAGGAATTGAGTCTTTTGGTTTACCATCTACAACACTAGGTTGAAGTAGGATTTCAGGAATATTAGGTTCAACAGGAGTATAGTTATTATTGAAAGGAGGAGGCACATCTTTATAAGAAATCTTTGTTGTTTCAAAACTCTTAGAGGAAGAATTCTCAAACTTTTTCATATGCATCAAAAGCTCAGAATGTCTAGCAGAATCAGATTTAGCCTTAAATTCCAAGATTTCTATCCTAGCATCAGCAAGTTCCTTTTCTACGGTAGCACACTTTTTAGCTAACAAGGAATAAGCTTCACTACTTACTCTTTCTATGGCCACAGACTGATTGACTTTATCTTTCATATCTCTAATGTCAGACTCTAAGGATCTAATCTTTTCCTTGAAGAATTTTTCTTTATCATTTACAGTTAGACCCTTTTTAATTAACTTATCTCTTTCATCATGAGCAGCATTGACAACAGATTCTAATTTCTTAATTTGTTCATTCTTTTGTTCAAGTTCATCAACATGCGATTAACAATTTTGCAAACATGAACAATAGTATGTAAAGAATAAGATACCTGTTGGTCTGCCTCTTTGCAATCTGCCATATAAGCAACAAAGTCATCCACAGTCATGCCAGCCGGAATCTCAAACTCTTGCATCTGCTCTTCAATTGTCTTTTCACTCTTTTCTATGGCAGAATCATCTTTAACCTCAACAGCTTTCACTTCATCAAGATTCTTGACATCTTCTAACTCATTGTCAGATTCGGAATCAGTATCATATACACCAGCAGCAACAGATTCCACATTCGAACTATTAGTATTTTCATACAATTGCTCTTCACTGTGGTAGACTGTGGTGTCCAAGAAATCATCGGGAGAATCAACTATTTGAGCCATATCATCAAGAATTTCGGCCAAATAAGCGTTATTGTTCTCATCATGTGGAAGATTCCAAACATAAGAACCATCTGGTTGAACAGCTACTATAGCCTTGTCATTGCCATTGACATTTGCAGTAGGATCATCAGTCAATAAAAGAGCTCTAGTAGAATTTTGATTGAGCGGACGATTACTACCTCTATCTTGACGTGTAGGCGTAACATTTGCCTCTCTCTTAGGCCGTTGACATTCTCTGGTCAAAATGTCCAAAACCTTCGCAATTATAGCATTTCACCTTTGACTTGTCAAATCCCTGAGTACCTCCAGTAAGCTGTCTTCCTGTTCTATTCATAAACTTTTGTACTCTCCTGGTGATCATTGCCAATTGCCATTTAAGATCCATTTCTTCAACATCATCTGGATCTATCTGGTCGTAATCTTCATCAATAAGTGCTGGATCTGTGATTCTTCCTGCAACAAAAGCTTCAATGTGCAGCACACATAGCAGCAAATACATTCATCCCACCCTCAGCTGATTTCATATTCATAGGCATGGACTTGTAACCAGCAGAAGAAGATGTAATGTTTCCAAACTTCATATTTCCAGTCTTTGTTCCTTCATTAGCCCTTTTACCCCTGTTACCAGCATCAGTAGCCATGAATCCAGAAGAATCATCTCCACCCATTTGTGGACCACAATTGTTTGTCTCACCAGTATTACCAACTCCAGAAAAGAAAGCATTAACATCAGCTGTTGGATTTTTCATAGTGGCATGATAGAGAGATGGATCCTGTGTGAAGTTGTCTTGAAGATCTTTTGCCTTATCCTTTATTTCTCTGTTTCTTAGAGTGGATATAACTCCATCTATTCGAAAGATGCATAATCAGCTCTTTCTTGCAATCCATGACGAAACTCTTTGTAAGCTTTCGGCAAACCATCCAGGAATTTATCCACTATCTCAGTAGGAGTGTATTTAGATCAAAATAAGCTAATTCAGCAAGAAGATGTTGATATCTCAGAATAAGATCCTCAACTTGTTCATTCTTTGTGGCATTGAAGCAATCAAATTGTTTCTTAAGCATTTTAATTCTGTTTTGCTTCAATAGAGGATCACCTTCACAATGAGCTTCAATAGCATCGAACAATTGCTTTGAAGTCTTGTATTCCTGTTTAGGAAACAAGTGCACCAACTCTTGAAGGAATACACATACGAAGTGTGGAAAGAGTCTTTACTTCAATGGCGTAGTTAGCCTTTTCTTCACCCGTTAATTCTCCCACCTTGTATGTAGAAGTAACTCCATTCACAGTAAGAGTGGGTCATTCATAACCTTCAGTGATCATGAGCCACATATTCAAGTCTTCTCGTTGAATGAAATCTTCAAATCGACCTCTCCACGCCCAAAAGTCAGCTAATGAAACTAACTTAGGTGGAGAATTAGTACGTCCTACCAGATGATCATGATAAACTAGAGAATTGAGGTATTGGGCAACAGCATTGTTGGCTGAAGATGAAGAAGCCATAAGTGAAAAATACTGTTCAAACGAAGATAAGAATTGAACGAATTTAGATTAAATTCGTAGAACTGGGTCAATACGAAGATAGCTTAATTTCGTTGACAAAAATTCTGAACGAAGATAAGTTAAGTTCGTAGACTAAATTCGTTTGAAGAAGATTCAAAACGAAAATGAAGATAACTTCGCTTTCTATATTCGTTTGATGAAATTCGAACGAATTTGAGTTAACTTCGTTTTCTTAACTTCGTTGAATAACTTCGTTTCGCTAAGTTCGTAAGGCAAACGAACTTAACGACAGAAAAGTGTTCTAGAGGATTTATTGAGAAAATAACAATCAAACGAACGATCTCAACCCTTCGATAAGATATCGAATGGCTCTGATACCACTTGTGAGTCCCTCGATAGCTACTGATCGCTCTCGAGATCGTCTATTGTTATGTCGTGAGTGCGGAATCCTCACGAGATAACTAGTTTGATTAGTTATCGTATATATTGCTAATTATATCAATATAATCGGCCTTATGTGATCTATCTTCGTTTTCTATAAGCTAGAAACGAACTTAGTCGCTTTTGATGTGTTAAATCTGAACTGGAATACTCAATTTAGGGTTTCCATTCGTTTATATATGTTTCAAATCGATATTGGGCCTGCTGGGCTTTGTTCTTACGAACTTAGCAATCCAGCCCATATAACGAAGATTATCTTCGTTAGTTTACTAAATACCATCAACATCTATGCTTAGTTATTTTCAAGTACTTTATGTACAAGAAACCTAACATATATTATGTTTGTACTTGTATGACATACATAACAAACATCATATATAAACATATATATAACACCAAAACATGTAATCGATCATTACTAAAACACGAAGTCCATAATCTATCAATTACATATAAATGAATAAGACATAAAACAACATAATGTCTTAATCTAAAAGACTAATCAAATCTAAGTTGCTGTTGTCACATCAACATGCATCAACAGCTATGGAAGATCCAAGCTGGGTGATAGCTATGCAAGAAGAGCTACACCAGTTTGAAAGGAATAAGGTTTGGAATCTGGTTCCTTTCCCAGTTGGTAAGAAAGAACCAATTGGAACCAGATGGGTCTTCAGGAACAAGGTAAATGAAGATGGCCATGTTATCAGAAACAAGGCCAGATTGGTTGCACAGGGATATTGCCAATCAGATGTTGATTTTGATGAATCATTTGCTCTAGTGGCTAGACTTGAAGCGATCAGAATATTCTTAGCATTTGCTGCTCATCATCAATTCAAGGTCTACCAGATGGACGTAAAGAGTGCATTTTTGAATGGAAAATTGAAAGAAGAAGTGTATGTCAGGCAACCACCATGTTTCGTTGATGAAAAACATCCCCACTGGGTATATCGTCTGGACAAAGCACTTTATGGTCTCAGACAAGCTCCACGTGCCTGGTATGACACTCTGACTAAACACTTATTGAAAAATGGCTTTAAAAGATATGCAATTGACAATACCTTATTTATTCTTCGTGAAAGAGGTAATCTTCTGCTGGTACAAATTTATGTTGATGACATTATTTTTCGGTCTACTGATGAAAATATGTGCAAGAAATTTTCTAAAATCATGTCTTCAGAATATGAAATGAGTTTAATGGGTGAATTAACATTTTTTCTAGGTCTTAAGATTAAACAAACCAGTGATGGTATTTTTATTAATCAAGAAAAATATGTTAGAGATCTATTAAAGAAATATGATATGAACTCATCACCATCTAAACCCACTCCAATTTCTGCACCACTCATTCTGGACTCGGATCCAGATGGAAAACCAGTGAACACCATTGTCTATAGAGGCATGGTTGGTTCACTGATGTATTTAACTGCAGTAGACCAGATATTATGTTTTCAACATGTTTATGTGCCAGATATCAGTCTAATCCAAAAGAATCTCATATGCTTGCTGTAAAGCGCATACTAAAATACCTTAAGGGTGTCCCCAGTTTGGGCCTTTGGTATTGTTAGGTCGAAAATCGACCAAGTATAATTTGTTCAGAAATAGCTGAAGCTCAGTGAAGAATACTTGTACAGAATTTTGAAGTCGTTCAGAATTAGTTCACTGAAGCTTCACTTCAGTTCAGATCAACGTATCAAAATACCGTTCAGAATGAAGTCAAAGACTGAAGTCTGAAGAAAGAGAATCAGCTCAGATGTGGAGCTCAGAAGTTGATTCTACCTGATCGAAGACTGAAGCATCTCAGTGTAAAAGTACTTATACACTTTACACTGATTACGAGGAATACTTTTTACTTTACACTTCTTTACCCAGTTAATAGATTTAACTATTAATAAATTACAAGGTAAAGTAAAGGTTGAGAATAAGGCATGTTAAGTCACATCAATTGACTTACATGCTTAAACCTTAAAAGTACGCATGTAAGGAATTAGCTTTAATTCCTTAAATGCTCCCAACCATATTTGTACGATCTGGTCCACGTCATCATGGACTTGGTCTATAAATATAAGTCTTCTCACAACTTGCAAACGGCTTGAAACCTTAGCATTGCAACTTGTGAGACATACTCTAAGTAATCCTTACGAGTATTTCCAAGTTATTAGATCACTTGTATTTCTAGGTTGTTTAGATATTTACACTTGGGTGTTTATCTTTGTTCCGCAACAACATTTGTATTTGTTTATATCAATAAATCAAATACATTGAAAAGTACATCGTGTCTCAATGCTATATACTTGATCTATACATATTATTTATATAGTTTCAGCCCTTATTGTTTCTTGCATTTACTTTCAGTACCTTTATTGTATTGTTGATCCATATCTGGATCGTATTCTGAACTGGTCATCTTCCAGTTAGAATTACTTACCATTCGGGTATTAACCATCTATATTTGGGACTCACAATTGAAGCTGAATACATTTCTGCAGCCAGTTGTTGCGCTCAGATTTTGTGGATGAAGAACCAACTAACTGATTATGGTGTTAAGTATACAAAGACTCCAATATTTTGTGATAACACCAGTGCCATTGCCATCTCCCACAATCCTGTCATGCACTCCAAAACCAAGCACATCGACCTTAGGTATCATTTTATTAGAGATCACATTATTAAAGGTGACATTGAACTTCATTTCATTCCCACTGATAAACAACTCGCTGATGTTTTTACAAAACCCTTGGATGTCAAAACGTTTAAACATCTCATTAGTGAGTTAGGTATGCTAAATCCTGTATAGCATCACCTCAGGGGGAAGTGTCAAATATTTTTATGTTTAAAAGAGAATTTTTCTCTAAGGGGGGAACTTTGCTTTCAGAAAAATATTTTGACTGAAATGCTTCAGAATTTCTGAAATGATTTCAGAATAATGGTATAAACTGAGATGGTTCAGATTCCTTAAATCTGATCATGCTCAGATTTTGTGTGTTATTTCTGAGATGAGTCAATCCTTTATAATGTATTTTGGATACTTGGTCGTTGTGTGAACACGTGACAGTTACTGTTTAACGTTTGAATAATGATGCTTTTTGCTGACGTGTCACACAAGTTGCTCCGTAAATAGAAAGTAATGATCACTTTTTCTTTAAAGTGTTGAAAAGTTTTGTGAAAATGTGGGGTCATAGCCGTCGTTGCATTAAATGCGGACGTATACCCAAAATTATTTTTGGACTTCAAACCCGATCAAAATTGATTTCATTTAAATAATATTTTTTGTGGGTTTGAATTTCAAAATCAATTTTTTCTTTTATTTATTTTGGAAAAACTCTTTGTATTCCATCATAAATATAAATACCTTTCCCAAAACAATTCCTTCATTTACTTCTCCTTACATTTACTCCCAATCATCATTCTCTCTCATTTTCTCATTCCTTCATAACTCCAAAACCCTAAATTTATCTTTCATATTCAGTTTTTCCTTGTAGAAATAATGGCTAAAGTAGTCAAATCACTAATATCCTTCGAATACAAACCATCCAAAGTAGTCAAGGCCAATGCACAATGGCCAAAAGGGTTCGAGCCATCGACCCTTAGATTCAATATGAATAACTTCATGGCCGCACTGAATGCCAAAGGCAAAACCTTAATGGGGAGGATCAATAAATTTCTTTAACAATCCCCTCTGCATTATGCCTTGATTGCAAATCCTCAAGTAATGTATCATAGATACTTGCTTGAATTCTGGTATAATACTACTCTGAGCAAGGATGAAAAGTCCTTTGCTTTTTCTTTACAAGAAGGCACTAAGCAGTATATCCTTTCACTTGATGGGTTTCGGGAGGCCCTTCATTTGAACTACCTTCCCTCTTCTTCAGCCTATGCAAAAAGGCTTAAAGGAGTTAATTTCAGGGAGGTACTGCAGGCCACTGGTCATAATGACATGGTTGCTGCAGACGGCAATCTGAAGACATCTGGACACATCTTTCTGTCTGGATTTGGAAATTGTTGGAGATATTTTTGGACTCAGATTGTCGAGTGCCTAGGAGGAAATTATGGTGGATTGAACCAGATTTCCTTAACACAAGTAGAAATTGGGTATTACTTGTGGCATAGGATTGAGGTGGACTTTGCTGAGATACTTTTCTCTCAGCTGGTAACAAAATTAAAAGGGAAAAGAAGTCCACATATCTCATTCCCTAGATTTCTGAGCATTTGCTTCATGAACATGCTTGGAGATGCGTTTCATATGGAGGGGCTTGAATCTTCAGCGACGGAGTTCTGCAGGGATCTATCAAAGCTGTCTACTTCAGATCCAGAACCAGAACTCTCCGCTGCTATGCTTCAGGTAATTCATAAAACTGAAACAGCACGACCGGCTGGCTCAGAAAGGTCACCGAGCGGGTCGCAAAAGAATGCGAGACCCATTGGTGCACCTGGTGGTCAAATGTTGAAGTTGTTTAAAACCCCAGCAACTTCATCTACCAACCACCAATTCCCTCCTCCACTGACCAACCTGAGGATCTCCCAAAAGATCCCTCAGGATCTCCAAAGGGCTTATTAAAACGTCGTAAATTTAAGCCGTCCTCACAGCCCAAGGACATTAGTACCGAAGCAAACCCCTCTGGATCTTCCCAACAAGAACCAGGGGAATCGAGTCTAAAGGGAAACCCATAAGCAGCCATCTCCAAAACTTCTTTAGGAGGAGATGGTGAAGAAAATATAAGTGTGTCCGCCCAGCACACAATAGAGTCCGTGTCTGCACGCGCACCCCCTGTAACTTCACAAATCTCACACTCTTCTGCAGCACGAATTGATGAAGTCTTTGCTGTGACACTGTTATAACACGATTTTATCTCTGAATTCAATCTAACAATGGCGGTTTGCTAGTGTGTGTTCTTGGTGTGTGTGTGTGTGTTTTGAGAGAGAAAGATCGATTAAACTGAAAGATTGGAATTAATTGTGTAAGGAATGAATTGTTTGTTATGTCCTTGTTATGATTTCTAAGGTATGAGGGCTATATATAGTCTAACAATACAACTATGCTAATTATCACAATTAGCCCCTCAACCTTAGTAATCATTTATCTATGACTTAACAACAAGAATGTCTTTTAATCTTAATTACAATTTATCACTATTTTTGGATTTCTAACATTCTCCCCCTTAGTGATTTATTGTAATGAATGAAGTACGTGTTATCTTGTCTTGTAGGAATGAAATTGATGAGCCCGGTGGTGAAGACAATTGGTGAGTTGAAACAAGTCGTCAAAGCTTTCTCTTTTGTCTTTGGAGAACTTGATTCAGTCTTGATCTTGGACTTCTTGAAGTTAAATCATATGAAGATTCTCAATGTTCTTTTTGAACAGAGAATAATGAAAGCATGTTTGGCTTGAATCTTTGAGAATTGATGAATCATGAATCAGAGTTGTCTTTTGAAATGCAGAAGATATGAATCTTGGTTTTGATTCTTCAATCTTCGATTCTTGAGTGAAATTCAACTTTTCGATTCTTCAGTTTTAATTCTTGAACGAATCTCATCTTTTTGAAATGAAGTTTCATGAATATGAACTCTCCCCCTTGATTTATGCATTGGAGTTTCTTGATAAAATGTTGTTGTATGACTTGAAGATCTTGAATGAAGTGTGTTTGATGAAGACTCGTTTGAAGCTTTACTTCTTTGACTTGAATCTTCTAACACATCTTTCAACCTTTTTGAAGCTTTGATCTTTGTCACATCAACTCGAACACTTTGGAGAGTTAGCAATTGAATGAAGTTTAGATGAAATTCTTATGAATTAATCATGCTCCCCCTCAATCCATGAGTATACATCTTTTGGAGCATCTTTGAATTGTTGAAGTGTCTTGAGTGAAAATTTTTTCATCTTCGGTTTCATTCTTATCTCAAAAGTCAATTTAGATTCCCCCTTTTTGAAATCAAAATCTTAATCAACTAAAGTCTAGTGAAAATCTGAAACTATTGACTCATCATGAACAATTTTCTCTCCCTATACACAAACTTTGATAAGCCTTTTCCCATTTGAAACACCAAAATAAAACATTTCTCAACATAGACTCTCATTCCATTTCTATCACTAACTATGCCTTGGAAAAGGATAGAAAGATGGTATCATTTGAAGACAATACCAAATTCATTTCCGAAGCAAAAGCTCAGTTGACAAAGACTATGAATCAATCATAATATTTTCTCCCCCTCATAATGACAAAATTGGAAATCAATGTCATTATGCACATATGAGATTGATTAAGTGTCACAAGGAATAAGAAGACATGGAGAAATGTCAACCATCAAAACATCAACCCAAACTAGTAGCCCAACCCAAGAAATCCTATGGGTGACTAAAATGTAAGATTGAAGTTGTTGGACAAACATTATATCATGGTGTTGGTAGTTTCTGTGTTTGTGTGAAGAGAAATGAAACCGGATAAGAATGATCCGTTTGCATGTTCAAAAATCAAAAGGATTAATGACATGACCGATAGAAATGTATAACATTTTTCGGATTTCCTATGTATCATTGAGATATGCACAAAACAAGTTTCTAACATAGTTCGGTCTGCGGCTTTTCAAACACTAGATTGCTTCAAAGAATATAAATCACGGTTAACACTACCGAAGCATTTGATAACCACAATTTTATCCTTAAAGACTTTTAGGGAAAACCGAGGTCACTTAGACTTCTCGTTAGCTCAATAATCACATAAATGTAATTATAAGACCTACGTTCAACGTTGGAAAAGATGTTAGCATTGGTAGGATTTCCATTCGATCATCGTGGAATATCATTGCAGATATCACTACGAATGTTCCGGCTATATCACAAAGATAAGCAATTATATCACAAAGATATGACGCTAGTGTGTTCTAAAAGAATGAATGATAATCAAATCAATGATCAATCAAATTAGCTCTAGACACATCGTGATCAAATGAAGTCGGGGACTGGAGCAGAATGTCGCGCTTTTTTTCAATATCAACATCTTCCAAAAGAAGAGTCAATAGAAGTGTGAAAATCTCCGTGAGAATAAAACAAGTATTTGTTAAGAAACACTTGAGTGGTTAGGTAAAGATGTGCATTGCTTCACTGGGTCATGAAGACTTCTTCAATATCAAGATATCAACAAATGACATCTGATAGAAACGTGTTTTACCCGGCTTTTGAGAATTTTGGGAAGGGTATCATTTCTTTTATCCCTTTTCTCACAACAAATCACCTTAACCTCTCACTTTTCGACTTTACTCCCTCCATTCTAGTTGCACGAAATCAATCATCACTCAAAATACCCTCATTATCTAATGAAAGAAGTGAATACTCCGGGTTAGAACTCATCGGCGATGATGAAATTCATGGAGTAAATTTTGAGAAATACCTATCGCTCATTGTGCAAACTAATCACCGAACTCCATTTGATTAAAAATCATTGGAAAAACATCAAATGTGTGAATGAAAAGGTTTGAAACACATTTGAAGTTTGAGAATTTTGAAATCACAAACTCCTCCTTAATCTATGCAAGAATATATCAAAAATGGTTTTCATAGAAAGGTGGAGCAAAAATTGTTTTTGCGAAATCAAAAAGAAACACAAAGTTTTGCTTCAACAACAATGTTGGTAGTAAGATAGCTAGGGAGTACACAAAGGCGTTCAATCCGTCGCATCTTACAACAACATGTTAGAGGCAATTAAAAACATTTAAGTAAAGTGAAAATCCAATCAATTAGTACAATATGAGAGAACAAGGGAGTACACAAAGGCGTTCGATCCTTCGTTTCCCATATCACTAATTGAGAGTTTGAAAAGTTTATTTGATTAAAAAACTTGATTGCTACTACACATACATATTCATATAAGAACTCTTGGAAGTACACAAAGGCGTTCGATTCCTTGTTTTCTTATATCAATTTATATGTATAATAACAATGTGTTTAACAATAAATATATCATTTAAGAACGGGTTACATACATAGTATATGCAAGCCATTTAAAAATCTTTTTGTTAATTTTTGTAATTTTTCAATTTTGTATTTTGTTTTCTGAAATGTGTCAAGAATTCCTTCAAATGAAAAGATTAAGGTTTAAGATTTAACATACCAAGCTTGGAGATCAGAAAATTAAACCTCTTTTCGTCCAATGGTTTTGTGAACAAATCTGCGAGTTGAAATTCAGTTCCCACAAAGTAGAGTTCGATGTCACCTTTCTCAATATGATCTTTGAGAAAATGATATCTAACATCAATATGCTTTGATCGAGAGTGGTTTACTGAGTTGACTGCAATGGCAATGGCACTCTGAGAATCACAATAGATAGGAATATGATCATACGTAAGACCATAATCAGTCAGTTGTGTCTTCATCCATAAGACTTGAGCACAACAACTAGCCGCAGCCACATATTCTGCTTCAGCCGTTGATAGTGAAACACAGTTCTGTTTCTTGGAAGACCAACTCACAATTTTATCTCCTAAAAATTGTAAAGTACCGGAAGTGCTCTTGCGATCAAGTTTACAACCTGCATGATCTGCATCTGAATAAGCAGTTAGATTGAATCCAGTATCCCTTGGATACCAGAGACCTAAATCGGGTGTACCCTTCAGATAACGAAAGATTCGTTTCACAGCTTGATAATGTAAATCAATTGGAGCAGCTTGATATCTAGCACACATACATGTTGCAAACATTATATCTGGGCGAGATGCTGTTAGATACAACAATGAACCAATCATACTTCTATATCTCTTTTGGTCAAATGGTTTCCCATTTGTATCAGTATTAATGGTTGTTCGAGCAGCCATTGGGGTAGAAATTGAAGAACATGAAGTCATATCAAACTTTTTCAACATGTCATTTATGTATTTACCTTGTGATATAAAAATACCAGTTGGTAATTGTTTGATTTGAAGACCCAAAAAGTAATTCATTTCCCCAATCATGCTCATTTCAAAATGATTGACCATTAGAGATGAAAGTTTCGGCAAAATGTTTGACTGGTCGACCCAAATATAATGTCATCAACATATATTTGAACTAGTAGAACATGCTTACCTTGTTTGTGAATGAACAGGGTAGGGTCAATTATGCCTTTGGTAAATCCACCTTTAAGTAAGAAAGTAGTTAAGGAATCATACCATGCTCGGGTGCTTGCTTAAGACCATAGAGAGCCTTGTCTAACCTGTAGACATGGTTTGGTCTTTGAGGATCAACAAAACCTTCAGGTTGATCAACGTAAACTTCTTCTTTGAGATCACCATTCAGAAAAGCAGTTTTCACATCCATTTGAAACACAGTGAAGTTTCGGAATGCAGCATAAGCTAAGAAAATTCGAATGGCCTCCATTCTTGCTACTGGAGCAAAAGTTTCGTCGAAATCAACACCAGGTTGTTGGCAATAACCCTTAGCAACAAGTCGAGCTTTATTCCTTACTACCACTCCATTCTCATCCTTTTTGTTTTTGAAAATCCACTTCGTTCCGATTGGATCATCTTTTCTAGGATTTGGAACTAATCTCCATACTTTCAGTCTTTCAAATTGTGCGAGTTCCTCTTGCATTGCCTTAACCCATTCTGGATCTCGAAGAGCTTCAGATACTGTTTTGGGTTCGATATTGCTAAGAGAAAGTGCAACGAGACATTCATTCACTGAAGTACGAGTAGTTACTCCTGCTTGTGGATCTCCAATTATTTGATCAGTAGGATGATCTTTCTGCATGCGAATCCACTTGTGAGCATGAGGAAGAGGATCTTGTTGTTGAAGATCAACATCACCATCATTGAAACTTGAAGTTTGGTGAGAGATGGAATCATAACTTGGTATAACCCTTTCCTCATATGCTGGATGATCAAAGTTAAGTGGTACATACACATTTGGAGTGTTCAGGGGATTTGTTGTCTGAGTGAATTGAGAAGGTTGTTCTTGAACATTCATTTGAGTAGGATTCTCAGGAGAGGATGATGGAATAGAATCATTTGAAGATGATATTTGCTCAGAAGAACTTGATGATGATTCATGAGTGTTGTTAGGAACTGGATCGTGGTTATGAAGAGGTTCATTGTTTGGAATTGGTTCAACGATGATCTGAGGTTCTTGATCATGAACCGGCTTTGAATTATAGAATTCTTCAAAAAGAATATCTAATTCATCACTGGTTGGAGTTGGAAATTTCTTGAATTTAGAAGCTAAGGTAGTATTCCTTGTAGAAGGACTTGAAGCACTTGAATCCATACTTGTTGGTAGCAAGCTTTCTTGCTCAAAAATCATGCCTGACATCTCATCGAACCAAACATTCATCGTCTCTTGAATTGTGTTTGTTCGACGATTATAGATTCGGTAGGCTATAGATGTTTTGGAATAACCAACAAAATATCCTTCATCACCTTTCTTTTCGAATTTTCCAAGATTCTCCCGATCATTCAACGTGTAACAAACACACCCAAATATGTGGAAGTAGTTGATGTTGGGTTTCCGTTTGTTAACAACCTCATAAGGAGTCTTTTCGAACCGCTGATTGATAATGGACCGATTCTGAGTGTGACAAGCAGTGTCAATAGCTTCAGCCCACATATTGGATGGCAATTTGGAATAAGCAAGCATTGTCCTTGCTGCTTCCACCAGCGATCGATTTCTCCTTTCAACAACACCGTTTTGTTGTGGGGTTCGAACTGCTGAGAATTGATGAGTAATACCTTTGGATTTGCAGAATTCATCAAAGACAGCATTCTTGAATTCAGTACCGTTATCCGAACGGATGTAACGAACTGGAAGTTGAAGATTTACTTGAGTAATGGTGATGAAATCTATCAACATCTGAGTTGTTTCATCTTTGGATGCTAGGAACTTAACCCAAGTATATCTTGAATAATCATCAACAATAACCAGGATGTATTTCTTCCCATTTCGGCTTTGTACTTTCATCGGCCCACAAAGATCCATGTGAAGCAAATGAAGAGGTGCTAAAGAATTTGGAGATTTCTTCAGTTTATGAGAAACTCTCTTAATCTTCCCAACAGCACAAGAAGGACAGACATACTCACTTTCATACTTATAGTCAGGTAAGCCTTCAACAAGATGCTTATTGACTAAAGTATTGATTGTTGGAAATTCAGATGAGAGAGCCTTCTATGCCATAACCAAGAATTCTTTGAAGTAGCCTTTGAAATGAGACAGATATTATCGGTTGGTTGGTTATCATCGAGATTGACGGTAAAAAGGTTATCGTCACGATCGCCACAAAGAATATCAACTCCATCTAAGGTTTGGACTTTGCAAAGAGATTTTCGAAAAAGAACTTGAAGATTGTTATCACAGAATTGTCCAACACTGAACAAGTTGTGACTTAATACCTTCAACATAGTGAACTTTCTTGATTATAATCCCATTTCGTTCAATGTCCCCATAACCTAAGATAGGAGCGAAATTGTTGTTTCCAAAGCGAACAGTTCCCATGAATCTTTCAACAAAATTCTTCAGCAAAGATTTATTTCCAGTCATGTGCTTCGAACCCGGAATCGAGTATCCAAACACAGATGGTTATTTCCTGCAATCAAAGAAATTTAACCGTTTTTAGGTACCCACTTGAAAACGGGTCCTTTTTGGTTAGATAAAACAGGCAGGGTATATAACTTAGGATGCGCATTCAAACATGTTATTGAATCAACATAAGCATCAACAAGCATATTATCATCAAACATATTTGAATAAAATGTACGAACATTCACACAAGAATTAAAAGTAACATGTCTACAAGCATTCATATCCACCACACAGGAATTAAAATTGTTTACAAGCTCACAAGGCCTTGCCTTGGCACATTCAACATTTATTAACAAATCAGAATTGTTTTGTTTAACAGGAACACCTTTCCACCGATTAACAGCTTTTCTCCTCCTTCTTTTCTTCTTTTTCTCAACCTCTTTCTGATTACTAGTGATCTTAAGTACTAATGACTTAGCAACCCATTTAGCATCACTACTTAAGCTCTTTCCACCTGTTGAATTGAAGCTACAAAGACTAGAACGAGGGGTTTTAAAAACTTTCATCTTTTTGGAATCTTTTGGTGGTGAGGAAACTTCTTGCTTCTTTGGTTTATCATGAGAGAACCATCCATATCTATCCCTATATCTAGTTGAACCACTTGATGTATCTTTAGTTAGCGAAACTGAGCTAGACTTAGACACCTTAGGTAGAAAGCTAGATTGAGGGCTAGATTTAGAAGCATTAGGATAGTCTTTCGGAAGTTTCACTTTGGTGTACTTTGTTGTGTGTGGGGTTTCAGCTTGTTCCTTTTTGACATGTTTCACAGGTGTAGCAATGGTCTTTGGTTCAGTCTTGACGAGTTTGGTCTTAACTCGTTTCTTTGAGTAATATGAAGTTGGAGCTTTAGACGATGGTTTTTGAGATTCCATTTCTGTTTCCATTTTGATTTTGGTAGATTCAATCTTTTTCTCAGTTTCTGAATCAAAAATATATTCTCCCTCCATGAATTTATCAAAATCAACCTTCGTGAAATCTTTTGAAAAAGAAAATTTCAATGGAGATTGATTAATTTTAGATTTATTTGAAAATTTTGAGAAATCAGGAATCTTGGTATCCAACTTCACATTATGGGTAGTCTCAGAAATTAGGTCAACTTGAACTGACACATCTTTGGTCTCACAAGAAAATTGAGTAGACGTATCAACACCTATACTAGCACTAGGCTTAGGGTGAACAACTAACTCATCAACAGCGTTGCATGTGAAAAACCTATAGAAGTACCATATCAAAACTAAACTATGTGCAAGTTCTTCATCAGAAAGATCAGATTGCACACAATCATCAGCTATAAAAGTAGCAGTATTTTGACAAGTACATTCAAGAGAATCAGTCAAGGTCTGGGTAGAGGTATTGGTGGATGAATCACAAGTAGTTTGGGTAGAATTTTCTACTGAGTCACTTTGGTCAGTTTGAGTAGAAACATTCTCACAAACTTTCTTAGTATTAACAACAATACATTTATCCTCTAGATTCGAACTTTGAGACTTTTTTTTTTTTTTTTTTTTTTTTTTTTTTTTTTTTTTTTTTTTTTTTTTTTTTTTTTTTTTTTTTTTTTTTTATTCTTCACGATAATTTTTTTTTTTTTTTTTTTTTTTTTTTTTTTTTTTTTTTTTTTTTTTTTTTTTTTTTTTTTTTTTTTTTTTTTTTTTTTTTTTTTTTTTTTTTTTTTTTTTTTTTTTTTTTTTTTTTTTTTTTTTTTTTTTTTTTTTTTTTTTTTTTTTTTTTTTTTTTTTTTTTTTTTTTTTTTTTTTTTTTTTTTTTTTTTTTTTTTTTTTTTTTTTTTTTTTTTTTTTTTTTTTTTTTTTTTTTTTTTTTTTTTTTTTTTTTTTTTTTTTTTTTTTTTTTTTTTTTTTTTTTTTTTTTTTTTTTTTTTTTTTTTTTTTTTTTTTTTTTTTTTTTTTTTTTTTTTTTTTTTTTTTTTTTTTTTTTTTTTTTTTTTTTTTTTTTTTTTTTTTTTTTTTTTTTTTTTTTTTTTTTTTTTTTTTTTTTTTTTTTTTTTTTTTTTTTTTTTTTTTTTTTTTTTTTTTTTTTTTTTTTTTTTTTTTTTTTTTTTTTTTTTTTTTTTTTTTTTTTTTTTTTTTTTTTTTTTTTTTTTTTTTTTTTTTTTTTTTTTTTTTTTTTTTTTTTTTTTTTTTTTTTTTTTTTTTTTTTTTTTTTTTTTTTTTTTTTTTTTTTTTTTTTTTTTTTTTTTTTTTTTTTTTTTTTTTTTTTTTTTTTTTTTTTTTTTTTTTTTTTTTTTTTTTTTTTTTTTTTTTTTTTTTTTTTTTTTTTTTTTTTTTTTTTTTTTTTTTTTTTTTTTTTTTTTTTTTTTTTTTTTTTTTTTTTTTTTTTTTTTTTTTTTTTTTTTTTTTTTTTTTTTTTTTTTTTTTTTTTTTTTTTTTTTTTTTTTTTTTTTTTTTTTTTTTTTTTTTTTTTTTTTTTTTTTTTTTTTTTTTTTTTTTTTTTTTTTTTTTTTTTTTTTTTTTTTTTTTTTTTTTTTTTTTTTTTTTTTTTTTTTTTTTTTTTTTTTTTTTTTTTTTTTTTTTTTTTTTTTTTTTTTTTTTTTTTTTTTTTTTTTTTTTTTTTTTTTTTTTTTTTTTTTTTTTTTTTTTTTTTTTTTTTTTTTTTTTTTTTTTTTTTTTTTTTTTTTTTTTTTTTTTTTTTTTTTTTTTTTTTTTTTTTTTTTTTTTTTTTTTTTTTTTTTTTTTTTTTTTTTTTTTTTTTTTTTTTTTTTTTTTTTTTTTTTTTTTTTTTTACTTTTTTTTTTTTGTTTTTGTTGGCTAAAGAATTGATATGATTTGTTAAATTAGGTCAACTTGAACTGACACATCTTTGGTCTCACAAGAAAATTGAGTAGACGTATCAACACCTATACTAGCACTAGGCTTAGGGTGAACAACTAACTCATCAACAGCGTTGCATGTGAAAAACCTATAGAAGTACCATATCAAAACTAAACTATGTGCAAGTTCTTCATCAGAAAGATCAGATTGCACACAATCATCAGCTATAAAAGTAGCAGTATTTTGACAAGTACATTCAAGAGAATCAGTCAAGGTCTGGGTAGAGGTATTGGTGGATGAATCACAAGTAGTTTGGGTAGAATTTTCTACTGAGTCACTTTGGTCAGTTTGAGTAGAAACATTCTCACAAACTTTCTTATTATTAACAACAATACATTTATCCTCTAGATTCGAACTTTGAGACTTGAGATGATTGATAACTGTTTGTTGAGATTCCACCTTTTGTTGTAAATCTTCTATTTGCTTTTCCAAAAATGTGGTTGGAAAATACATTTTAGTTGATTTAGGTGAAGTACCAACAGATTCTTGGTTTTGAAAATTTGATTCAATTTCTTCCAATTTGAAAATTGAAGATTGCTTTGTTTTGTATGAATCATTGATTGCATCATAATTAACCAAAAAATCTTGATTAGGTATTCTCTCAACTTCATCAGTCTCAAATTCGTCATCTAATGGACGAATAAATTGTTGTATCATACCAAGGCGAAGAAATTTTTCATCATACAGGGGTTCGATTTCCTCTTTGGCCTTTTGCAATGGTGTTATATTCTCAAATCCCAACCCGTGAAGAAGTTCTGTTTTGTCAATTTTTGACTTGTTGAAATAGGCAGTGAAATTCAAGAGAGGATTTTGTTCAACTTTATATAGCTTTTCTTGATAGAAAAGTATATTCTTTTTAAATTCCTCAACTTGTTTTTCAAGATTCTCAATTTCAATGCCTTTAAGAAAACAATTATGATTTAAATCAGAAATCTTCCTTTCGAGTTCAACATTGTTTGGTTTGGCTTCTTGGAGCTTCTTATTGAGAATATCAACGTCCATTTGTCTCGCATTTGCCCGAAGCCATTCATTGGTCTTTTGAATTTCAAGATCTTGATTGGCTTTTTCAAGATCATGAATGGTCTTTTCAAGATTTAGACATCTTTGTAATAACTTAGAATCAGGAGTGACATTCATCTCACATTCTTTAACCAACATTTTGTCTTTGTATGCTTGAAAATCTTGTTTAATAGTATCATGTTCAAAAAGTAATTTTGAGTGTTCTTCAAGAAGATTTGAAAATTCACTTTTTGAAAATGAAATACTATTTTTCAATTTTTTGTTTTTGTTGGCTAAAGAATTGATATGATTTGTTAATTTAGATAAAGCTAATCTACAAGACTCTTTGTCCTTAATCAAAGAAAAAGTAGAGTCGAGATTTACCTCATCATCTGGGTATTCATCATCAGTGCTTTCTGCTTCAAGGACTTTGTTCTTGGCCAATCTCGCCATATAGCAAACATTAGCGGAGAGATCTTGATCTTCATCATCAGTGAGCAACAGCCATTTGTCATCTTCGGCAAGCAATGCATGTCCTGCTTCGACCTGTTTGGCTAATAGCATCTTTTGCTTGTAGTACTCATAGTTCCGCTTCTTGGTTGTTTGCAATCAACAGCAAAATGTCCAGGAACTCCACAATTGTAGCACCTTTTGTCTGATGTCTTCCCTTTCTCAACTGCTTGTTTCTCATATGCTTCCTTCTTTTCACTATACCTTGAACCAGTAGCTTCACTTTGCTCATTGCTCCTTGGATGATAGTGTTCCTTCTTGGGAAATGCACTTGTTGAAGAAGTGCGGAGATTGTTGTTTGTTGGCCTCGCTTTATAAAATCTCTTCTTGAAATGCTTAGTTACTGCGGCAAGAGCTTGATATAGTTCATCTGATACACCATCTCTTGTAGCCATCACATCATCTCCCTCCTCATCAGACGAAGAAACAACCACCATTTGCCTTTTAAGGGCTTCAGAAATCTTCTTCTCAACGATCAATGCCAAAGGATCAGAAGATACAACTTCTGGCATTTTGTTCGATGAAGCTTTGCTTAGAACTTGGTTTTCATTGAGTTTGAAGGATTCATATAGAGTATGAATGGTGAACTTGGTCAGGTTTGATGTTGCTTGATTTGGGTTCCAAAATCTTCCCATTCTTGACCAAGTGCTTTGATGAACTTGATGTTTAACTCAATCTCAGTTTTCTTGACATTGTTCTTTCTCAGTTCATTTATGACATTGCAGAATCTGTAATAAACTGCCTCAAGAGATTCATTTGGCATTTTGGAGAAGTTGTCAAACTCAGTCAAAATGTTGGTCAATCTGATTGTCGAAGTCACGTCAGCTCCTTCCATCTGTCTTGCCACCTCATCCCATATCTCTTTTGCTGTATCATAAGAATCAACAGACCCATAGATTTCATCCGGTAGAGCTCTGTATAAACATGACCTTGCTCTGTTATCTGCAGTTGTTCGATCCTTTTGCTCAGCATTCAAAAGTTCATGAGTTAGAATAACTGCACCAGTAGTGGGATGGAGATGAACAGCAAGTCCATTCAGAATGGAATCTTTCATCATATGACCATTTGTTTGACTTTCCACATAGTCCATGAATCGTTTCTTCCATAGTCCGTAAGAACCACGGTAGAGAACTGGAGGTCTTGTATCAGAACCTAATGCCAATGCTTCACGAGAAGCCATTTGAGATTGATTTGAATTGAAAGAGCAAATGAAACGATCTTGGTAAGAAAAAGAAACGATCTAGATTTAAACAAGAATTGAAACGATCTTGATTGAACCAGTAATTGAAACGATCTTGATTAACCAGGTAATGAAACGATCTTTAAATGAATAGAAAATGAAACGATCTTGACAAAATCGTTCTGGGTGAGATCGTCTTTGAGTAAGATCGTCTTGGTACTTTTTGATGAAAATTTGGTTAAGTATAAGAAATGAAACGATCTTGAAAATTGTTCTGAGCAAGATCGTCTTGGAACTTTTAAGAAAATTTGGTTAAGTATAAGAAATGAAACGATCTTGAAACAATTGAAACGATCTTGATGAAGATCGTCTTGGTACTTTTTGATGAAAATTTGGTTAAGTATAAGAAATGAAACGATCTTGAAACAAAGAAACGATCTTGAAAATCGTTCTGAGTAAGATCGTCTTGGTACTTTTTGATGAAAATTTGGTTAAGTATAAGAAATGAAACGATCTTGAAAATTGTTCTGAGCAAGATCGTCTTGGAACTTTAGAGAAAATTTGGTTAAGTATAAGAAATGAAACGATCTTGAAACAAATGTGAAACGATCTTGAAAATCGTTTGAGAAGATCGTCTTGGTACTTTTTGATGAAAATTTGGTTAAGTATAAGAAATGAAACGA
>CM067175.1:48001603-48044103 GCA_034093135.1 Erigeron breviscapus | reverse complement strand
ATCTTGATTCCTTTGCTGACTTTGAGTTTGATGAGGGTTTACTGGAGGAGAATCAGTCTTCTGATTCTGAGCCAACCTTCAGCCTCACAAACGTCCAACCTCCCCCATAAATCCAAAATATTGAACAACTATATCGCCAACCTGAAACTTCACATCAACATCCATATTTTCCACCCGGCTCTGCACTTGCCTATGTTACTTCACCACGTTTTCAACCATAACTCGAACACTTACACCCACAAATTCACCTAGTACCAAGGCCCATTAATTATGATGATCAAGCTGAAAAGGAGTTGGACTCTGCCACTGAATCTGAGAGTCCAACTGAAATGCAATTGGAGAAGGCATTGGATGGGCTTGGTAGAATTCCCTTTGTGGCTTCTGCTTCCTCACAACCACCTCCTCCTTTGAGTGTGGAAGCACAGTTAGAGAAACAAAACGCCGAAGTCCAAAGCCTACTTCTCAAGGTAGAAGACTTAACTAAATCTCTAACTGCCAATACTATGTCCCTGGCTGAAATGAAGGGTGCTCAGATGTTTCTTAGTACTGAGTTCACCAAGGTTGCTGGAAATGAGGGACTAGTAAGTGGGAAGCTAAATGAACTGGTGCATTCATGTAATAAAATCAGTACAGCTATCAGGGAAGCCTTCAGACTGGCCAAAAGAGATGTGCAAGCTTCAGTTGTTGCGAACTTGACATCTGGTATTGAATTGATAAAACAAGAAGTTCTGGCAGTCGGGAAGGAGGTGAATGAGTTGGTAAAAAGGCCAAGTGTCAATGAGAAGGAACTTGGGTCTTCTGTTAGTAGTGGTGTGATTGAAAAGCTGAAGTCTGAGATTTCTCAGAATCTTGTTGCTCAGATTTCAGCTTCTGTGGCTGAAAAGGTAGAAGAAGGGGTCAGAAGGATGGTCTTAGAACTCACTCAAGACACTTTTGAGAAGGTAGATAAAGCTGTTGAAGAAGTTCAGAAATCTGTATCTACTCTCGAAGAAGTTGTCAAAGGCCAGTCCAAGCAGTTAGATGAAATTCTGACCCTGCTCAATAAGGAAAATGTTGTTGCTCCTCCTCCTTCTCCCTCATTCTCTGAAGAAGATGGGAAATTGCTGAAGGAGCTTACTGAAAAAGAGACTATGAATCTTAACTCATCATTCAGGTTAAGGGCTCAGTTCTCTACCATGGCAAAAGGCATTTCTGATTGCCTTCTGCAGCAGAGTTGGGAACCTCTGAAGGCCATTCAGACTGTTATTGATGTATATGCCAAGATGCCTTCTGAGGTCCCCAAAGGGGGAGGTTAGTACAGTTCTCCTGCTTGCGGATTTTTAAATGTGCCTATTGGTCTGCTTTCAAGTACTCAAGAATTGATAGAAGCAACCAAGAAGCAAGCTGAGGTACCATCTGGTAGTGCCTCAGTTCAGAGGGAACAGGTTCAGAAATCTGAAGTACAAGCTTCTGAACCTGCTAAGAAAGATAAGGGCAAGGCCCCAGTGGTGGATGAACCAACAAAGAAAAATACTAAGGGTTCTGGTTTGGTGGTTGGTGAAAATGTTGACGAGCATGGTTATCCCCTTCATGATCCTAATGCTGATAGCAAGAAGTTAGAGACTTTGCAGAAGCAAGTTTCTAATCAATTCATTATGTGGAGGGAAAACAAGGAAAGAGAAAGGGAACAACATCTGAAGATGGGGACCCTTGATCATGTTGATGCTACAACTCTTGGTCTCTCTCTGGAAAGATATCTGAAAATCAAAAATGATCTAAGAGTGCAGAAAGCTGTTGTTGATATGCTGGAGTATGAATATGGGGTAAATTATTCTCCCTTAGAACAAAAGCTGGACCATCTCACATTCAAGTTGTCCATTGAGGACTTGGTGAAAAATAGAGAAAAGGAGATGACAATCAAAAAGAAAGAAATTCTGGCTGATGTTCTGAAGGTTGAAAAAGAATTATCAAGGCCACCCACAAAGCCCAAAGTGACTGGACCAAGATCTTCAAGGAAGAATATTCGTGATACTGACCTTTCTACCTTCAAGCCAATGTCTGATGATGTTATTGAAATTGAAAGAAAACATGAAAGGGATCAGTATGAGCACTATATAAAGCATCGATCTCATCCAGCTAAAATTGTTGATATGGAAGTAACAAAAGCTGATGGATTGAAGCTTTTTGACTTGGTTGTTAAAAGAGAAGGAAGGGCAGCTGAATACAACAAAAGGAAACCTACTGAAGCACCTTCTGGTTCAAGGCCTGCCAATAAGTAGTTCCTTTTCAGATTATTATTTACTTGTAAAAATATTTGCAAATGTAACAAACACTTCAGTTTGTATATATATGTTACATTTTGTAGCTTATAAGTAGATGATAGGTTTAAGTTAGAAAAATCACAAGTAAAAATTCTGAGACATCAATGATCTATAAGATGCACTTAGAAAATTTTTACAACTTAAACAAAAACTTGTATTTCAGACTTACAAACATGTATAGATAGAAGTCTGAGATGCATGAACTATTTCAGAACAAATAGGGGGAATTTGTTAGGTCGAAAATCGACCAAGTATAATTTGTTCAGAAATAGCTGAAGCTCAGTGAAGAATACTTGTACAGAATTCTGAAGTCGTTCAGAATTAGTTCACTGAAGCTTTACTTCAGTTCAGATCAACGTATCAGAATACCGTTCAGAATGAAGTCAAAGACTGAAGTCTGAAGAAAGAGAATCAGCTCAGAAGTTGATTCTACCTGATCGAAGACTGAAGCATCTCAGTGTAAAAGTACTTACACACTTTTACACTGATTACGAGGAAGACTTTTTACTTTACACTTCTTTACCCAGTTAATAGATTTAACTATTAATAAAAGTACAAGGTAAAGTAAAGGTTGGGAATAAGGCATGTTAAGTCACATCAATTGACTTACATACTTAAACCTTAAAAGTACGCATGTAAGGAATTAGCTTTAATTCCTTAAATGCTCCCAACCATATTTGTACGATCTGGTCCACGTCATCATGGACTTGGTCTATAAATATAAGTCTTCTTACAACTTGCAAACGGCTTGAAACCTTAGCATTGCAACTTGTGAGACATACTCTAAGTAATCCTTACGAGTATTTCCAAGTTATTAGATCACTTGTATTTTTAGGTTGTTTAGATATTTACACTTGGGTGTTTATCTTTGTTCCGCAACAACCTTTGTATTTGTTTATATCAATAAATCAAATACATTGAAAAGTACATCGTGTCTCAATGCTATATACTTGATCTATACATATTATTTATATAGTTTCAGCCCTTATTGTTTCTTGCATTTACTTTCAGTACCTTTATTGTATTGTTTATCCATATCTGGATCGTATTCTGAACTGGTCATCTTCCAGTTAAAATTACTTGCCAGTCGGGTATTAACCATCTATATTTGGGACTCACAGGTATCCCAAAGGCTCAGGCATGGATCTAATGGGTTGTTCAGATTCAGATCATGCAGGTTGTAAGATAGACAGGAAATCCACTACTGGTGGATGTCATTTCCTTGGTGGCAAACTGGTCAGCTGGACCAGTAAGAAGCAAACTTCAGTTTCATTGTCAACTGCTGAATCTGAGTATGTATCTGCAGCCAGTTGTTGTGCTCAGATACTCTGGATGAAAAGCCAGTTGCTTGATTATGGTATTAAGTATTCAAAGACCCCAATCTTCTGTGATAATACCAGTGCCATTGCTATCTCAAACAATCCAGTCATGCACTCAAAGACAAAGCACATTGACATCAGGTATCATTTCATTTGTGATCATATTATGAAAAATGATATTGAAATCCATTTTATTCCCACTGACAAACAACTCACTGACATTTTTACTAAACCTTTGGATGTAAAAACTTTTGAACATCTTGTTGGTGAGTTGGGAATGTTGAACCCTTAAATCTGGAACCTTGTTATGAATGCCTTTGTGACACTGGCAGGGTTCTTTGATTTCCAGATTTATAAATCTATGCCAGCTTAGCTATCGAACGCCTTTGTGATACTATCTTTGCATTAATAGATTTATGGATCACCATTCCAGGGGGAAGACTCAGACCATATATTTTTGTCCTTAAAATGTTTTTAATCTCAGGGGGAATTTATTTCCCACTGGAAGAAATTTTCTGGAAAATATCACTGGTACATTACTGGAAGTCCTCCAGTGTACCATCAGTGCATACCTTCACTGGCCTAATCCACCAGTGACACTGGAGTGTCCAGTCAACCTCCAGATGCACTGAAATGAGTCATGGTATGTCAGTCATAATATTTTAATACTTGGTCCTTGTGCGTGCCACGTAAGCAAACCTTTGAATGGACAGTTACTGTTTATCCTACGTGGCATGTCATTTTTCAAACTTAATGATGGATATTTTACCTTGGGAAGATAAAAAGTGCAAGTTGGTTATTTTTGTGGGCTGTCAAACTGTCATACATTTATGTGTGATGGGATGAATTAAATGCGGATGTCAAAACCGATCAAAATTGTTTTGAATAAATTCAAATTAACCGTTTTGAATTCCATTTTCTCTCTCCTCTATAAATACCCTTATTTACTTTCACTTTTACTTCATCTCGAAAAATCATTTACTCCCAAATCTTCAAAATTCCTTCATTTACTTTCTTCTTCATTCAATTCCAATCATCACTCTCTTTCATCATAAATCGTTCATAAAAACCCTAAAAAGCTTTAAAACATCATATTTTCTTTCTTTTCTAGGTTATTTTATTCATAATCAAATGGCTCCCAGACAATCTAATTCTGCCAAAAATCTTCTATCTGCCACTTATGCTCCTCCGGCCGCCGTAAAAAGAGCACCTCATATTAATCTAGAAGCATCAGCCATCAGAATCAATATGAATAATTGGATGGCTAAACTCTCCAGTACCACTCATGAACCCACTTCCCTCATTGGTCGCTTAACTGCTTTCTTTCTAAGTTGTCCATTATATGGTGCTCTTACCCTAAATCCAGGGAATATGTACCATGAGTATTTGTGTGAATTTTGGTACACAGCTAGATATATTGAAAAAGATGAAGCAATTCGCTTTACACTGAAACAAGGCACCAGGACCTTCTTTCTCACTGCTGATTCTCTTAGAGATGCTCTTCGATTAAACTACCTGGCTGAGAATGAAATGGCCATAACACTTCCCTCTGGCATCAATTTGAGGGATGTGTGCAGGCAGATGGGCCATACTGATATTTTGGATGAGCATGGCCAATTAACAAGAAAAGGCACCATCTACATGAGCAAACTTACAGACTCATGGAGATACTTCTTCACTCATCTTGTCGAGTGTTTGGGAGGCAGTTCTGGAGGGCTGGACCAGATAAATCAAACACAGCTCCAGATTGCATATTGTCTCTGGTTCGGGTACAGGGTTGATTTTGCTCAGATCTTCTTCGATGATCTTGACCACCACCACCACCACCACCACCACCACCACCACCACCACCACCACCACCACCACCACCACCACCACCACCACCACCACCACCACCACCACCACCACCACCACCACCACCACCACCACCACCACCACCACCACCACCACCACCACCACCACCACCACCACCACCACCACCACCACCACCACCACCACCACCACCACCACCACCACCACCACCACCACCACCACCACCACCACCACCACCACCACCACCACCACCACCACCACCACCACCACCACCACCACCACCACCACCACCACCACCACCACCACCACCACCACCACCACCACCACCACCACCACCACCACCACCACCACCACCACCACCACCACCACCACCACCACCACCACCACCACCACCACCACCACCACCACCACCACCACCACCACCACCACCACCACCACCACCACCACCACCACCACCACCACCACCACCACCACCACCACCACCACCACCACCACCACCACCACCACCACCACCACCACCACCACCACCACCACCACCACCACCACCACCACCACCACCACCACCACCACCACCACCACCACCACCACCACCACCACCACCACCACCACCACCACCACCACCACCACCACCACCACCACCACCACCACCACCACCACCACCACCACCACCACCACCACCACCACCACCACCACCACCACCACCACCACCACCACCACCACCACCACCACCACCACCACCACCACCACCACCACCACCACCACCACCACCACCACCACCACCACCACCACCACCACCACCACCACCACCACCACCACCACCACCACCACCACCACCACCACCACCACCACCACCACCACCACCACCACCACCACCACCACCACCACCACCACCACCACCACCACCACCACCACCACCACCACCACCACCACCACCACCACCACCACCACCACCACCACCACCACCACCACCACCACCACCACCACCACCACCACCACCACCACCACCACCACCACCACCACCACCACCACCACCACCACCACCACCACCACCACCACCACCACCACCACCACCACCACCACCACCACCACCACCACCACCACCACCACCACCACCACCACCACCACCACCACCACCACCACCACCACCACCACCACCACCACCACCACCACCACCACCACCACCACCACCACCACCACCACCACCACCACCACCACCACCACCACCACCACCACCACCACCACCACCACCACCACCACCACCACCACCACCACCACCACCACCACCACCACCACCACCACCACCACCACCACCACCACCACCACCACCACCACCACCACCACCACCACCACCACCACCACCACCACCACCACCACCACCACCACCACCACCACCACCACCACCACCACCACCACCACCACCACCACCACCACCACCACCACCACCACCACCACCACCACCACCACCACCACCACCACCACCACCACCACCACCACCACCACCACCACCACCACCACCACCACCACCACCACCACCACCACCACCACCACCACCACCACCACCACCACCACCACCACCACCACCACCACCACCACCACCACCACCACCACCACCACCACCACCACCACCACCACCACCACCACCACCACCACCACCACCACCACCACCACCACCACCACCACCACCACCACCACCACCACCACCACCACCACCACCACCACCACCACCACCACCACCACCACCACCACCACCACCACCACCACCACCACCACCACCACCACCACCACCACCACCACCACCACCACCACCACCACCACCACCACCACCACCACCACCACCACCACCACCACCACCACCACCACCACCACCACCACCACCACCACCACCACCACCACCACCACCACCACCACCACCACCACCACCACCACCACCACCACCACCACCACCACCACCACCACCACCACCACCACCACCACCACCACCACCACCACCACCACCACCACCACCACCACCACCACCACCACCACCACCACCACCACCACCACCACCACCACCACCACCACCACCACCACCACCACCACCACCACCACCACCACCACCACCACCACCACCACCACCACCACCACCACCACCACCACCACCACCACCACCACCACCACCACCACCACCACCACCACCACCACCACCACCACCACCACCACCATAAGGTGAAAGGTAGAAAGGCCCATGTTCCATTTATTCGTTTCCTTTCAATTATTTTTAAAAGGGCTCTTCGTAATGATTATGATTATGAGTCAGATTATTTTTCTGTGTGTGAATATATGAGGGATTTGACTTCTTTAAAATCTTCTCCTGGTGAGGTTGATATCCCTCAAAATATGCTTAACCATTTTAGAAATGATTCAACCGAAGCATCATCACCAGATGACTTGGAAGAGGCTCCAGGTGGGCTTCAAAATAATGAAGGACCCGCTGGAGTCCTCAATGCTGAAATGGTGCCACCAGAAACCCAGGTGGCTCCTGCCCAACAGCAGAATGTGAATGTTTTACCTGAAAACCCCTCCAGACGACCACGATCTGATAAACCTCGTCGTCTTAGGAAAGTTGGAGATGTGGTCGCTCCAGATAGTGCCAATACTAGCCATCCAGATTCCTCCCAACAGGAGTCTGGAGATGTCTTAAGGGAAAACATACAAGCAGCCACTCCCAATGTTCTTGTAGGGGGCAGTGGTGAAGAAAATAGAGGGTCAACCCAACCCTCAGTAGAGTCCGTGTCAGCACAAACTGTTTTACATAGCCATATTTCTGACACAACTCTTGCACAGACTGGGGTTACTGGAGCCTCACCTCTAGTGATTCCAGTCTCACATTCTTCGGCTGGTGATATTATGAATGAAGATGGTACTTTGATTGTTGAAAATGAGAATGTTGAGCAGGAACAAAATGTTGAGCAGGATGCTCAGTTGGATTTGAATAGGGAGGCTGGTGATCAGACAGTTGGTGAAATTCTTGTTTGGGACGAAGCTGAGTCACCAATGTCTGATGGTAATAATTTTGATGCTAATATGGATTTTCTGGGTGATGATGTTACAATGGAAGTGGAACAGTCATCAGATATGCCACCACCTCCAGAATCACTAAATGTTCCACCACCACCACCAGAAACTAATATACCACCACCACCACCTTGACACCACCACCACCACCACCACCAGAATCACCACCACCACCAGAATCATTAAATGTACCACCACCACCACCACCTTCAATTCCGCAACACACTTCTTATTTCAACCCAAGTTCACTCCAGATTTCACCAAATCAACCTCCACCTCTTGAAGCACCACTGGAATTTCCTCGTGTGCTGGACTCAACTGTTATTACATCTGCAGCATCAACTGAAGGAGTCCAGACACAAGTTCCCTTGGCAACCAGAATGACTTCAGATCTTTCTGCTCCAGGTGGTCTCTCCACTTCTTCTTCTACCGAGGTCCAAGGCCTTTTGAATAAGGTGGCGGACCTGGAGAGATCACTCCAGTCTTCTACTCAGGTTGTTTCTGAATTTAAATCTCTATTATCAAATAATCTTGCTTCAGAAATGAACCTTTTTGCTGGTAATGAGAAGCTGGTGTTTGAGAAGATGAATGAACTGGTACTGGCCACAAATAAAAATTCTGAAAATATTAAAGTGGCAGTCCAGGGATTAGAGGAAAAGCTGGTGAATTCTGTTCAGACTGCAGTGAAAGCTGAAGTTGCTCAACCACTGGCAGGTCTGACAGAAGAGGTTCAGAAGTTGACCACCAGGATTAGCAATGTTGAAAGCAGGCCAACCCTTGACCAGAATTCTGTTATCAGCAACATCAGTGATGCTTGTGCCAGAAAATTTAGAGCTGATATGCTGAAGGAAATAACTACAGAAATTTCTGGGTCAGTCCTTCGAAGTATTCAAGATGGGTTGTTGCCTCAGGTGGTCAATATGATTAATACTGAGATGCCAAAGCACTTGCCTCAAGAAATTCAAATTATCAAGAAGGAAGTGACTGAGCTCAGAAAGACTGTGAATATCACCACTCCAGTAGCAGGCAGAACGTTTGGGTCTTCAGACAGACATATGCTTGAACAGTTGTGGAAAGATCTCCAGTCAAGAACTGGTGATCATTCCAAGGAGGAAAAATCTGAGAAGGTTGTTGCTACTGAAATAGTTGAAAAGAAGAAGGATTTGGCTGCTGCTATTGAGAAAGCCTTTGCAATTGAGAAAGTGACTGGTACTAATGCTAGTGCACAAGAAACACAGAAAGCCCTTGGTACTGAAGCCATTGTGCAAGTTGAAGAGGCTGCTGGTACTGATGCCAGTGAGCCCCAGTTTGAAGCATTCCCAGATATCACAACTACTCTGAAGTCAGTGAAAAGAAAGCAACATGTGATATCTGGAGGAGAGATTGAAACCACTGAGAGTTCCTCAGAGTTTCCTACTGTTGATGAAGATACTTCTAAGAGACTGGAGCAGGAGAGCATTATGATTGAAATTTACAAGAGAATGCAAAAAGATGAACTAATTAAACACAAAAATGAAATGGCAAAAATGGGGACCCTTGATTCTTACAATGCTGGCAGGTTGGGTGTGCACGTTGATGTGTATAAAAGAATGAAGGAAGACCCCAGAGTTCATCAATGTTTGGATGCTATGGATGATGTTTATGTTCGCTCCAGGTACTCTCTAGAAGAACAAACATATGATGCAGTGACTTATGGTGTCAGTGTGGTTAAGCTGATCAGACAAAGAAAGGAGGAACTGGTGAACCTCCAGAAGAAGGTCAGACAGAATGCTGCAGCTCTGGAAAACGAGTATAGAAAGAAGTTAACGGGCTTGCCCAAACTTCCAGCCAGACAGACCAAGGCTGCCAGAGATGCAGACCTCAGTACTTTCATTCCCTTGGACACTTCAAAGAAAATAAATCGTGAAGAAGTCCAGTCTGCCATGGAACAAGTAAGAGTGTCCAAGGAAACTGAGGAAATGATCCAGGTTGCCAGAACTAGATCAAAATATGATGAACTGATGAAGTTCAGGGCAAACTCCAGAAAGATCATTGGTGCTGAAATCAAACTTGCCCAAAATCATGAGAAATTTACCAAGTTTGAAGTAAAGCTGACCAGAGAGGATGGGTTTGTGGATGAAAGGAAGTGTACTTCAGTTCAAGCTTTTGGGTGGACTGAACTGAAGGAAATTGGTTTGACGTTTAAAGGGAAACCAGATGCAACTCCTGATGAGAAGGCCTTCATGAAAAGAATTCAATGGGTTCATCAGAAAAAGACTGACATGGAAGTTGCACTGGGAATCAGCTCAGCAAGTACTGCCCCTTCACCTAAGAGAAAGGCCACTGAAGATGCACCAGGACAAGCTTCAAAGAGAAGGGCCTGACTCTACTATCATTTACTTGTATTTGTAATTTAATTTTCAATCAAAATTGTAACTGTTTATCAGTTGATGTCATGTAAATATAGTTGCAATTTTTGATTCACAAGTAAGTGATCAGATTAAGTCTAAGTTAGAACTTAAAGATTAAAACTGGAACACTGATGATCTATAAAGTGTTCTCCAGTAACTTAAATTTTTAGACTTAGTCAAAATCAAGTGTTTTTCAAGCATACAATTGTATAGATAGAAGCTTGAAAAACCTTGCATTATTTCTGAACAAATAGGGGGAATTTGTTAGGTCCAGTTTGACTGGACCCACTCCAGACTTGAAGATTGGAGCGTCACTGAAGATTTGTCCAGAAATAATGGAAGACCAGTAAGCATCTCACTTGTATAGGAAATCTGGAGTTTACCAGATTTCAGCTTACTGGACTTCACTCCAGTCCAGATCGATCCTACTGAATACATTCTTACTGAAGTCAAAGACTGAAGTTAAAAGAAAGAAGACTGACAAGCAGTGGAGCCCACTGACAGTCTTACCAGATCTCCTGACTGGAGCTTTATCAGTGTTCTAGACCTTATAAGTCTGAACACTAATTACGAGGAATTGACTTTTTGCCTTTACACACTTTTACACGGACAATCCATTTGTCTATTGATAAAAGTACAATACGTATGTAAATGTGGTTGGTTAAAAGGATGATAAGTCACATCAACATGACTTTATCCTTGTACTTTAACCAATGCATTTAAGGAATTAAAGTTGTTTTCTTAAATGCATGCAACCATATTTGTACGGCATAATAAATTCACTGTTGAATTTATTTGCCTATAAATACCAAGTCACATACCTCGTCCAATTCACTTTTGCATAAATTGGTGAATTTGTCTAAATACTCTCGATCGCAACAAGGAATACTTCACAACTTTAAGTGTTTCGATCAAAGGAGAATATTTAGCAAATATAGATCATTTGTAATTCATAGGTTGTTAAGATATTTTGTAATATCTTGGTTCCGACAACAACCTTGTATTTTATTTAACATCATAAATAAAATACACTTGAAAATTACATTGTGTTCCACCTTTACATTATTTATTGCTTTAAGTCTTGTATTACTTTATTTATATACTTGCATATATATTTAAGTAATACTAGTCCAATCTAGTGCATACTTGACTTGTTGTATTTTACACTAGTGGGTTAAACCATCAAGTGAGGGACTTACATTAAGGGAATTAAAGGTTTGTAAGAAACATAAAAGGTGATAAGTTTAAAGGTGAAAAGTTAAAAAAAAAAAGAAAAGGGGTGAACAATTACGAAAAGTTTAAGATTCACGAATAACAAATTGGTTATATAAAGCATCACAAATAATCAGACAACCATAACAAGTGTGCAGCATACACACAACGAAACCAAGATAAAGATGTCAACACAATATAAAGAAATAAAAAAAACATCAACTCAAATTTATATAAACCACACACCATGCGAAGAACACAGCTTTGCAACTAGCTGCACAAAATCAGACAAGGGCCTATCAAGCATAATCAGACACAAATACGTCATTAACAGCAAGATAAAATATGATCAAATACTTTAGTTTTTCTTCCAGCTTTAACATGTGTAAAAACAAGAACAAGATTATCCATGTGACCAAAGATATGACTCATAACATCTACCAAACATGCGTACAAGTATCCAGCAGGAAAAAAAATGACATTAGTTTAATCTCATTGAATAATAGAAGCATATAGTAGTTAATAACCAGACCAAGAACCACTAAATAAAAAAATGACAATCAAATAAGCAGCGAAGATGAAAACTAAAGGCATACCACATAAGCAGACACTATCAACACAAAGAATTAAGCAACAAAACCAAAAGAAAAAACATAGCAGACTAAAGCAGCAGCGGAAGAAGCAATATGAGTGACGAGAACAAGAAACCCAAACAGTAACGCCAAGAGCAAGAAACATGTCAGATCTGAATATGCAAATGTAAAACCTAGATGCCTAAATGCAATAGTTAAAACCAGCAAACATGGGATGTCTCTTCCTGTATTTCTCCCTGTCTTACGCTCAACAAATGCTGGTACTCCTAACCCAGCCAAATATGCCTAATGAGAAAAGATAAAAAAAAAAGGTTTTAGATAAACTCACAGTGGGGGTGCCCTATAGGGGGTGACCCAGGCAATATGGTCACGTAACCTTCACTTAGGATTACATAACTTGGCAACGAACCAGACTACACCGATTAAAGAAGTCACCCAGTCAAAAAATGCAGCAAGATTCACTCTCCAATCCAACAAAATCCTTTTGCTATTTAATATTCAAAATGGGTCGCCCACAATAATTCCACGGTACCAATAAAGGTCATAAAAAGATAATACACAATAATCTTGGACCAGCTAAGAACTAAAGGTATAGTTAATACAGTTCTTCAAAGATCAAGCTCAAATCTCTATCAAAAACATCAAGCCCAATATAGGGAACCAGAAAAAGATAATATCCGATAAACCAGAGTCTAAAGGAATCGATTTCAGGAATAAAGAGATAAGAAACCACTTCAAGTGCTGAGGCCAAAAATCACTTACGGGAATTTAACCCCAGACATCAGCATATAATAACAATATAAGACTCAATCAATCAGAACCCGAATCCTAACAAGAATTGAGCCTAATCAAGAGTAAGAAATAAAGACAGATCATGATTAGTAAGAAGAGAAAATGAAACTGCTTTCAGTGGTCGGATTTAAAAAACCCTGATTTGGATTCAACCCAACACACGAGCAGTAGTGTGTGTGTGTGTATATATATATATCCATCAATCGCAACTTAGGGTCTAAACAGAAAGAAAAAAGATAACCAAAGCTTCAAGATGTCTGAATATTATAGATAAAGATTAGACACAAAGAAGAAGGATAAAGAACAGAGAAATATTTTAATTTTTGATTTTGAAGGGGCCTTTTTTTTTAATAAAAAATTCAGACACGATACTAATATAACTGGAAAAAAAAAGTTTTAATCAAAACAGAAAGAAGACAGCTAACTTGGTAAAAACCAACAAATTTGAACCAGGAAGCTGTAGAATCTGAAACCTTCAATCCCCAAATCAGAAAAGGAAACCCTAGAATCTGGAACCTTCAATATCGAAAACCCAATCAAAGTGAACCTGGCTCTGATACCATGAAAGAATTTCAAGATTAACAATTCAGATCAACAATTTAAACAAGAGCAGTCGACCCGATTCTTTGCTTCCATTATTATGAGAATTATTATTACAATAATATTGTTATTTAGAAGATCTCATCTCCATCTAAAAGAGATTAATTACAGAAAATAGAAAGAAAGAAAATTTTATTGAAGGCAGTGAGAGCAGAGAGTTGAATGATATAACCGTTGCAAAGGATCCAAGGCTAACGGGTGTCTATCTATGCTATTCAGACCTTTCATCTTTAAGAAAAACAACCTTTCAACCCCTTCACCTTGATTGTAACATAAAATATACTATCTTGATCTTGTACCCTTGTGAAACGAGCCAAAGTTAAGAATGAAGAAACAAGATCACTTCTTAACAGACAGGTGGCGGTGGTAGTGTCGGCAGCGGTGGTGGTGACGGTGGTGGAGGCGTCAGTGGGGGCGGCGATGGGGTCGACGATAGTAGTGAATATAAAAGTAATTGATGTTAAAGGTGGTAGTAGTATAACTATTTTAAGGGTTGAGGGATCTATATTGTAAGTTATTTCATTAAAGGTAATATGGTTATATTATATGGAGATGTTTAAATTAGTGAATAAAGGAAATATATTTTTGGTTTTTCAAAGGCTAAAAATTTAACGAAAAAAAGGAATCATTTGCTTTATTAGATAGTATAGATTAGGTGATTAAGATGAGTTAAAACTATTGATGACTTTGCTAAATGTGTGAAAAAAGTGATATCTATTATTTTAAAATGGTTAAAATAGATGTGAAACTAAATTATTGAAAGGACACGTTGATGAGGCCAGAAATTTCAAGGAAATTACATAGCAACATAGTGCAACACCATGGTGTGAAAACATGCTAAAGAAAGGAATCAAACAGAAATCGAATCAATTCAGTACATACCCAAAGGGCCCACAACCATAGTAAACTCACATGGTAATTTAACGACAAAATGGCCCTTTTCAATCCAATCTTAACCAACATTAATTCACAAGAAATCAAGTTTTATGAAATGAGAAATGCTACATATAAGTTTAAACATACTCAATTTAATTAATTTCTAATATGCTTAATCAATTTAAACTTGATCCATAGATTTCATTTTTTCTTTTTCTTTTTCTTTATTCTCATTTTTAATTTAATTTATCGCATGATTTTATCTTAATTTTAGACATATAAAGGTTTATGAGACTTAGACATATATTTCATATGAAATAGATATACACAATTCGAAAGTGATTATTTAGCATTTTCCTAATAAATAACATCAATAAATAGGTTGCAAGACATATGCGATGTTTTTGTATTGACTTTAGAATGGTGACAGGACGTTGAAATTGAGATATCTTGTTTATTTTATATGGAAGTCCATGAATTTTTTATTTTTATTTTTGTAAATATATGACGATATATATTTTTTACATTAAATTGAAAAGTATAAAATACACGATTGAAAATATTCATCACAGAAGTTATGCTTCCATAGATTCCCTTATACGAGTATTAAAGACAGATGGTATCTTTACTACAACATTTGATACGTACTTCTCGGTCTCAAAATTATAATCCATCTTACCATTTTAGCTTCTTTCAAAAGAAAAATCTCCTACTAAAAATATATAAGAAAAAAAAATTCTACTTTCCCTTATCTCTAATTAAATTAAGTGTTAAAAAAAATTAAGTTGAGCAAAAAGTAAACTGTAATAATCTCATTTGTTTTTAAACTTTAACTAAAATTTTAAGACCCATAGGATATACTAGAAATAAGCATTACTAACTTATCCGACTCATTTAAAAGTTCTATATAATATTGAATTAATCTACAATTATTTGGTGTAACTTTTTTTATTCGGATTATGTACACAAAACTTTGGGCATGGTGGCCATTTGTTAAACATGCCCACAATCGACTGTCTTTTTTGTAGAAGCAGTGGGCTTGGGTTGGGCAAAGTTCAATGCAATATAAAATATGTATAAAACTGCTTAAAAAGATCAAGAAAAATTACCATTGGTAATGTTAATCACTAAATAAGTTGACTCATTCTTAAGAATAGTCAAACATGCCTAACAAAACCACTAAGCTTAATTTCATACACAAAATAAAATCTAAACCTAATCAACTACATATTTACTCAACAAGGTACAATAATATCAAGTTATTTTAGACAAATCATTACTTAAATATCAAGTAAAAGAAAGTCCACATTATGTAGACTTTTTGGATTAACAACTTAATTGTAACTCTTATATTGCCACACTTGTTACACCTTAAGGTACAATAACATTTTGCAACCATATACAACTCAATCATAATGAATCAAACCTCTTGAGCTACATGTTGTGGTTGAGCTCTTCCAAGCTGAATCTCCTCAGGTTTAGGATACACCACCGTCTGCTCTGTATACGCGCCTAAAAACGTCGACAAACTTAGCTTATCAATCGCTTCACGGTGATACGATTTGCACACAAGGTACAAAACCGTTTGTGTCACTATAAACAGCAAAAACACCATCATAAGCACTAGGCAACACGATATTCCGATTATCACTCGCCAAATCATCGCCAACCCGGCAAGTTCATCACCAAATTGCACAAACAACTCGTACACCAAAAGTATACCAACTAAAATCCCGTATAGCACAAACGCAATCCCCATGCCGGATTTCTTTTTGCCATACAACAATTCCTTACCTAAAATACACCAAATCAACACAAATTAATGCAATCCCTTAGATTTTTCCATCATATGGAAATAATCTGTATAGTTAACTACACATATGTTCATATGCAGCAAAGACCATTAGACAAAACGTTTCTTTTAGCTCTTGTCTTTGCTGCAAATGAACAGTACAGTGTGCAGTTAACTGTATCGTTCATTCACAGCAAAAAAGCAATAGATTGTCGTCTTTGCTGCAAATGAACAGTACAGTTAACTGTACCCGAGCATTTCCGCTAAATAAAAATAAAATAAATAAAATTTATGCATACACATATCTAAGATTATTGATGAATACCTTTTCTCATGGCTTTAATTCCTTGATTATTTTCCAAAACAGTAACAACACTAGCTAATTGCCAAACAACACTCAAATACAAAAACCCATAAACATACACAACCAACAAAATAAACATAATAACCGAACCCAAAGTCGAATAACCAAATACAGCTCTAGTTAAAAACATAATTACACCATAAATAACGTTGTATAAAAACATAGCAAGGTATATAACCACAAACGTAACAACCAACCGTTTCCATATCCTAGGAACAATTTTTAAAACATGTCTAAATACGACATCACGGTCTGCATAAACCGCCGCAATTGTGAAAACAACCGCGGCGTTTGCAAGGAGAGAGAAAATAGTTAAAAATGTAAAATAAATTACTTTAAATAGCCAATAATATAGCCAGTCGGAAACAGTTATGTTACGACGGTTATAATCGTAACTATCGATATAATTTCTTTCGATCTTTGAAAAAAAACGGTTTGAGATTGTGGTGTGAGCTAAGAAAATAATTGCCAAAGGAAGGATAAAAGTGAGTGTAATTTGTGTAAATAGTTTTGTAAATGTAAAGATTGTTTTGAAAGATTGTTTAAAGATGCCTAAAAATCCAATATTTTTCATATCTTCTTCATTTCGATCCATTTTTTTTACTTTTTGTATTTTAGAAATTAAGATGAAGTTGAGTGTGTGTGTGTGTGTGTGTGAGAATGGTGGATTGTGGAGGTGTGTGAAGAAAGGTGTAGTGGGGGGACGTGTGAGTAGCTTTCTTTTATGTGTTTGGACAGATTAGACATTGACATTTTATGGTAATTACTGGAGAGAGACGTTTTTTCGGTGTTTATCTTTATTTGGGTCTATTTTATTTTTATTATTTATTTTGAAATTTTGAAATAGAATGAAAAAAATTCAAACAGAGGCACTAAAAAAAATCTAACTTTATAAATAAAAATTTCAACTAACAATTATTTCATCGTCGTTCAAAAAGAAAATCAATTATTTCATCTAATCAAACTATTTTATAATCAATAAAGTAGTAAAATGTAAACATAAAAAAAAACTGTTTCAAAACCCCTCATAAATATCTAAGACCTGAAGTTAGGCCGATTATCACTTTTAATAATGGAATAAATGAAAAGAACGAAAACTGGAAAAAAAACTAACGAATCTCGGAAAGTTAACGGAGGAAAGCTAACAAAGTTGACGCGGTGACCAAAAGTGAAAAAAAAGTGGCAAGTTTAGTGTATAATTTGCAATTTTTGAAGTTTAGTGACTAAAAGTGAAAAACGTGTCAAGTTCAGGGACCAAAAGTGTAATTTACCCAACTTAGAATTTTAAACTTATATAAAATAACTATTATCATAGAGTGGCAAAGATGTTAGGTTTGAACAGAGGCGGTACCAGGAAAAAATCTCGGAGGGGGCAAAATTAAAAAATTCAAGAAATAAAAATCTAAAAGGGGGCAAAATGTTAAAAATTATAAGAAAAATTTAAAAATCATGAAATTTAAAAATACATAACAAAATTTAAATTTTGAAAGGGGGCATTAGCCCCCCTTGCCCCCCTTTAGGCACGCCCCTGGTTTTGAAATACATTCTTGTCCTTTTTTAAAAAAACCTAAACGCATACTGAAAATCAATCACAATTTTAAAATAGAAATCAAGATATGAAATTCGTACAGATAAAATATGTTAAAAAGATGGATTTTATTGATAACAGCCCTCAGAGTTTTTATTAAAAACTAATTTGGTTCATTAAAATTTGTATCTTGGTGTTAGAAAATTCGGGGTGTTTTTTTAATATATAATGTACAAATTTTTAAGCATGTAATAAGTTGTTAGCGACAATCTTTAAGACTGTCATTATAGTTTTCCTCAAAAAATATAATATTTTTAAAATCGAAATTATAATTTTCTCGTTAGATTCCAGTATTCCAATAACTAGATTTTTTAACCCGCGCTTCGCTGCGGATATAATAAAATTTTTGCAAGTAAAGTTTGTGCATGCCACATTATAAATTTTGTTATAATTTATTGGTTTAAACTACATTATTTATGGACATTGTTGTGATCAAACTTTTCTATACCCAGTTTATTAGATTATAATCTGATAAAGGGAAGAGTTTTAAGCTTTTAAGAGATATTGCAGCGTACATGTCATAATCGTAACAATTGGATAAAAAGAATGTATTGATCATTTGTTCATTTGATTCATCTACAAAATTTAGGAGTTAGTTTAGCTTTTATTTGAAAGAAAAAGCTCCAAAATGAAACGCTACTTGAAGTAGCGTTTCAGGAGCTTTAGCTTTTCGATGAAGCTTTTAATCTAAAAAGTAACACAAATACCTCTTGAAGTTGCAGCTACAGCTATCATACCAAACACTTTTAAAAAATAAAAGCTCTAGCTAACAGCTTTGTTTAAAAGTTACAGCTTACAACTCTAACTAAAAGTTACAGCTACAAGCTACAACTACTTTTGCCGAACATACGGTGATGTAGCGTTTCAATTTCAAGCTTTTAGTTCCATTTCAAAAGCTAAAGCTAATTGTTACCAAACAGAGCTTTTAACATAATATGAGCTTTTCATTCAAATTAAAAGCTAAAGCTTCCGAAAAGCTCTTTGAAAAGCTTGTGCCAAACATGCCCTACATGTATATTACCAATAGGAATTTACCAACGTATATTTAATGTTTAAATCACACTGTCAGTCTTTATCTTTTAAAATAAATCAACTAACCTTTTGTATCAATTGTTTTTACATCAATTATCTAAACCACTTGACGCCGACACCACCAACCATCGCCATCGCTACTATCGGTTGATGCTACAACCACATTATCGCCGTCACGACCACCGCTGCATTACGCGGGTATCGTGCTAGTTTATTTTTTAGACATTTAAGATATTATTATGTGTGTAAAATCTAAAATGAGATATAAATGAAATGAAATGCAAAATGAAAAATGAGATACCTATATGACTGTATCTATTTATTTCTCAATCTCCATATTCCTAAACGGCTACTTTTAATTTTCATTTTGTTCTTTTACTATGCAATACATATGTTGATATGTACCTTTTTTTGAGCAGATCTTGTAAATTTCATTCCAATTCAAATTTTCATTAAAAAGCCATTATTATGTAAAATTAACACTTCCACGCACTATTTTTGTCATTTTACTACGGAAATAGTAAAGTAAGTGATTTACACGTATATAGGCGAAAATTGTGACAACTGTTATATCCACACACACATTTACCTTCATCAGTGTGTCTTCCAAAAAAGCATTACTCTTTTTTGACTCTTTAATCACCGTTCTCTCTCTCTATATATCTTCCATCTTATTCATTTTCTTTCAAATCCATTTCCATTGATTTTCTCACCGACACTTGTTGTCTTTGTAATTAAAGATATGGCTACATTGTTTTACACCACACACTCCCATCCCATTAGATATAGATATAGATATAGATGTAACTGTCATTGAGCTTAAAGCTCAATGGTTGAAAAACCATCCCCTTACATGAGGTCTTGTGTTCAACAGGAATTAAGTCCCTTTATGAGGACTTGGCTTGGGTATACCAGGTTCAAGTCTGAGGGGCAGAGTTTACCCCTATTAATCGTCGTGCCTTCGGGCGGATTAGTAGGGGTTTTCCCTATAGGGTATTTGAAATAGGCATTTCTACTTCGAGGGAGCTCTCTAGCGCGGACCGTTTAAGACAACGTATGCTAGACCTCCGTTTCGAATCGCGATACGAAGTTTCCAACGAAATTCACCTTTCAAAAAAAAAAGATATAGATGTAACTTGTAAATTAAAAGTTATTATTACAACTACATATAGATGTAGATATAGATACGGATAGTTGTAGATGTATGTTTATAGATATATGTGTATATGCAGTTTTTTATAATTTTTGTTATAAATATTGATGTTTAATTAGGATTGAAGTTTAATGGGTGGGTGGTAGTGTCACTTCGACAGACGAAGGAAGTGTGTCTTCGGCTCCGCCGTCGCCACCATACGATAGGAGCATGTGGAGACAGACGGCTGAGAATCATTATAACGACAAAGTTTCGCCATTTCTCTTTCTATTTCGTTATATGTATATGTTTGTATATAGACCTCGGTCAGATTTTTGTTGTTGTTGTTCACGGTGACCATTGTTCCGGTGGTTGTTACCGGTGGATGGAGGTGGAGGTCAATGAAGACTTGGTTTGTTATGTATTGTATATGTGTATAACTGTATATGTTGTGTCTATATGTTCATGGTATAGTAGTTGTATGAAATGCAGCAAATGAAACGTAGTTACCGGAGGTAATGGTCGGAAGTTGATTGTGGTGGCCGGATTTGTGTTGCAGTCTGTTCTTACGAAATGATGCCGTCTTTTTTTCTGATAGCGGATATTATAAGTAGCTTGTATTTTGTGTTTATAGAGTTGTATCAATTCTATGCATAAAAGAGTTGTACCAATTAAGCAATAAGAACTTGTAAAATTCATATTGCTTTTTAGTATTATTAATAACATTAAATTTTCTAAATAAAGTAAGTTGATGGATATTGGATAAGGGGTCTGACTATTAAATGGCTTTTTTTTTAACATATATACCTCGAGATGGAGTGTTTTCCAGACTAATGTAGCCTAATAGCTTAAGCAAATTACCTCTTCTTCAGTAAAACTAAAAGGTTAGATACCTTTGAAGATTAGGTAAGCATCCAATGTCATTCTTTATTAATTTTGGGTCTTAAAATTTCGATGGTGTATGAAGAAGGTTAAGATGTAGACAAATTTAACTCTACCACGACGGTGTAGAGAGGCTGCTTTCAGGTTTCATCTAAGATATGATAGAAAAGGACCTTCAGCCTTACAAAGAATGATAACAGAACTCGTGACTTTTGTCTCTAAGAACAAGACTATCTGTTCACCACTAATTATCCAACTATCCAGGTTCTATTTAAGACACCTCTTAAGATAGATATTGATAATTACTTGAAATTAAAATTAACTTAAATCTTGGTCTCGCCTTAATGCGATACCATTTACCAAGAACGAAACCGAGAAAATACGAGTATGAGAATTAATTAAAAATATAGTCGAATTGATATAAAAAAGATTCTTACGTAATTAAAAACTTAAACATACATATTTTATAACTCGGCAAGTTTAAATTTTGGGTATGCCAACTTTCGTTTCTGGTTTGACTGATATAACCAAGGTTGACCCGAATCGACCAAGTTTTGACCGAGTCGGTCGAGTTCGATCAAAGTTGACCAGAGTCTTGAATCTTGACCGATTTTAAGTCTGATCCAGCTGGATTAATCTCGTGGAGAAACCAATCCCTAATCTGAATCCGGATTTTCGGCCGAATTTTACAACCCTCTTTAAAAGTATCAGTTACATTTTCTTCCTACTAAATCAGTGAAACTAATTTCCATGTTTATCTTGTGATGGATCACGTACGTGAATTGCTTAGCGACATTCACCAAACAATTCTATTTTCAATGGTTTGTTATCCATATTCTAATCAATGTATTAGGAAAAAACAAGTAAATCTGTTATCTAGCTTGCAGAGTTGCAGAAATGTAAGATATTAAATCTGTGGACTAAGAAAATTTTAGGAATCGATTACATACTAAAAATCCAATCAATATGACAAGACTAGCTAGAAAACTTACATATATATTCGAATTATGAAAAGGAAATAACCATTTATGAAAGAAAATAATACTCAAATACTTGTCCTATGAACTCTCCATCTGCTATGACACAATAACACTATATCAAACTTCAACTTGAGTATTAAGTGCGTCCTAGTTCAATATCCCTGTTTTCGTTGGAAACGGGCTCGGTTTGATCGAGATAACCTTCAAGTTGAGTTGACAAACCCACTTTATCAATCGATTCACCATGATGAGATTTGCACACAAGATAAAGCATCGTCTGAGCCATGTACGCGACTAGGAACAAGATTGTGAGTAGGAAGAGACACACTATTGCAATGATCAAGGTGTAATTTGTATAGTTCCAAAGACATACATAGAACACGATCAATATGACCACGAAAATGAAATATAACGCAAAGAATACGAACCATGATAACCACCTTTTTCCTCTAATAAGGGCATTTCCTTTCTTCATTGCTCCCCATCCATATGAGCTTTCTAAAACCGAAACAACGCTAGCCAATTGCCAAACCGCTGTTATATAGACAAATCCAATGCCGTAGATAAGAAACATGACCCAAAACACAATTATGTCAAACGTCGTCTCTGACATAATACTTGCCCAGAAGAATAGCGCTATCCCACACACTGCGTTGTAGATAAAGAAACAAAGGTAACTCCACACAAAAGTAAAAGCAAGTCTCTTCCAAACTTTAGGCACGATTTTCACGACTTTCTTGAATGTCACATCGCTGCCTGTGTACAGACCGGCTATAGTGTATACAATGGCAGCGGTGGAAAGAAGATAAAATAGAAAAAAGAAGGTCATATATAAAATTTTAAAAACCCAATATCCGACCCATCGAGACCATTCATCCCTATGATGATAGTAGGGATCTTCAATAAATTCTTCCTCCGCCATACCCCATTTGAGTATGTCGCCGAAGATGATGTGAGCAAAGAAGACGAAAGAAAGTGGTAGGATGAAAGTTACGGTGATTTGAGTGAAGATTTTCTTCCATGAGAAGATAGCCTTGAAAGTTTCTTTAAAAATGCCGATGAAACCTATATTTTGCATCTCTGCTTGATCTTTATCCATGGCTTGATTACGAAAAAGGGTTGTTATAAGACGAATAGGACCAAATAAGAAATGGACCGAGATGATCAATATATAGAAAATTTGGCTAAAATTATATAACAAAAGTCTTACTTTGATAATAGACACTAGATATGATCTTAGAAATTAGTTTTTACGAGTAATGAAGCTAGAGGTTGTGCTGATATACTACTACTTTATTTGCTCAAAGTTGCATGAAATTCATTGTACGTGGAAGCTTTCATAGAAAACAAATGAACAGGTCAAACCCTCCACTGAGTTTACGCTCGATCAACACTGCAAAACATGAGAAATGAACGCTTGATCAGTACTTGTAAGCCTCACAACTCACCCAATTTAATTACTTATAGTATCTACTATATTTGGAACTATATATTGAATTTCATTACTATAGTAATAGTACAACTTCATAAATATATATGTCAAAAATTAAGTGAACTTCAATATTCTGTAATGATTTAAAGTATATTGCATTTTTAATTAAGTTCTAGTTTCTATAGTGTTGGATATTTTAGTGAAATTGGGTTAATTGGTAATTTAATCATAATAATACATCATATAAGTTTGGTGGTACGAAGTGCACGCTTATATGAATTTATTATGATCGAAGCCCCTAAGAGACGGGGGGACGGGGGCAGCGTCCCCGGGAGCGGGGTCCAAGGGGCAGAGCCCCTGGCTGGGGTCGAGCTTGAGGGACTGATTTTCAAACTAATTTCCGTTAAAGTTGCTATGGCAAAAACGTCTCAGAAAATTAATTTTCGGAACTTGAGGGACTGATTTTGTCAATCCTGCAAACTTAGATTGTAACCGCTTAAAAGGCAGTTATGGGCCTGTAATTGATCATTCTGTGAAACACAAATTCTTTAGAATTCTCTCCCGTTTTTTCACACACAAACTCAAACACAAATCATACAGAAAATTCTTAATCACTGATTGTATCCGGTTGAATAATTTGGGGTGAACCACCGAATTGATTCAATCTGAAAGCGTATCGCGTCTTCAGTGATTGTTTAATATCCGGTTTTGTTCGTTATTGATTGCGCATCCCCAACATATAGTTAATGTTTTTTTAAAATTGTTGTAATTGAGAAGTTTTTATGGTTTTCAAGTTGTATTTTCATCTAATATGTATCTTAATTTTGTAAGAGCACTACTCCAATATATTGCTACTACTCATCAGTTTTGTCACATTAATGTCATGCATGTTGGTATTTTTAAGTTGGTAAAATGACAAGATGCTGATTAAAACGTTAGTTTTTAGATGAGAAGATATGAACAAACCGACGAGCCGTTAACTGAGAGCGCTCTAATAACAGATTTTATGCAATGCTATAGATCATTTACAGTGAAAAGTACCATAAGTGATCAATATCGAATGAATCTATAAGAGAGGATCGAGACTCATGCACATTATTAACGTTCGTATTAGACCTTAATTTGGTAAACGTCAATTTTAATCGTCTATAAATTTCAACCACATACAATAGTCATACATTAAACACGTACTATTTTAACCATTCTTCTTTAAATTAGCCAAGCATTAATTCGATCAAACTCGAACATGAGGATGAGATTGAGTGTACCCTATCTCAACATCCTTGCTTACCTTGAACACCGGCTCCTGGCCAAAATAACCTCCTAGTTGAGTCGACAATCCCACTTTATCGATAGGTTCGCAATGATGAGACTTGCAAACAAGATAAAGCATTGTTTGAGCTACGAAGCCGAGCAGAAACAAGTTCATGAGTAAAAAGAGACACACTAGTCCGATGATTATAGTCAAAAATGTAAACTTCGACGTGAACGCATAGAACAAGATCAATATGCCTGCAAAAGCACAATATAAAACAAAGAATACGAACCATGATAACCATCTTTTGCCTTTAATGAGATCATGTCCTTTTATCATGGCTTTCAATCCGTATGAGCTTTCCAGAACCGTAACTACACTAGCCAACTGCCAAAGTGCTGTTATGTAAATAAACCCGATACAAAATAGAATAAACAAGATCCAAAGCACAATATCACCAAAAGTGGGGTTGGGTGTAGTAACTCCCCAGACAATAACTATTGCAGCTACTACTCCCGACACCACGTTATAGATAAAGAAACCAAAGTAAATCCACAAGAAAGTTAAAGCAAGTCTCTTCCAAACTATTGGCACGACTTTTAAGACTTTCTTGAATGTCACATCGCCTCCGGTGTACACACTGGCTATGGTGTACACGATGGCGGCCGTGGACAAGACAGAAAAGAGAAAAAGGAAGGTCAAATATACAAATTTAATGATCCAAAATCTAATCCATTTAGACGATTCCGTACGATGATAGTAGTGGTTTTTGTTATCTTCATAGTGCTCGATACGCGAATTGAGTATGTCGTCTATGATGATGTGAGCCAAGAAGATAAAAGAGAGTGGTAGGATGAAAGTTAGGGTGATTTGAGTAAAGATTTTCTTCCATGAGAAGATAGTTTTTACAGATTCTTTATAGAGGCCAAAGAAGCCTACACTTTGCATCTCTGATTGACTTTTATCCATGGCATAAGAAAGAAAAATGGTTATCAAGATATAATAGTTTTGTTTTCTTTTCAGTGGAGATGAATGAAAGTATCTGTGTGGCTAAATTTATATAACAAGATTATTCTTGGAAAGGACTCTTGATTTGTATTTAACTATAGAGTATAAGTAATAACGGTCCTAGTTTATCCATGGCATAAGAAAGAAAAAGTTATCAAGATATAATAGTTTTGTTTTCTTTTCATCGTGTAATTTATACTGTACTGTTGGGACTTATTAACGACAATTCTAGTATTCGGTTGATAATATATTTTTCCGCCAATATAAAAGAAAAAAAATAGGAAAACATAACGCTGGTCAAACCTATTGTTGGAGTGCCGGCGCGATGAAATTGTTATCACCAATATTTGGCCACACGAGACTGAACGCTGGATCACCGATCCTCTCGTATATATGTCCAAAGATTCATTTTAAGCAATGCTTCATATATTATTGCATCTTTTTATTTATTTACGTATATTTTTTGAAGCTAGCTAATGCTTCTTATATCATTTCATCTTTCTATTTATTTACATTTTCAGAATTTTTTTTTTTGGAAAACTCGTGACCTTTTCTTTTTCTTTTTTTTTAAGAATTCGTGACTTTTTGTAAAGTGTTTTTGCAAAACCTGATGGTCAACACTTATATTTAATCGGATGGAGATTCCCTCAAGTTGTTTTTAACTTGAGGGGTCAAGTTAGATGAATTTTTGTCATTGGATTAAAATCAACGGCCAAGATTTAAAGATGATCATTGAATCTTGGCCCTTGATTTTAATCCAATGGTCAAGGCTTCACTAACTTGATCATCCTATTTAATCTATCTAATTATCATTTAATTAGAAGAAACGTATCTAATTATACATTGATTACTAGTAAGACATAATTCTAAGATCATCGATTGTCATCTTAAGTAGTAGTTTATTGACAATTACCATGTGAACCGGCCGGTTTGTGATTTTGTTTGATTCTTCCTGTATGAGTGCCGAATACATATTCTTCAATCTTTTGTTTTTGAACTGAGATCATTGTTTTTTCGACCAATCAGATTTAGTAAGGTACACAATAACATACGTTGTTACTATCGTAGTACAACTTTATATATATTTCGAAAATCAAGTGAACTTTAATACTGCTTTTGACTATGTTGCATTTTTAACCTATAGTTCATTTCTTGTTAAATTAAAGTCACCAAGTACAGTACGTAGTATTTATTGTTTTCAAGTAATTGTATTTTTCATGTACAATTTGTATTTGATTTCAATTTTGTAATAAAAGATTTCATGCAATGTCAAACACATACAAACTAAGAAAAAAGCACTTTAACAAGGTCATATGTCCTCGCAAGAGATCAAACTTGGGCTTGAGGATGAGATTGAGTGTGCCCTAGCTCAACATCCTGACTAACCTTGAACACTGGCTCCGCCTGTCCCAAGTAACCTCCTAGTTGAGTAGACAATCCCACTTTATCGATAGGTTCATGATGATGAGACTTGCAAACAAGATAGAGCATTGTTTGAGCTACGAAGCCGAGCAGAAACAAGTTCATAAGTAAAAAGAGACACACTAGTCCGATGATTATGGTCAAAAATGTATACTTCCACGTGAATATGTAGAACAAGATCAATATGCCCCCAAGAACGCAATATAAAACAAAGAATACGAACCATGATAACCACCTTTTCCCTTTAATGAGATAGTGTCCTTTCATCATTGCTTTCAATCCGTATGAGCTTTCCAAAACCGTAAGTACACTAGCCAATTGCCAAAGCGCTGTTATGTAAATAAACCCGATGCAATATAGAATAAACAAGATCCAAAACACAATTGCACCAAAAGTGGTGTCGGATGTAGTGGTTGCCCAGATGAAAGCAACTACCCCTGACACCACGTTGTAGATAAAGAAACCAAAGTAAGTCCACAAGAAAGTTACAGCAAGTCTCTTCCAGACTCTTGGCACAACTTTTAAGACTTTCTTAAATGTCACATCGCCACCAGTGTACACACTAGCTATGGTGTACACGATGGCGGCAGTGGAAAGGAGAGAAAAGAGAAAAAGAAAGGTCAAATATATAAATTTAAAGATCCAATATCCAATCCAATCAGACAATTCCCTACGATGAGAATAGTGGTTTTCGTTATCTTCATAGTGCTCGATACGCCAATTGAGTATGTCAGCTATGATAATGTGAGCCAAGAAGATAAAAGAGAGTGGTAGGATGAAAGTTAGGGTGATTTGAGTGAAGATTTTCTTCCATGAGAAGATAGTTTTGACAGATTCTTTATAAAGGCCAAAGAAGCCTACACTTTGCATGTCTGATTGATCTATATCCATGCCTTAAGAAAGAAAAATGGTTATGAAGATAATAGGAATCGAAGAAGTGGAGATGAATGAAAGTATCTGTGTGCCTAAATTTATATAACAAGATTATTCTTGGAAAGGACTCTTGATTTGTATTTAACTATAGAGTTAGAGTGTACGTGATAAGAGAATAAGTTATAACGGTCCTAGTTTGTTACTAAAACGAAAGCTACATGTTGTCTAAGGCACTCTTTCAATTTATATTCATATTCATATTATATACTCCCACCGTCCCATTTTAGTTGTCCACTATTGACTTTCAAAGTCTTTTTGCTTCAACTTTGACCGTAAATATTTTTGTTTGTATTATATAATACTTGATGAAAGTTATATCATTGAAAAGTTCGTTTAAAATCAAATTTATTTATATATTTTATATCAAGTGTTATAGAATATAAACAAAAATATTTGCGGTCAAAGTTGAGACAAAATGACTTTGAAAGTCAACGGTGGACAACTAAAATGGGACGGAGGGAGTATATGTTTTATGGAATTCATTTGGAAGCATATGCAGCTAAAATCCTAAAACGAACGGTTCACCATGGAAAATGAACGTTGGATGGGTGATCCGCACATATGTCCAAACTAAGGTTCATTTTAAGAAATGTATCATATATCATTCTCTCTTTTCATTTATTTACGTAAATTTTCACGCTAATTAATGATTCATATATAATTCCATCTTTTTATTTATTATATAAAAAATTTCTAGATTGTAATGAGAAGTCGTGACTCGTGAGTTTTTGGAAAGTTATTACAAACAGCAAACCCGGTCGTCAATGAATCAATTTGGAAAACCCGTTACTCTGGACATCAGAAACCTAGATTCAAGCTTCATATAAATTCATGTTCAGAAACCTAGATTGAAAATTTCAGTTTCACTTATCTTTGTGTTGGCACATGTTTGCGTACGGATTTCACAAACCTGGACCTTGTTTTAACTATAAAACAAATAAAAAAAAAAAAAAAAACATACATAGAGACCTTGTGCGTCATAGACCTGGAGTTATATAAACCTGAGTCCCGATTTGAGAAACCTAGAATTACTAGTTTTGTAATATGATTGTTGATCATCGGATTTTGTAAAAACTTTCCAAAAACTCGGGGTTTCTCCGATATGTTCACATGTTCATAACTTCTAAACTATCTTATATTATTTAATCTATCTAATTATTATAATTTAATAATTAGAGGAAGGAAGCCAAACATTAATTTGATTACTAGAAGAATATAAATTCTGAAGTACGGCAAGATCATACATTGTAATATACAATAGTTTATTGACAATTACCATGTAAACCTATATCTATCTGAATGTGATTTTTGTTTTACTCTTATAATTAGATTGTCAATATTATTATAATCATACTATGCCGAATACATATTCTTCAATAATTTGTTTTTCAGTTGAGATCATTGTTTTTTCAACTATTCAATCAGTTTTAGTAAGTACAAATAAACTACAGTTTAAATAAGTTTCTAGGAATATTGCAGACTTACACAACGGTTGGCAAACCCGCAACATGAAAGCTTCTACACCTCTGCTGATTTTCTTGTCAAAAACTCCTATTGAGGATGGCTTCAGTCCTCCTATTAAAGATCGCTTCGGTCATAGATCTATGATTCTATGGTTCAAATCTCGGAACAACGCAATAGTTGACAGACCCGAGGCATGAATTCTTCTACAGCTCTGCAGAAACCTATGAACCACAAAACAGAAGAGAAAAGAGATAGTATGATACCTTCTCACTACTACCCTCCCCCTTCTGTATGTAGAAGAGGAAGGGAAATCCTATATAATAAAAAACATATCCTAATCTATCCCACCAGGTCCCATATGCTTTAGACTCCAGGTGTAAGACAGTTTACATAGCACAAATCTCGTGGATCTGATTGCAATTGAGGCCTTCCTAGCTGAATCTCATTACCAGGCTTAAGAAACATCAGAGTAGTTTCGCCGGTATAAGCACCCAAACATGCCGATAAACTTAGCTTATCAATAGCTTCCTACGACTTGCATACAAGATACAAAAACGCTTGTGTAACAATCGTAACCAAAATCAGATTAATAGAAGAAACCCACATAATATCCCAAAAAGCACTCTCCAAACAAACGCCCATTCGAAAACTTCATGTCCATATTCCACAAACACGAATGCAACACAATACATACAACACGAATGCAATTGCCATCCCTACCGTTTTCTTCCTGTTAGCTAGAAACTTACATTTCTTAATGGCTATATATCCATGTAAGTTTTCTACGACACTAACAACACTAGCTAGTTTCCAAACAACGATTAAATACAAAAACCCTACTAGGAATATAATGATAACGATAATCATGATGCAATGTACTATCACACAATCTGTCTAAAACTACTTGGCCTTGTAATGCAATTGTGTTTTCTTTTTGCTCATCCTCGAGAAAGATGATCAGTTTGGAATAGAAAACAAGTTAATCACAGAGACACATACAAATCGGTACAATCCAAAGAAACTTGAATGTAAGTCTAAGGAACAATAAGCCAAAAGACGGCAGAAGTTTTATTTTGATTTCTTGCCTTGTTTTTTCTTTATAACCTCATCAATATACATGATACCTTTGCCTTTGTAAACCTCGGGGGGTTTACAGCTACGAACAGCAGCAGCAAACTGGTGCACCCTTTGCTTGTCTATCCCCGTGCAACAAACGATATTCGGTTTGAAACAAAACACTCTAACAGCAGGAGGAACTGTTAATTCTACCTCATGACTGTACCCGAGCTTCAAAAACAATAAACGGCCTTCTGATTCTGCTCTAGCTTTGAACCCGACGCCAACTATCTTGAGAAACCGAAAGAATTGAGCTTCCATGATTAGCTAGCTAGATAGGGAACATATCAGTTTATTAAATCAAAAGAAAAAATAGAATCCGACTAGTAAACGAATGAGATGAAAAGTTCATATTAGTACTAGAAATCTAAATAACGGAATAAAATCACAAATAAGCATCAAAAACTGATCAAATGATAATAATCAGCAAATATATTAAAAAAATTAAAATCAGATATACATATACTCAGCAACTATAATCTACATTTCATACATACATGCGTGTGTCTATATATATCACATAGCTATGAATAGGTAGCAAAATAACGGAAGTAAATCACAAATAATTATCAAAAACAGATCAAAAGAGTAACAATAAATAGCTATACTCAAAAAACAAAATGATTATATACATACATACTGACATACATTATACATATATATATATATATATATAACATTTCGATGAAATAATAGGAGATCGGATTAAAAAAATAAGTGAAAAAAGAGGATGTTACCGGAAAAGAGAAGAAGAAATAGATACGGCGGCGACGGAGAAATGAAAGAAGAAAAGCTCTCTTTTTTATGAGTATGTGTTTTTTTTTGGCCCATTTACTCGTTTGGTAAGGTCCAAATATCATTTGGGCTACATTGTTGCAGCGACTACTCCAGATTAAAATATTTGTATAAAAGGCCCATAGATAAGTTTATGTTCGTCCAGTATGAATCGTAATGGATATAATTCGCAACGTTTGTACCGGTACCGGTTCATATCGAACTTGTAGCTACACCGCATTTTGACGATTTTTAGGACACATACCATTTGTACAGGGACTGGTATGGGAAAATACGTAGAGTAGGTGATAAAATTATAGCCTTAACTGGAACTATATAAACCTGAGGGACTATTTTTGTTAGTTTGTTATTCTTGCAGGTTTGGTGCTTGAAGTAAAGAAAGGAAGACTTGAAGGGTCGAAAGTGAAACTTGGAGAGAAGGTCGGTGAAGAGAAAATATATAAAGAGATTTTATTTTATTTGTATGATAATTAATTCATATTTTATATTCATATTCTCTGTATTGTTTTTCTCTCTTGATTCAATAATTGTAATAGAACTATTATCAATTTAGATAATAGGTTTACAACCGATTAGCGGTGGTAAACGATTTGAGAAGTTTATGATTCTGATTGAGATCAGATCTTATGATCTCTTGGTTGTTTGATTGAATAATAATTAGATTTGTTCTTGAATTGAGATTCAGGAATAATTTAGGTAATAATCGAAATCTTTTCATGGTATCAGAGTCAGGTTTCTGGTTTTTATATCTAAATCTAAAATAATTTCATAATAATTAGGGTTCGGTGAGATTCTGGATCTTCAAATTAGGGTTTTCTAATTTGGGCCTTTTTCAAATTAGGGGTTGTTGATCGTAAATCTTGGGGAATACTTTGTGGTTTTGATCTGTTGGTTCCTGTTGATTTATCCTTGTGTTTAATCGACTAAGTGAATCGATTAAACATTAGGGTTTCTTCCGCTGCTTATCTTCTTAACGGCTCTGTAACACCTCTCATGCTCTTCTCTTATTTTTTAATATTTCATCGTATTCTTCTGCTCTTGACCTGCCACTTTAGTGGTACGGAATCCCGAGAACTACAGAATATCGATTGATTTAGTTTTATTAATAGTTAATTGAGATTATCTGTTTTTGTGTTATTTTGTGTGTTTATTGATTGTTTTGTTTTTTACTATTTGTGAATTTGTGAAGTTGTGTAATTAAATTGAAATTGTTTGCTATCATGGATGATGATAACTTGCATAACTATGAATATGAATATGAGTCTGATAATGCTTCTAATGATAGTGATTTTGTTACTATGATTAGTAAACTTGATGTAAGTCATCCTTTACATTTACATCCTAATGATTCTGCTTCTTTAACTGTTGTCTCTGTTAAACTAAAAGGTACTGAAAACTATAATATTTGGTCTTGTGCTATGATTCTTGCTCTTGAGGGTAAAAACAAAATAGGATTTATTGATGGAACCTGTAAAAGATCAAATAGAGATGAAGTTTTAGGGAGACAATGGGATAGGGTTAATACTATATGTTAGGGTGGATTTTGAATTCTATTTCTGAGGAATTATATCTTGGTAAAATTTTTCAAAAAGAGCTTCTCATGTTTGGACTGAATTGAAAGAAACTTATGATAAAGTTGATGGTTCAGTTACTTTTAATTTGCATCATAAGATCAACTCTCTTTTTCAAAATGGTTCTACTATTGCTGATTATTATCATAAACTTAATGCCTTGTGGAAACAGTTTGATGCATTGGTTAAATTACCTAAGTGTACTTGTCATGCTGCTGATGATTTTAAGAAGCATAATCAATTGTTAAAGCTCATGCAATTTCTAATGGGTCTTGATGATGTTTACATGCAAGTTAGGAGTAACATTTTGTCTAAGGATCCTTTACCTGATGTCAGACATGCTTATGCTATTATTTCTGGTGAAGAGTCACATAGAATGATTCCTAGTTCTAATTCTAGTAATGTGCAAAAAGCTTCTTCTTCTGTATTTCATTCTAATGTGGTAAATAAAACTGGTTTTCAAAAGAATTTGACTAATGGAAATGATTCTAAATTTGGTAATAAAAGTTCAGATTTTAGAAAAAAATACAGGTGGACCTACTGTTGTTTGTGAAAACTGTGGTTTTAATGGTCATACTATAGATAGATGTTTTAAAATCATTGGATATCCACCTGATTTTGGAAAAAAGAAGTCTAATAATTTCCAGAATTCTCAAAGTTTTAATAAAAGGTTTGTGAACATTAATAATACTGTTGGTTCTAGTACTAATGCTTCTTTTTCTGATGAGCAGATTTCTCAACTCATTTCCTTGATCAAAGAGAATTCTGTTGGTGTTCCTAGTCAAAATGTAAAAGTGAATATTGCAGGTATAAGGTTGTTTAACAATAATAAGTTTTTTAATCAGAATTTTCATAAATTTGTTTGTTTTAATTCTAAAATTAAAGCTAAACTTGAAAAGTTAGGATTAATCTGTGGTTCAGGAGCAAATCAACATCTTACTTATACTGATAAATATCTTGTTAATGTGATTGATATATCTTATTTGAAAATAAGAGTGTCTCATCCTAATGGGACTGAGGCTTTTATAACTAAAGTGGGTAACATGGTTTTGTCAAAAGATATAATTTTATATGATGTTCTAGTTGTTCCTGAATATTGTGTTAGTCTAATTTCTGTTCATAAAATGGCTAGAGATAATAAATGTATTGTTGCTTTTGATGAGAATAAGTGTTATGTGTTACCTCAGGATTTGAGGGATGTGAAACTTCTGGGGATTGGTAGACAGATTAAAGGACTTTATTATTTTGATCAAGGTATTAATAAAAGTTTAATCACTTCTTTTTCTGTTAAACAAATGTGGCATAACAGACTTTGTCATCCATCTGATCAAGTCTTAACTGTTTTAAATAAAAAAGGGGACTTTAATTTTTCAAAAGAAACTGAAGTTTGTGAGATTTGTCAAAAAGCTAAACAAGTGAGGGAACCTTTTCCCTTAAGTGATCACAAATCCACTCATTTGGGTGAACTTGTTCATCTTGATGTTTGGGGTCCATATAAGCTCTCAAGTTTAGAAGGATATAAATAATTTTTGACTATAGTTGATGATTACTCTAGAGCAGTATGGGTTTACTTGCTTAAATCTAAGTCTGAAGTTTATGATTGTGTTGTTGTTTTTTATAATCTGGTCTTGAATCAATTTGGAAAAAAGGTTAAAACCTTTAGGAGTGATAATGGGACAGAGTTTTGTAATAATAATTTCACCATGTTTTGTGGAAACAAAGGGATTATTCATCAAACTTTTATTGCCTATACTCCTCAACAAAATGGAATTGTTGAGAGAAAGCATAGGCATTTGCTTAATATTGCTAGAGCACTTATGTTTCAGGGGGGATTACCTCTTTATTTGTGGTCTGAATGTATATTAACTGCTTGTTATTTGGTTAACAGATTGCCTTCTTCTGTGTTGCATGGAAAATCACCTTACTATATGATATTTGGCAAAGATCCTTCTTTGTCACATCTTAGAATTTTTGGATGTCTTTGTTTTGCTACTATTCTTGTTAATCATGGCAAGTTTAGTAGCAGAGCAGAGAAATGTGTGTTTGTGGGATATGCAAGTTATAAAAAGGGTTATAAATTGTTTAGTCTTGATAAAAAACAGTTTAGTTTTTCAAGGGATGTTAAATTCTTTGAGAAAGTGCTTCTAATAATGATCAGGATATAAATCATATTGATTTTTTTAATTTGTTTTGGGGACAATTGTTTGGGGTGGAATTTTCACCACTAGGATCCTGATAGAATTTACACTTTAGACTTTTAAAGATATTTGCTTAACGATACTGTTCAAAAGGATCCTTAGTCTTACTTAACTTAATAGTTTTGGTTGTATTATCTTCTTATTCCAATATGGCAGGATCTTGAAATTGTCAAGATCTATGATATCACTAACGAATATATATATCTAGTACAAAAGATATTATATGCAGGATTATAATACAAGGTTACAACATAAAGAAACGTGTTTCAACGGATAGTTTACCACTTCAGCCACAAGAATCGGGATTGATAACAGTTTTACCATGTGTGAAGAATAATGCTCAACGGTAATCTATGCCATTTCTTCAGCTTAAAGAGCAAGTCCAAGAAGATCCCAGATATTTCGGAGATATTGTTCAACGTCTAGCTCTATAAATAGGAAGAGATCTTCTGGAGAAGGGGGACACAAGCATACAACTCACATTCTCTTTTGTTCATAGTATTGTAATCACCCACAAATAATAATAATAAAAGAACATAGGTAGGATCGATTGAATCCTCCCGGGGTTTTTTACCTAAGATTTCTTAACTGAATCAAGGGTTTTTCTCCGTCAACAAAATTCTGGTGTCGTTGTGTTTAGCATTTATCTTCAAGATCATAGCACTGCATTTGAGCATTTTATCTTTATCTTCAACATTTTTCTTGCTTTCTCAACGTATTTCTGTCTCAAAGATTTTCTGAAAACTCCTTTTTGCCAAAACTCTTACTTTGCACCGTTATCTTTAACAAAACTTTTCTTTTGATTGAAGATCTTAAAACACCAAACCTCACTTACAAATCTTCGGTTATAAAATTATCTTAAATCCTTTACAAAATTATCTTAGGTAATTTTTGTCGAAACAATTTGGCGCCCACCGTGGGGCAAAAAGGTGTTTTGCAATTAAATCGTTATCACAAAAACAAAGCTTTTTGTTCAAACAAAATTTTGTGTTTCACGGAAAACTTTTTTAAGAAAGTCATGTCTGAGCAATCTCAAAACCCTTCTTCTTCTGATTTGATTTACGATTATCCTTATGTAAAAGAAAACCTGAGAAATCCTCCAGAAAATGCAAGATTCTTAGCTGAACAAACTCTGAAAGGAAAAACTGAGGGAATACCTTCAGTAGATCCATATCTAGCTATGCTGTGGAAGAAACATTTTGATCAATTCTATGAATCGATCCCTGATGAAAAGACTGAAGAAATTACTCAAGGATCAGACGAATCGGTGAAAAGTTATATGGAGAGATTTGAATATAATCAGCGATCAGCATCGAAGATCAAGAAGAATCTTTTGAAGATCAAAATCATCAAGTAAGATTCGAAAGGATCAAGGTATAGCTGATAAAGGTAAGAAAGATAATTATAAAAAATATTTACAATTTTCTGATTACCATTTTACAACTGATATGTCTGGACTTTTTACTTTTATGAGAATTCTGGGGGACAAAGTTAATTGGCCTGAAAGAGTCCTTCGAAAATTTTACATTGATAGAACTAAATGGTGTGCTTATCATAGTGTTTTTGGTCATGAAACTAAAGAATGTGGATCATTTAATTACGAAATTTGGCGATTAATACATGAAGGTTTATTGGATGAAATACTTCCTAATCAAAATTGGTTTTTAGCAAAAAAGTGACTTTTAAAATAAAGGTTATTAGGTCTATTGTATTTTTAATAACGATAATACTGACTTGAGCATAGGAGTAATGTTAGCCAAAAGGGCTAACATTAACTATTAGCATGTGTTTTCTTTTTATGGCCTTTTGCAGGATTATCAACATCCAGGATCCTGATATTGATGGATGAAGATCACAAGCATATATCCAAGGTATCGATCCTGAACAGAAGTAAATTCTCCTGAGTTTAAGTTCTTAAACGGACTACAGTGGATTGAACTAAAACTTCAATCCTAGGTTGAAGGGATCACCTTCTCGAACGTCGAGGTTAACATTAACACCTCATTTCGCCCGGGTAGCACGTCATAAAAAATTTCTGGTTGTGGGTAGACCCTCATGGTTGGGAATTTTCAAAGGGTTGTTGATTTTACAATCAACTCAACTGGTTTTGATGATTAAACAGTCATCAAAAAGAATAGGGATAATCTCTCTATTAATTACAACCGATTAACGAATTAATTAGCTAATGAATTAACAAGTGGATTAACAAATGGATTATCCTTTATAGTGATTTTTGTACAGGGAATAAAGATAAAGGAAATCATTGCGAAGATTTATCTGAGGATTATCAAGATTAGATATTGCAAAGGTATGGAATAAATAAAGTCCTAATTTAAATAGCTTTTAGAAAACAAAATCAGCATAACAAACTAAAACTAAAATTAAGGCATAGGCCTCCTATTATTACGGTTATGGGAAGGGGGCTTGATATCAATTCCTAGTTTGCTTTCTTCAACTGCTTCATTTTCCCCGAAAATCTGAGGATATTTGAGTTTCAACCACCCTAAAAAGCTTTTCAAATTACTAACTTCTCTTTTTGCATCACTTAATTCCTCTTTTAAATTCGCCATCTCTTTTAAAGTTTGATTTCTGGTATCCATCACCGAATTTAGGAGACGATTAGCACTTTTGATAGTCTCATTCTTATACATGATTTCTGCCTCATAAGCATCAGACATTTTTTCAATAATCTACAAAGATAAAGCAAAAAAGTTTTAGGAACCAGAAGAAATGAAAAAACTTTTTCAAAAAGTAAAAACTTACTGAAATAGACCGATCCCTAAGTCTTTTAGGACCCTTATTCCGAGATGATGATTCGCCGCCATTGTATTATTATAGATGTTAATAGAAAAAGAGAAAATAATTTTAATATATTCTTTGGGCATGGAAGTATGTGTATGAGAAGGATGATCCTAGATATAAATAGGTAAATAAAGAGTAACTAAATCGACAAAGGGGAAGTTTAATGTCAAATCAAGGCGCGTATGGAATAGTAATTACTGATCATTGGGATACTAACATTAGGGATTAGATATTTCGTCGAAGTTGTGTCTTTAATGCAGGTTCATAAATAAAGATACATGAATAAAATATCTTGATTAGTTGAAGACCAAATATTATTCGCGAAAAAATGAAGGTACAATATTTAAAACAATTGTAGAGATTTCCTATGTTGGGCCGATTTACTAGTAAATGCCTCTTTAGCAAATGACTCTTCTAAGCTAGATAACAAACTATTCCACTTATTCACATCCAATTAGGAAATTCGAAACCCATAGTTTTAGCTTCTGCTGCCATTTGTAGTTTACTTTCTAAGACTTGGATGGTCGCGTCCATATGAAAAGCCTTTAGTAATGCCTCATGTTCTGCGTAGTGCCAGGCAATATTTTCATGAAGCTTGGATCTAGCTTTAGATGTCTCCATAATTGCATCATCTAATGCCTTTCTTCGTATAATAGAAAGTTTTCTTAGACGAGCAATGATTAGGTCTTTTTCTTGTAATTGATGCTCGAAACATTCAATCATTTGTTTTAGTTTCTAAGATAGAAGATTAGAAATAAATTGGTCAAGATATTAGAAACAGAACAACTAGAAAAAGTAGGAGTTATGCTTACCAAATCAAAATCTTCTTTAGCTTCGTTAAGTCTCTGATGAAAAACATCGTCTTCAAACCTTCCACGATTGATTTGTTTAGCTAAAGGATCGGTGTTGGGAGTATCAATAGCTTTAGAATCACCCATTATTAGGAAAAAACTGATGATAGGAGTTTAGGGAATATGAGTATTTATAAGCCAAAATCCTAAGATAGGAGATCCCAGGATTATCGTAACAAGATTTCAAAAATTTCCTAATACTGGGGACAGTTAGAAAACTAGGAAATTAAAGATCATAGTCATAATAGCATAAGTTCATACGAAATGGCCAACATAAACCATTTTAGGTACACCACCAAGACTAACCATTCCAGGTTAGTCGACCCCCATCAGAAATTGTTTAAATACAAACCACATACCCTAGAGAAACTAAGATTGTTCATAAGTTGAAAATATTAGATTAGGCTTCTTCCATTTCTTCCACATCCTTGTCTCCTGCCTCCTCCTTCTTTTCCTCATCATCTTCAGAAAGCTCCACTGGTTTGGGTTGATCACCACCTTCACTTAGGGTTGTGTCTTTATCGGACTCTTCATCTTTGGATCCAGGAGCTTCAGCATCATCTTGAGGAAGCATGGCCAATGTCTTTTCCCAATCTTCCAAATCCCACTCAACTGTCTCAAAACCTCCTTTCTTTGCTTCAGTAGCCATCTTAATTTTGATTTCAAGGGCACTGCGACTGGCACTCAACACGCATTTGTCTAGCTGGTCCTTCAAAGCCTTGTTCATCTCTTCTTGGTTACCCTTCTCAGCTGTCTCTGCTTTTTTTCTGTAATAACTACTTTTGTTAGTCAGAGCAGTATTCACCTCCTTTAGGTTCTTCAATTCAGCCTTTAAAGTGTTGATCTCAACTTCTTTCGACTTCTTCTCTTCTAACAAAGTTGTCATTCTCTGACTCTCTTCATTTGCTTTTTCTTGTGCCACTTTTAACAACTAATAAAAATACAACAATTAGATGAAAATTCAAAGAAATGAAGAGGTTAAAGGTAGAAGATTACATACCATTACAGCTTGACCCAGGCTAGCATTCAAGGACAAGTTAGGAGCAACTTGACTGATAGGAGTAGGATTCATGGCTTGCACTGGAGCATCAAATTCATGGGCCAGATCCGTATGAGTAGTCTTAGGACGCTTTGTTGACTTGGTGCTGGTGTTTCCTAAAGTAGTTTTACCCTTACCACTTGACTCTGGCTTAAAACTACCAATAAACTTATCAATCGCTTCAGTGCCAAAATGTCATGAATCTATAGAAATTAACAATAGCTAAGTAATTTATTTAAAGATGAAGTCTTGGATAACATATTTATAGTAAAAAGCTTACTCGTCATGACAACAAGTTGATTAGAACTAGATGGACTAGGGGATTCTGGAAAGGCTTGAAAAGTCCTGACTTCTGCGGGAATTGATAAGATATTCTTGATTCTGGTTGTCCCTGAATCTTCACTTGGAGGGAATCCTTCAAGGTTGGCTGCACGAATATAAGTTAGGAACAAAAAATAGCAGAACCAAATAGATGTGACAAAAAGAAAAATGAATCCCTACCCTTTTCTGTCCAAGCAGTAGGAAGATAGGATCCCTTAGGAAGAGACTTTTTTGAGACATAGAAAAATCTACTTTTCCATGATGGATCATTTTGAGTAACACCCAAAGCCAACTTCTCATTCTTCTTTGGAGCTTTAAGCATGTAGTAACCAGGACCAAAGGTTTGCAAATTGTATGCTAGGGGAGGATCTGATAACTTAAATTTAATCATTTTCTCCTTAACTAGGTTATCTAAGACATATAGGGTTCTCCATAGCATAGGCATAGCTTGAGGATATGCTAATTTTGAAAGTTTAAAGAACTGTTCATAAAGTTCAGGGAAAGGGAATGATAATTTTAGGTTTTCAAAAGGGAATCCAGGAAAACAAACCCATAGATCGGATTGCATGTCAGAAGTAAGAGTAGGATCAAAAGCCCAAAATTCAGTACCTTTAGGAAAATATTCTTTGATCCTATCGATATCACTATCAACAAACGAACATTTACTAGGGTTTTTGCTATATAAGTGGGAGTGAAATCCTCACTCAATTTGATTAAAGAACGGGAAGAAGATAGTCGAGGCATAGCTTAATAATCAAAGTAAAATAAGGAAAAATCTGAAAGATTAAAGAAAAAACAAAGAAACTAACCTTTAGGGTTTGGAGAGATATTCGTTCGAGATAATGAAGTAAACTGAAAAGGTATTGTCGATATATCCGGATGATGTGGTGTAAATGTGGGTAGTTGTAGAAGTCACATCAATGCAATTTTACCCCTTGACTTTGCTTTAACTGTTACAAATAACCGTAAATAATAAAACTTATCTGATGTGCTAAATCGAGTTTAAAAATTATAAACTAGAAATATCTAGAAACTCACTACTACACACTATCGGGCAGTGGACCCGTTCGTATGCAATATAGTTAAGAGGTAAGTCCGTGTTCGTTCTCGGGGATTGGTTTGAACTAGTTGTTTAATAAAATGGTTTGGAAAACAGGGTGTTGCTTCGAATCTCACTTTGACAATTAAATTAAAATAAATTTAAAAGACAAAAAGCATAAAAGTAAAGAAAAGCTTCAGACAATATTAATAAAGATCACCCACCTTGAATTCGCTAGACTTCAAACATGATTGCATTCAATTAAGACCAAATTCATTGAGTTGAAAAGATAATCGTAAAAGGATTAAGGTGCTCACGTGGTACCACCAACCGTGAGCAAATTACCCAATCACCTAAGTTGCTAGTTTAATTACCCAAGCCGGTACCACCAATGCCTAGACAACCTTACCAACAATTAGTTTGCTTGACTATCGAATTAACAATTGTGCCTATGTGAAGATAACGTGGTACCACCAACCGTTATAAAACACGTTGACAAAATGACTCCTTTTATTAAAATGATATTCACTATCATA
>CM067175.1:47968381-48000603 GCA_034093135.1 Erigeron breviscapus | reverse complement strand
CTAAATTATTGAAAGGACACGTTGATGAGGCCAGAAATTTCAAGGAAATTACATAGCAACATAGTGCAACACCATGGTGTGAAAACATGCTAAAGAAAGGAATCAAACAGAAATCGAATCAATTCAGTACATACCCAAAGGGCCCACAACCATAGTAAACTCACATGGTAATTTAACGACAAAATGGCCCTTTTCAATCCAATCTTAACCAACATTAATTCACAAGAAATCAAGTTTTATGAAATGAGAAATGCTACATATAAGTTTAAACATACTCAATTTAATTAATTTCTAATATGCTTAATCAATTTAAACTTGATCCATAGATTTCATTTTTTCTTTTTCTTTTTCTTTATTCTCATTTTTAATTTAATTTATCGCATGATTTTATCTTAATTTTAGACATATAAAGGTTTATGAGACTTAGACATATATTTCATATGAAATAGATATACACAATTCGAAAGTGATTATTTAGCATTTTCCTAATAAATAACATCAATAAATAGGTTGCAAGACATATGCGATGTTTTTGTATTGACTTTAGAATGGTGACAGGACGTTGAAATTGAGATATCTTGTTTATTTTATATGGAAGTCCATGAATTTTTTATTTTTATTTTTGTAAATATATGACGATATATATTTTTTACATTAAATTGAAAAGTATAAAATACACGATTGAAAATATTCATCACAGAAGTTATGCTTCCATAGATTCCCTTATACGAGTATTAAAGACAGATGGTATCTTTACTACAACATTTGATACGTACTTCTCGGTCTCAAAATTATAATCCATCTTACCATTTTAGCTTCTTTCAAAAGAAAAATCTCCTACTAAAAATATATAAGAAAAAAAAATTCTACTTTCCCTTATCTCTAATTAAATTAAGTGTTAAAAAAAATTAAGTTGAGCAAAAAGTAAACTGTAATAATCTCATTTGTTTTTAAACTTTAACTAAAATTTTAAGACCCATAGGATATACTAGAAATAAGCATTACTAACTTATCCGACTCATTTAAAAGTTCTATATAATATTGAATTAATCTACAATTATTTGGTGTAACTTTTTTTATTCGGATTATGTACACAAAACTTTGGGCATGGTGGCCATTTGTTAAACATGCCCACAATCGACTGTCTTTTTTGTAGAAGCAGTGGGCTTGGGTTGGGCAAAGTTCAATGCAATATAAAATATGTATAAAACTGCTTAAAAAGATCAAGAAAAATTACCATTGGTAATGTTAATCACTAAATAAGTTGACTCATTCTTAAGAATAGTCAAACATGCCTAACAAAACCACTAAGCTTAATTTCATACACAAAATAAAATCTAAACCTAATCAACTACATATTTACTCAACAAGGTACAATAATATCAAGTTATTTTAGACAAATCATTACTTAAATATCAAGTAAAAGAAAGTCCACATTATGTAGACTTTTTGGATTAACAACTTAATTGTAACTCTTATATTGCCACACTTGTTACACCTTAAGGTACAATAACATTTTGCAACCATATACAACTCAATCATAATGAATCAAACCTCTTGAGCTACATGTTGTGGTTGAGCTCTTCCAAGCTGAATCTCCTCAGGTTTAGGATACACCACCGTCTGCTCTGTATACGCGCCTAAAAACGTCGACAAACTTAGCTTATCAATCGCTTCACGGTGATACGATTTGCACACAAGGTACAAAACCGTTTGTGTCACTATAAACAGCAAAAACACCATCATAAGCACTAGGCAACACGATATTCCGATTATCACTCGCCAAATCATCGCCAACCCGGCAAGTTCATCACCAAATTGCACAAACAACTCGTACACCAAAAGTATACCAACTAAAATCCCGTATAGCACAAACGCAATCCCCATGCCGGATTTCTTTTTGCCATACAACAATTCCTTACCTAAAATACACCAAATCAACACAAATTAATGCAATCCCTTAGATTTTTCCATCATATGGAAATAATCTGTATAGTTAACTACACATATGTTCATATGCAGCAAAGACCATTAGACAAAACGTTTCTTTTAGCTCTTGTCTTTGCTGCAAATGAACAGTACAGTGTGCAGTTAACTGTATCGTTCATTCACAGCAAAAAAGCAATAGATTGTCGTCTTTGCTGCAAATGAACAGTACAGTTAACTGTACCCGAGCATTTCCGCTAAATAAAAATAAAATAAATAAAATTTATGCATACACATATCTAAGATTATTGATGAATACCTTTTCTCATGGCTTTAATTCCTTGATTATTTTCCAAAACAGTAACAACACTAGCTAATTGCCAAACAACACTCAAATACAAAAACCCATAAACATACACAACCAACAAAATAAACATAATAACCGAACCCAAAGTCGAATAACCAAATACAGCTCTAGTTAAAAACATAATTACACCATAAATAACGTTGTATAAAAACATAGCAAGGTATATAACCACAAACGTAACAACCAACCGTTTCCATATCCTAGGAACAATTTTTAAAACATGTCTAAATACGACATCACGGTCTGCATAAACCGCCGCAATTGTGAAAACAACCGCGGCGTTTGCAAGGAGAGAGAAAATAGTTAAAAATGTAAAATAAATTACTTTAAATAGCCAATAATATAGCCAGTCGGAAACAGTTATGTTACGACGGTTATAATCGTAACTATCGATATAATTTCTTTCGATCTTTGAAAAAAAACGGTTTGAGATTGTGGTGTGAGCTAAGAAAATAATTGCCAAAGGAAGGATAAAAGTGAGTGTAATTTGTGTAAATAGTTTTGTAAATGTAAAGATTGTTTTGAAAGATTGTTTAAAGATGCCTAAAAATCCAATATTTTTCATATCTTCTTCATTTCGATCCATTTTTTTTACTTTTTGTATTTTAGAAATTAAGATGAAGTTGAGTGTGTGTGTGTGTGTGTGTGAGAATGGTGGATTGTGGAGGTGTGTGAAGAAAGGTGTAGTGGGGGGACGTGTGAGTAGCTTTCTTTTATGTGTTTGGACAGATTAGACATTGACATTTTATGGTAATTACTGGAGAGAGACGTTTTTTCGGTGTTTATCTTTATTTGGGTCTATTTTATTTTTATTATTTATTTTGAAATTTTGAAATAGGTAATGAATGTAAAAAATTCAAACAGAGGCACTAAAAAAATCTAACTTTATAAATAAAAATTTCAACTAACAATTATTTCATCGTCGTTCAAAAAGAAAATCAATTATTTCATCTAATCAAACTATTTTATAATCAATAAAGTAGTAAAATGTAAACATAAAAAAAACTGTTTCAAAACCCCTCATAAATATCTAAGACCTGAAGTTAGGCCGATTATCACTTTTAATAATGGAATAAATGAAAAGAACGAAAACTGGAAAAAAAACTAACGAATCTCGGAAAGTTAACGGAGGAAAGCTAACAAAGTTGACGCGGTGACCAAAAGTGAAAAAAAAGTGGCAAGTTTAGTGTATAATTTGCAATTTTTGAAGTTTAGTGACTAAAAGTGAAAAACGTGTCAAGTTCAGGGACCAAAAGTGTAATTTACCCAACTTAGAATTTTAAACTTATATAAAATAACTATTATCATAGAGTGGCAAAGATGTTAGGTTTGAACAGAGGCGGTACCAGGAAAAAATCTCGGAGGGGGCAAAATTAAAAAATTCAAGAAATATAAATCTAAAAGGGGGCAAAATGTTAAAAACTTATAGAAAATTTTAAAATCCATGAAAATTTAAAAATACATAACAAAATTTAAATTTTAAAGGGGGCATTAGCCCCCTTGCCCCCCCTTTAGGCACGCCCCTGGTTTTGAAATACATTCTTGTCCTTTTTTAAAAAAACCTAAACGCATACTGAAAATCAATCACAATTTTAAAATAGAAATCAAGATATGAAATTCGTACAGATAAAATATGTTAAAAAGATGGATTTTATTGATAACAGCCCTCAGAGTTTTTATTAAAAACTAATTTGGTTCATTAAAATTTGTATCTTGGTGTTAGAAAATTCGGGGTGTTTTTTTAATATATAATGTACAAATTTTTAAGCATGTAATAAGTTGTTAGCGACAATCTTTAAGACTGTCATTATAGTTTTCCTCAAAAAATATAATATTTTTAAAATCGAAATTATAATTTTCTCGTTAGATTCCAGTATTCCAATAACATTAAATTTTCTAAATAAAGTAAGTTGATGGATATTGGATAAGGGGTCTGACTATTAAATGGCTTTTTTTTTAACATATATACCTCGAGATGGAGTGTTTTCCAGACTAATGTAGCCTAATAGCTTAAGCAAATTACCTCTTCTTCAGTAAAACTAAAAGGTTAGATACCTTTGAAGATTAGGTAAGCATCCAATGTCATTCTTTATTAATTTTGGGTCTTAAAATTTCGATGGTGTATGAAGAAGGTTAAGATGTAGACAAATTTAACTCTACCACGACGGTGTAGAGAGGCTGCTTTCAGGTTTCATCTAAGATATGATAGAAAAGGACCTTCAGCCTTACAAAGAATGATAACAGAACTCGTGACTTTTGTCTCTAAGAACAAGACTATCTGTTCACCACTAATTATCCAACTATCCAGGTTCTATTTAAGACACCTCTTAAGATAGATATTGATAATTACTTGAAATTAAAATTAACTTAAATCTTGGTCTCGCCTTAATGCGATACCATTTACCAAGAACGAAACCGAGAAAATACGAGTATGAGAATTAATTAAAAATATAGTCGAATTGATATAAAAAAGATTCTTACGTAATTAAAAACTTAAACATACATATTTTATAACTCGGCAAGTTTAAATTTTGGGTATGCCAACTTTCGTTTCTGGTTTGACTGATATAACCAAGGTTGACCCGAATCGACCAAGTTTTGACCGAGTCGGTCGAGTTCGATCAAAGTTGACCAGAGTCTTGAATCTTGACCGATTTTAAGTCTGATCCAGCTGGATTAATCTCGTGGAGAAACCAATCCCTAATCTGAATCCGGATTTTCGGCCGAATTTTACAACCCTCTTTAAAAGTATCAGTTACATTTTCTTCCTACTAAATCAGTGAAACTAATTTCCATGTTTATCTTGTGATGGATCACGTACGTGAATTGCTTAGCGACATTCACCAAACAATTCTATTTTCAATGGTTTGTTATCCATATTCTAATCAATGTATTAGGAAAAAACAAGTAAATCTGTTATCTAGCTTGCAGAGTTGCAGAAATGTAAGATATTAAATCTGTGGACTAAGAAAATTTTAGGAATCGATTACATACTAAAAATCCAATCAATATGACAAGACTAGCTAGAAAACTTACATATATATTCGAATTATGAAAAGGAAATAACCATTTATGAAAGAAAATAATACTCAAATACTTGTCCTATGAACTCTCCATCTGCTATGACACAATAACACTATATCAAACTTCAACTTGAGTATTAAGTGCGTCCTAGTTCAATATCCCTGTTTTCGTTGGAAACGGGCTCGGTTTGATCGAGATAACCTTCAAGTTGAGTTGACAAACCCACTTTATCAATCGATTCACCATGATGAGATTTGCACACAAGATAAAGCATCGTCTGAGCCATGTACGCGACTAGGAACAAGATTGTGAGTAGGAAGAGACACACTATTGCAATGATCAAGGTGTAATTTGTATAGTTCCAAAGACATACATAGAACACGATCAATATGACCACGAAAATGAAATATAACGCAAAGAATACGAACCATGATAACCACCTTTTTCCTCTAATAAGGGCATTTCCTTTCTTCATTGCTCCCCATCCATATGAGCTTTCTAAAACCGAAACAACGCTAGCCAATTGCCAAACCGCTGTTATATAGACAAATCCAATGCCGTAGATAAGAAACATGACCCAAAACACAATTATGTCAAACGTCGTCTCTGACATAATACTTGCCCAGAAGAATAGCGCTATCCCACACACTGCGTTGTAGATAAAGAAACAAAGGTAACTCCACACAAAAGTAAAAGCAAGTCTCTTCCAAACTTTAGGCACGATTTTCACGACTTTCTTGAATGTCACATCGCTGCCTGTGTACAGACCGGCTATAGTGTATACAATGGCAGCGGTGGAAAGAAGATAAAATAGAAAAAAGAAGGTCATATATAAAATTTTAAAAACCCAATATCCGACCCATCGAGACCATTCATCCCTATGATGATAGTAGGGATCTTCAATAAATTCTTCCTCCGCCATACCCCATTTGAGTATGTCGCCGAAGATGATGTGAGCAAAGAAGACGAAAGAAAGTGGTAGGATGAAAGTTACGGTGATTTGAGTGAAGATTTTCTTCCATGAGAAGATAGCCTTGAAAGTTTCTTTAAAAATGCCGATGAAACCTATATTTTGCATCTCTGCTTGATCTTTATCCATGGCTTGATTACGAAAAAGGGTTGTTATAAGACGAATAGGACCAAATAAGAAATGGACCGAGATGATCAATATATAGAAAATTTGGCTAAAATTATATAACAAAAGTCTTACTTTGATAATAGACACTAGATATGATCTTAGAAATTAGTTTTTACGAGTAATGAAGCTAGAGGTTGTGCTGATATACTACTACTTTATTTGCTCAAAGTTGCATGAAATTCATTGTACGTGGAAGCTTTCATAGAAAACAAATGAACAGGTCAAACCCTCCACTGAGTTTACGCTCGATCAACACTGCAAAACATGAGAAATGAACGCTTGATCAGTACTTGTAAGCCTCACAACTCACCCAATTTAATTACTTATAGTATCTACTATATTTGGAACTATATATTGAATTTCATTACTATAGTAATAGTACAACTTCATAAATATATATGTCAAAAATTAAGTGAACTTCAATATTCTGTAATGATTTAAAGTATATTGCATTTTTAATTAAGTTCTAGTTTCTATAGCGTTGGATATTTTAGTGAAATTGGGTTAATTGGTAATTTAATCATAATAATACATCATATAAGTTTGGTGGTACGAAGTGCACGCTTATATGAATTTATTATGATCGAAGCCCCTAAGAGACGGGGGGACGGGGGCAGCGTCCCCGGGAGCGGGGTCCAAGGGGCAGAGCCCCTGGCTGGGGTCGAGCTTGAGGGACTGATTTTGCCAATCCTGCAAACTAATTTCCGTTAAAGTTGCTATGGCAAAAACGTCTCAGAAAATTAATTTTCGGAACTTGAGGGACTGATTTTGTCAATCCTGCAAACTTAGATTGTAACCGCTTAAAAGGCAGTTATGGGCCTGTAATTGATCATTCTGTGAAACACAAATTCTTTAGAATTCTCTCCCGTTTTTTCACACACAAACTCAAACACAAATCATACAGAAAATTCTTAATCACTGATTGTATCCGGTTGAATAATTTGGGGTGAACCACCGAATTGATTCAATCTGAAAGCGTATCGCGTCTTCAGTGATTGTTTAATATCCGGTTTTGTTCGTTATTGATTGCGCATCCCCAACATATAGTTAATGTTTTTTTAAAATTGTTGTAATTGAGAAGTTTTTATGGTTTTCAAGTTGTATTTTCATCTAATATGTATCTTAATTTTGTAAGAGCACTACTCCAATATATTGCTACTACTCATCAGTTTTGTCACATTAATGTCATGCATGTTGGTATTTTTAAGTTGGTAAAATGACAAGATGCTGATTAAAACGTTAGTTTTTAGATGAGAAGATATGAACAAACCGACGAGCCGTTAACTGAGAGCGCTCTAATAACAGATTTTATGCAATGCTATAGATCATTTACAGTGAAAAGTACCATAAGTGATCAATATCGAATGAATCTATAAGAGAGGATCGAGACTCATGCACATTATTAACGTTCGTATTAGACCTTAATTTGGTAAACGTCAATTTTAATCGTCTATAAATTTCAACCACATACAATAGTCATACATTAAACACGTACTATTTTAACCATTCTTCTTTAAATTAGCCAAGCATTAATTCGATCAAACTCGAACATGAGGATGAGATTGAGTGTACCCTATCTCAACATCCTTGCTTACCTTGAACACCGGCTCCTGGCCAAAATAACCTCCTAGTTGAGTCGACAATCCCACTTTATCGATAGGTTCGCAATGATGAGACTTGCAAACAAGATAAAGCATTGTTTGAGCTACGAAGCCGAGCAGAAACAAGTTCATGAGTAAAAAGAGACACACTAGTCCGATGATTATAGTCAAAAATGTAAACTTCGACGTGAACGCATAGAACAAGATCAATATGCCTGCAAAAGCACAATATAAAACAAAGAATACGAACCATGATAACCATCTTTTGCCTTTAATGAGATCATGTCCTTTTATCATGGCTTTCAATCCGTATGAGCTTTCCAGAACCGTAACTACACTAGCCAACTGCCAAAGTGCTGTTATGTAAATAAACCCGATACAAAATAGAATAAACAAGATCCAAAGCACAATATCACCAAAAGTGGGGTTGGGTGTAGTAACTCCCCAGACAATAACTATTGCAGCTACTACTCCCGACACCACGTTATAGATAAAGAAACCAAAGTAAATCCACAAGAAAGTTAAAGCAAGTCTCTTCCAAACTATTGGCACGACTTTTAAGACTTTCTTGAATGTCACATCGCCTCCGGTGTACACACTGGCTATGGTGTACACGATGGCGGCCGTGGACAAGAGAGAAAAGAGAAAAAGGAAGGTCAAATATACAAATTTAATGATCCAAAATCTAATCCATTTAGACGATTCCGTACGATGATAGTAGTGGTTTTTGTTATCTTCATAGTGCTCGATACGCGAATTGAGTATGTCGTCTATGATGATGTGAGCCAAGAAGATAAAAGAGAGTGGTAGGATGAAAGTTAGGGTGATTTGAGTAAAGATTTTCTTCCATGAGAAGATAGTTTTTACAGATTCTTTATAGAGGCCAAAGAAGCCTACACTTTGCATCTCTGATTGACTTATATCCATGCCTTAAGAAAGAAAAATGGTTATGAAGATAATAGGAATCGAAGAAGTGGAGATGAATGAAAGTATCTGTGTGCCTAAATTTATATAACAAGATTATTCTTGGAAAGGACTCTTGATTTGTATTTAAATAAGTAATAACGGTCCTAGTTTATCCATGGCATAAGAAAGAAAAATGGTTATCAAGATATAATAGTTTTGTTTTCTTTTCATCGTGTAATTTATACTGTACTGTTGGGACTTATTAACGACAATTCTAGTATTCGGTTGATAATATATTTTTCCGCCAATCTCTAACTAGTATAAAAGAAAAAAAATAGGAAAACATAACGCTGGTCAAACCTATTGTTGGAGTGCCGGCGCGATGAAATTGTTATCACCAATATTTGGCCACACGAGACTGAACGCTGGATCACCGATCCTCTCGTATATATGTCCAAAGATTCATTTTAAGCAATGCTTCATATATTATTGCATCTTTTTATTTATTTACGTATATTTTTTGAAGCTAGCTAATGCTTCTTATATCATTTCATCTTTCTATTTATTTACATTTTCAGAATTTTTTTTTTTGGAAAACTCGTGACCTTTTCTTTTTCTTTTTTTTTAAGAATTCGTGACTTTTTGTAAAGTGTTTTTGCAAAACCTGATGGTCAACACTTATATTTAATCGGATGGAGATTCCCTCAAGTTGTTTTTAACTTGAGGGGTCAAGTTAGATGAATTTTTGTCATTGGATTAAAATCAACGGCCAAGATTTAAAGATGATCATTGAATCTTGGCCCTTGATTTTAATCCAATGGTCAAGGCTTCACTAACTTGATCATCCTATTTAATCTATCTAATTATCATTTAATTAGAAGAAACGTATCTAATTATACATTGATTACTAGTAAGACATAATTCTAAGATCATCGATTGTCATCTTAAGTAGTAGTTTATTGACAATTACCATGTGAACCGGCCGGTTTGTGATTTTGTTTGATTCTTCCTGTATGAGTGCCGAATACATATTCTTCAATCTTTTGTTTTTGAACTGAGATCATTGTTTTTTCGACCAATCAGATTTAGTAAGGTACACAATAACATACGTTGTTACTATCGTAGTACAACTTTATATATATTTCGAAAATCAAGTGAACTTTAATACTGCTTTTGACTATGTTGCATTTTTAACCTATAGTTCATTTCTTGTTAAATTAAAGTCACCAAGTACAGTACGTAGTATTTATTGTTTTCAAGTAATTGTATTTTTCATGTACAATTTGTATTTGATTTCAATTTTGTAATAAAAGATTTCATGCAATGTCAAACACATACAAACTAAGAAAAAAGCACTTTAACAAGGTCATATGTCCTCGCAAGAGATCAAACTTGGGCTTGAGGATGAGATTGAGTGTGCCCTAGCTCAACATCCTGACTAACCTTGAACACTGGCTCCGCCTGTCCCAAGTAACCTCCTAGTTGAGTAGACAATCCCACTTTATCGATAGGTTCATGATGATGAGACTTGCAAACAAGATAGAGCATTGTTTGAGCTACGAAGCCGAGCAGAAACAAGTTCATAAGTAAAAAGAGACACACTAGTCCGATGATTATGGTCAAAAATGTATACTTCCACGTGAATATGTAGAACAAGATCAATATGCCCCCAAGAACGCAATATAAAACAAAGAATACGAACCATGATAACCACCTTTTCCCTTTAATGAGATAGTGTCCTTTCATCATTGCTTTCAATCCGTATGAGCTTTCCAAAACCGTAAGTACACTAGCCAATTGCCAAAGCGCTGTTATGTAAATAAACCCGATGCAATATAGAATAAACAAGATCCAAAACACAATTGCACCAAAAGTGGTGTCGGATGTAGTGGTTGCCCAGATGAAAGCAACTACCCCTGACACCACGTTGTAGATAAAGAAACCAAAGTAAGTCCACAAGAAAGTTACAGCAAGTCTCTTCCAGACTCTTGGCACAACTTTTAAGACTTTCTTAAATGTCACATCGCCACCAGTGTACACACTAGCTATGGTGTACACGATGGCGGCAGTGGAAAGGAGAGAAAAGAGAAAAAGAAAGGTCAAATATATAAATTTAAAGATCCAATATCCAATCCAATCAGACAATTCCCTACGATGAGAATAGTGGTTTTCGTTATCTTCATAGTGCTCGATACGCCAATTGAGTATGTCAGCTATGATAATGTGAGCCAAGAAGATAAAAGAGAGTGGTAGGATGAAAGTTAGGGTGATTTGAGTGAAGATTTTCTTCCATGAGAAGATAGTTTTGACAGATTCTTTATAAAGGCCAAAGAAGCCTACACTTTGCATGTCTGATTGATCTATATCCATGCCTTAAGAAAGAAAATTGGTTATGAAGATAATAGGAATCGAAGAAGTGGAGATGAATGAAAGTATCTGTGTGGCTAAATTTATATAACAAGATTATTCTTGGAAAGGACTCTTGATTTGTATTTAACTATAGAGTTAGAGTGTACGTGATAAGAGAATAAGTTATAACGGTCCTAGTTTGTTACTAAAACGAAAGCTACATGTTGTCTAAGGCACTCTTTCAATTTATATTCATATTCATATTATATACTCCCACCGTCCCATTTTAGTTGTCCACTATTGACTTTCAAAGTCTTTTTGCTTCAACTTTGACCGTAAATATTTTTGTTTGTATTATATAATACTTGATGAAAGTTATATCATTGAAAAGTTCGTTTAAAATCAAATTTATTTATATATTTTATATCAAGTGTTATAGAATATAAACAAAAATATTTGCGGTCAAAGTTGAGACAAAAAGACTTTGAAAGTCAACAGTGGACAACTAAAATGGGACGGAGGGAGTATATGTTTTATGGAATTCATTTGGAAGCATATGCAGCTAAAATCCTAAAACGAACGGTTCACCATGGAAAATGAACGTTGGATGGGTGATCCGCACATATGTCCAAACTAAGGTTCATTTTAAGAAATGTATCATATATCATTCTCTCTTTTCATTTATTTACGTAAATTTTCACGCTAATTAATGATTCATATATAATTCCATCTTTTTATTTATTATATAAAAAATTTCTAGATTGTAATGAGAAGTCGTGACTCGTGAGTTTTTGGAAAGTTATTACAAACAGCAAACCCGGTCGTCAATGAATCAATTTGGAAAACCCGTTACTCTGGACATCAGAAACCTAGATTCAAGCTTCATATAAATTCATGTTCAGAAACCTAGATTGAAAATTTCAGTTTCACTTATCTTTGTGTTGGCACATGTTTGCGTACGGATTTCACAAACCTGGACCTTGTTTTAACTATAAAACAAATAAAAAAAAAAAAAAAAACATACATAGAGACCTTGTGCGTCATAGACCTGGAGTTATATAAACCTGAGTCCCGATTTGAGAAACCTAGAATTACTAGTTTTGTAATATGATTGTTGATCATCGGATTTTGTAAAAACTTTCCAAAAACTCGGGGTTTCTCCGATATGTTCACATGTTCATAACTTCTAAACTATCTTATATTATTTAATCTATCTAATTATTATAATTTAATAATTAGGAGGAAGGAAGCCAAACATTAATTTGATTACTAGAAGAATATAAATTCTGAAGTACGGCAAGATCATACATTGTAATATACAATAGTTTATTGACAATTACCATGTAAACCTATATCTATCTGAATGTGATTTTTGTTTTACTCTTATAATTAGATTGTCAATATTATTATAATCATACTATGCCGAATACATATTCTTCAATAATTTGTTTTTCAGTTGAGATCATTGTTTTTTCAACTATTCAATCAGTTTTAGTAAGTACAAATAAACTACAGTTTAAATAAGTTTCTAGGAATATTGCAGACTTACACAACGGTTGGCAAACCCGCAACATGAAAGCTTCTACACCTCTGCTGATTTTCTTGTCAAAAACTCCTATTGAGGATGGCTTCAGTCCTCCTATTAAAGATCGCTTCGGTCATAGATCTATGATTCTATGGTTCAAATCTCGGAACAACGCAATAGTTGACAGACCCGAGGCATGAATTCTTCTACAGCTCTGCAGAAACCTATGAACCACAAAACAGAAGAGAAAAGAGATAGTATGATACCTTCTCACTACTACCCTCCCCCTTCTGTATGTAGAAGAGGAAGGGAAATCCTATATAATAAAAAACATATCCTAATCTATCCCACCAGGTCCCATATGCTTTAGACTCCAGGTGTAAGACAGTTTACATAGCACAAATCTCGTGGATCTGATTGCAATTGAGGCCTTCCTAGCTGAATCTCATTACCAGGCTTAAGAAACATCAGAGTAGTTTCGCCGGTATAAGCACCCAAACATGCCGATAAACTTAGCTTATCAATAGCTTCCTACGACTTGCATACAAGATACAAAAACGCTTGTGTAACAATCGTAACCAAAATCAGATTAATAGAAGAAACCCACATAATATCCCAAAAAGCACTCTCCAAACAAACGCCCATTCGAAAACTTCATGTCCATATTCCACAAACACGAATGCAACACAATACATACAACACGAATGCAATTGCCATCCCTACCGTTTTCTTCCTGTTAGCTAGAAACTTACATTTCTTAATGGCTATATATCCATGTAAGTTTTCTACGACACTAACAACACTAGCTAGTTTCCAAACAACGATTAAATACAAAAACCCTACTAGGAATATAATGATAACGATAATCATGATGCAATGTACTATCACACAATCTGTCTAAAACTACTTGGCCTTGTAATGCAATTGTGTTTTCTTTTTGCTCATCCTCGAGAAAGATGATCAGTTTGGAATAGAAAACAAGTTAATCACAGAGACACATACAAATCGGTACAATCCAAAGAAACTTGAATGTAAGTCTAAGGAACAATAAGCCAAAAGACGGCAGAAGTTTTATTTTGATTTCTTGCCTTGTTTTTTCTTTATAACCTCATCAATATACATGATACCTTTGCCTTTGTAAACCTCGGGGGGTTTACAGCTACGAACAGCAGCAGCAAACTGGTGCACCCTTTGCTTGTCTATCCCCGTGCAACAAACGATATTCGGTTTGAAACAAAACACTCTAACAGCAGGAGGAACTGTTAATTCTACCTCATGACTGTACCCGAGCTTCAAAAACAATAAACGGCCTTCTGATTCTGCTCTAGCTTTGAACCCGACGCCAACTATCTTGAGAAACCGAAAGAATTGAGCTTCCATGATTAGCTAGCTAGATAGGGAACATATCAGTTTATTAAATCAAAAGAAAAAATAGAATCCGACTAGTAAACGAATGAGATGAAAAGTTCATATTAGTACTAGAAATCTAAATAACGGAATAAAATCACAAATAAGCATCAAAAACTGATCAAATGATAATAATCAATAGCTATACTCAAAAAACAAAATGATTATATACATACATACTACATACATTATACATATATATATATATATATATATATATATACACACAATATATATATATATTTACACTTACTTTATGTACATATATATATATATATATATATATATATATATATATATATATATATATATATATGTAACCAAATACGAGTGTATATATATAACAAAGATATATATATATATATATACTGACATACATTATACATATATATATATATATATAACATTTCGATGAAATAATAGGAGATCGGATTAAAAAAATAAGTGAAAAAAGAGGATGTTACCGGAAAAGAGAAGAAGAAATAGATACGGCGGCGACGGAGAAATGAAAGAAGAAAAGCTCTCTTTTTTATGAGTATGTGTTTTTTTTTGGCCCATTTACTCGTTTGGTAAGGTCCAAATATCATTTGGGCTACATTGTTGCAGCGACTACTCCAGATTAAAATATTTGTATAAAAGGCCCATAGATAAGTTTATGTTCGTCCAGTATGAATCGTAATGGATATAATTCGCAACGTTTGTACCGGTACCGGTTCATATCGAACTTGTAGCTACACCGCATTTTGACGATTTTTAGGACACATACCATTTGTACAGGGACTGGTATGGGAAAATACGTAGAGTAGGTGATAAAATTATAGCCTTAACTGGAACTATATAAACCTGAGGGACTATTTTTGTTAGTTTGTTATTCTTGCAGGTTTGGTGCTTGAAGTAAAGAAAGGAAGACTTGAAGGGTCGAAAGTGAAACTTGGAGAGAAGGTCGGTGAAGAGAAAATATATAAAGAGATTTTATTTTATTTGTATGATAATTAATTCATATTTTATATTCATATTCTCTGTATTGTTTTTCTCTCTCGATTCAATCATTGTAATAGAACTATTATCAATTTAGATAATAGGTTTACAACCGATTAGCGGTGGTAAACAAGTTGAGAAGTTTATGATTCTGATTGAGATCAGATCTTATGATCTCTTGGTTGTTTGATTGAATAATAATTAGATTTGTTCTTGAATTGAGATTCAGGAATAATTTAGGTAATAATCGAAATCTTTTCATGGTATCAGAGCCAGGTTTCTGGGTTTTGATATCTAATCTAAAATAATTTCATAATAATTAGGGTTTGGTAGATCTGGATCTTCAAATTAGGGTTTTCTAATTTGGGGCTTTTTCGATCTAAAGGGTTGTTGTAAGATCTTGGGGAATATGTTGTGTTTCTGATCTGTTGGTTCCTGTTGATTTATCCTTGTGTTTAATCGACTAAGTGAATCGATTAAACATTAGGGTTTCTTCCGCTGCTTATCTTCTTAACGGCTCTGTAACACCTCTCATGCTCTTCTCTTATTTTTTAATATTTCATCGTATTCTTCTGCTCTTGACCTGCCACTTTAGTGGTACGGAATCCCGAGAACTACAGAATATCGATTGATTTAGTTTTATTAATAGTTAATTGAGATTATCTGTTTTTGTGTTATTTTGTGTGTTTATTGATTGTTTTGTTTTTTACTATTTGTGAATTTGTGAAGTTGTGTAATTAAATTGAAATTGTTTGCTATCATGGATGATGATAACTTGCATAACTATGAATATGAATATGAGTCTGATAATGCTTCTAATGATAGTGATTTTGTTACTATGATTAGTAAACTTGATGTAAGTCATCCTTTACATTTACATCCTAATGATTCTGCTTCTTTAACTGTTGTCTCTGTTAAACTAAAAGGTACTGAAAACTATAATATTTGGTCTTGTGCTATGATTCTTGCTCTTGAGGGTAAAAACAAAATAGGATTTATTGATGGAACCTGTAAAAGATCAAATAGAGATGAAGTTTTAGGGAGACAATGGGACAGGGTTAATACTATTGTGTTAGGATGGATTTTGAATTCTATTTCTGAAGTATTATATCTTGGTCAAATATTTTCAAAAAGAGCTTCTCATGTTTGGACTGAATTGAAAGAAACTTATGATAAAGTTGATGGTTCAGTTACTTTTAATTTGCATCATAAGATCAACTCTCTTTTTCAAAATGGTTCTACTATTGCTGATTATTATCATAAACTTAATGCCTTGTGGAAACAGTTTGATGCATTAGTTAAATTGCCTAAATGTACTTGTCATGCTGCTGAAGATTTTAAGAAGCATAATCAACTATTAAACTCATGCAATTTCTAATGGGTCTTGATGATGTTTACATGCAAGTTAGGAGTAACATTTTGTCTAAGGATCCTTTACCTGATGTCAGACATGCTTATGCTATTATTTCTGGTGAAGAGTCACATAGAATGATTCCTAGTTCTAATTCTAGTAATGTGCAAAAAGCTTCTTCTTCTGTATTTCATTCTAATGTGGTAAATAAAACTGGTTTTCAAAAGAATTTGACTAATGGAAATAATTCTAAATTTGGTAATAAAAGTTCAGATTTTAGAAAAAAATACAGGTGGACCTACTGTTGTTTGTGAAAACTGTGGTTTTAATGGTCATACTATAGATAGATGTTTTAAAATCATTGGATATCCACCTGATTTTGGAAAAAAGAAGTCTAATAATTTCCAGAATTCTCAAAGTTTTAATAAAAGGTTTGTGAACATTAATAATACTGTTGGTTCTAGTACTAATGCTTCTTTTTCTGATGAGCAGATTTCTCAACTCATTTCCTTGATCAAAGAGAATTCTGTTGGTGTTCCTAGTCAAAATGTAAAAGTGAATATTGCAGGTATAAGGTTGTTTAACAATAATAAGTTTTTTAATCAGAATTTTCATAAATTTGTTTGTTTTAATTCTAAAATTAAAGCTAAACTTGAAAAGTTAGGATTAATCTGTGGTTCAGGAGCAAATCAACATCTTACTTATACTGATAAATATCTTGTTAATGTGATTGATATATCTTATTTGAAAATAAGAGTGTCTCATCCTAATGGGACTGAGGCTTTTATAACTAAAGTGGGTAACATGGTTTTGTCAAAAGATATAATTTTATATGATGTTCTAGTTGTTCCTGAATATTGTGTTAGTCTAATTTCTGTTCATAAAATGGCTAGAGATAATAAATGTATTGTTGCTTTTGATGAGAATAAGTGTTATGTGTTACCTCAGGATTTGAGGGATGTGAAACTTCTGGGGATTGGTAGACAGATTAAAGGACTTTATTATTTTGATCAAGGTATTAATAAAAGTTTAATCACTTCTTTTTCTGTTAAACAAATGTGGCATAACAGACTTTGTCATCCATCTGATCAAGTCTTAACTGTTTTAAATAAAAAAGGGGACTTTAATTTTTCAAAAGAAACTGAAGTTTGTGAGATTTGTCAAAAAGCTAAACAAGTGAGGGAACCTTTTCCCTTAAGTGATCACAAATCCACTCATTTGGGTGAACTTGTTCATCTTGATGTTTGGGGTCCATATAAGCTCTCAAGTTTAGAAGGATATAAATAATTTTTGACTATAGTTGATGATTACTCTAGAGCAGTATGGGTTTACTTGCTTAAATCTAAGTCTGAAGTTTATGATTGTGTTGTTGTTTTTTATAATCTGGTCTTGAATCAATTTGGAAAAAAGGTTAAAACCTTTAGGAGTGATAATGGGACAGAGTTTTGTAATAATAATTTCACCATGTTTTGTGGAAACAAAGGGATTATTCATCAAACTTTTATTGCCTATACTCCTCAACAAAATGGAATTGTTGAGAGAAAGCATAGGCATTTGCTTAATATTGCTAGAGCACTTATGTTTCAGGGGGGATTACCTCTTTATTTGTGGTCTGAATGTATATTAACTGCTTGTTATTTGGTTAACAGATTGCCTTCTTCTGTGTTGCATGGAAAATCACCTTACTATATGATATTTGGCAAAGATCCTTCTTTGTCACATCTTAGAATTTTTGGATGTCTTTGTTTTGCTACTATTCTTGTTAATCATGGCAAGTTTAGTAGCAGAGCAGAGAAATGTGTGTTTGTGGGATATGCAAGTTATAAAAAGGGTTATAAATTGTTTAGTCTTGATAAAAAACAGTTTAGTTTTTCAAGGGATGTTAAATTCTTTGAGAAAGTGCTTCTAATAATGATCAGGATATAAATCATATTGATTTTTTTAATTTGTGTGATGATCCTGGTATACCCTATTGTTTGGGGTGGAATTTTCACCACTAGGATCCTGATAGAATTTACACTTTAGACTTTTAAAGATATTTGCTTAACGATACTGTTCAAAAGGATCCTTAGTCTTACTTAACTTAATAGTTTTGGCTGTATTATCTTCTTATTCCAATATGGCAGGATCTTGAAATTGTCAAGATCTATGATATCACTAACGAATATATATATCTAGTACAAAAGATATTATATGCAGGATTATAATACAAGGTTACAACATAAAGAAACGTGTTTCAACGGATAGTTTCACTACTAGAAAAACAGCTATTTATGACCCGCAATGCGCGTCATAAATGGCTCAGATGACGCGCAAATGCGCGTCAAGGAAGGAGGGGGTCATAAATTTTCATGACCCGCATTTGGGCGTCATCCGTCTATGACGCGCACTTATGACGCGCACTTATGACACGCATTTATGACCCTTTTTTATGACGTGCGTTTTTGCGCGTCATAACCTAATTTTTTTTTTAAAAAAAATAATTTTCTTCAGTTCCTAATTTTCTATTAAATGAGAATTAAAAACCTGATAATACAAAATTAAAAACACAAATATCAAAATAACGCATTTCATATATATCAAAACAACGCGTTTAATTCAAATACAAACTCATTTACAATTCTAAAGTTAACCATTACACATCTAAATAACGTTATTTAGATGTGAAACAAACTGCACAAGACGAGTAACAGCTTAACAATTGGAAACACCCAAATTTATAACTTTAATACTCAAGCAGAACCTCTTGTATACCAAGCCTCTGTGGTATAGCAAATTTTTTAGAACATATCCCATCCTAGCCTGCAAAATATAAATAACATGTATGATCATCTCACACTAAAACTTCCATTTCATATATAACAGTAGCAACTGCAACTCGAAGTATCACATAAGATTGTGCAAAATCTAAAGCTTCTGGCTGAAAGTGTTCTAGATCAATCCTACCTGTTCAAAACATACCCATTTTGAACTGCCCAATTGTCAACTCTAATACTGCATATATGGTACAATAGGAAAAACTTGATAAAAGTAAGACATGGGCCAAACAAGTAACATAATCTGCCACAAAAGGGCACTCAACATGAAATTCATGAGTTCATCAGAGGAGCATTTGTAGGCTGTAGCACCTAAAATGGCCAAGTGACACATAATTATGCATATTCACAATTCAAGTCTTTATACTAAGCTGTTCATTTTATCTTGGTGATAAATACATAATGGCCAAGTGTATCTATCTATATCCTTCAGAGTCATATATAAGATGCAACTTCAGATTCCATACCTTATTATCTTGACCTTGAGCTGGTCTAGGGATTCGCTCAGCTTCAATGTCATACTTCAGAATTCTGAAGCACTCAAGTCGTTCCTCTAAGAAAAGGCCATATGTGCGCACCATTGGTTGTCCCATATATTGAATACAATAAAAATGAGATTAACGTGTAGTTAGCTAGTAACATAACATAGAATGGTTAGATAAACTGTATATACCTTTTACTACTACTACACACTGCTTGCATCGAATCTATCTATACACATAATAAATCAATCTAAATAAACTAAAAACAATATTAAAAACTGGAAAAAAAAAGAGAAGCAAAAATAACTAAAAATCATACCGTCCAGTTACGGGTCTTGGCTAATCTCCTAGCTAAAGCATGTAAACAATACTGCACATCGGCTCTCGGCCTAATTGCAGACGTATACGCCAATATCTCTATACACAAAACAAACCATCAAGCGAAATGGCCAAGTGTGCATCAACTTCCTAATTTCACAAACAAACCAACCCTAATTATTATTAATATTTAATTATCATAGATAGATATAGATAGATACAACATATAATACGAAATGGCCAAGTGTGCATATTCTACTGCGCCTATATCCATATTAATATCCATATAATAATCACACAATGCCTAAATCCAAAAATTCACTCCCAAATTCTTCAGTTCCTGCAGATACTGCTTGTTATCTCATACTTCACATGCCAAAATTTCTAATATTATGATTAATTCTATAAGATACTTACACATTTTTAGTGTCTATGATATATGCGTAAAACAATGAAAATGTGCAGATCAAAATCAAGCAAACTGCAACATGCATACATGCTCATTATGTTACAAGTACAAACTAACAACAATATATGTTCAATGATAATAATGAACGCATTGAAAATAATCATATTGATATGATATGAACGCAATGGACATGCTCACTATGCTACGACCTTACTTGAACAAGATCTGTTATATGGTTCATACCTCCATATTCTTGATTCCTAAAATATTATAGAACTACATCACCATATCAGCTATATGAAACACCATTCCAATTTTATATTAGTAACATATAGCACAAGCATAACTAAAGAAATCCAATTGGGAATTGTAAAAACCTTAAGAGACCACTGATATTAAACAAAAAAGAGATACCCAGAATGAAGTCCACAGCTTGGTGTGACCAGTTCGCAATATTAGTATCATCTGGCTGCACAATAGCACACGCAGAAAGTAACAAGATGAACATAAGGCTTCGACTTACAGAGTTATAATAAGATGTATGAAGGACTGTACAAATCCAGTTAATTAGGCTACCAACACACACTTACAGAAGTAGTATCACATAGACCATGAGAACGAAAATAAGTTACTCAAAATATAATTACTTTCAAAACCAGTATCAAATAAATCACTTTCAAAATGCACATCTCGAATCTTGTCTCTGAACGAGCAGCAATCTGCTTCTTTTCGGATAAGCTGTTGTAATATAAACACTAGAAAAATCGATTGAAGAAAAATTAGGACAAATCGATTGAAGAAAAATTAGGGCAAATCGATTGAAGAAAAATTAGGACAAATCGATTGAAGAAAAATTAGGGCAAATCGATTGTGAGACAAAATTAGGGCAAATCGATTTAGCGAGTTTCAGAACCGATTATGGCAAAAGAATAGAAGAAACGAACCTGTAACCATTGATATCCAACACAATCTGCTTCGATTTAGCGACGCTGGTGAGCGAGTAGCGTTGTGGTGGTGGTGGATCGATTGACGATGTGGTGGTGGTGGATCGATTGACGATGTGGTGGTGGTGGATCGATTGACGATGTGGTGGTGGTGAATCGATTGACGTCTGAGAAGTGACCAGGAGGTGGTGGTGGATTGAGATCTGAGAAGTGACGATGTGGTAATGAGATAAGAGGGTGGGTTTCAATAGATATGAGGGAGTTCAAATTTTGGCAAAAAAAAAAAAAAATATTAAGGCAGAGATTGTAAAAAAAACATAAGTAAAACACGTTATGACCCATATGTTATGACGTTTCTGAAAACGCGTCATCCCCAACTGTAAATTTACTCGTAATGACCCTTATTTAATGACTTCTCACTTTGCGCGTCATCTATTAGCGTGGGTCATAAAAAGCGGGTCAAGGATAGCCCTGTTTCTAGTATGTTTACCACTTCAGCCACAAGAATCGGGATTGATAACAGTTTTACCATGTGTGGAAAAGCTCTCAACGGTCATCTATGCCATTTCTTCAGCGTGAAGAGCAAGTCCAGGGAGATCCCAGATATTTCAGAGATATTGTTCAACGTCTAGCTCTATAAATAGGAAGAGATCTTCTGGAGAAGGGGGACACAAGCATACAACTCAAGAAATCGCTCAACACAACAACTTTATTTTTTAGCTGTTACTAGTTCACATTTTCTTTTGTTCATAGTATTGTAATCACCCACAAATAATAATAAAAGAACATAGGTAGGATCGATTGAATCCTCCCGGGGTTTTTTACCTAAGATTTCTTAACTGAATCAAGGGTTTTTCCCCGTCAACAAAATTCTGGTGTCGTTGTGTTTTGCATTTATCTTCAAGATCATAGCACTGCATTTGAGCATTTTATCTTTATCTTCAACAGTTTTCTTGCTTTCTCAACGTATTTCTGTCTCAAAGATTTTCTGACAACTCCTTTTTTGCCAAAACTCTTACTTTGCACCGTTATCTTTAACAAAACTTTTCTTTTGATTGAAGATCTTAAAACACCAAACCTCACTTACAAATCTTCGGTTATAAAATTATCTTAAATCCTTTACAAAATTATCTTAGGTAATTTTTGTCCGAAACAATTTGGCGCCCACCGTGGGGCAAAAAGGTGTTTTGCAATTAAATCGTTATCACAAAAACAAAGCTTTTTGTTCAAACAAAATTTTGTGTTTCACGGAAAACTTTTTTAAGAAAGTCATGTCTGAGCAATCTCAAAACCCTTCTTCTTCTGATTTGATTTACGATTATCCTTATGTAAAAGAAAACCTGAGAAATCCTCCAGAAAATGCAAGATTCTTAGCTGAACAAACTCTGAAAGGAAAAACTGAGGGAATACCTTCAGTAGATCCATATCTAGCTATGCTGTGGAAGAAACATTTTGATCAATTCTATGAATCGATCCCTGATGAAAAGACTGAAGAAATAACTCAAGGATCAGACGAATCGGTGAAAAGTTATATGGAGAGATTTGAATATAATCAGCGATCAGCATCGAAGATCAAGAAGAATCTTTTGAAGATCAAATCATCAAGTAAGATTCGAAAGGATCAAGGTATAGCTGATAAAGGTAAGAAAGATAATTATAAAAAATATTTACAATTTTCTGATTACCATTTTACAACTGATATGTCTGGACTTTTTACTTTTATGAGAATTCTGGGGGACAAAGTTAATTGGCCTGAAAGAGTCCTTCGAAAATTTTACATTGATAGAACTAAATGGTGTGCTTATCATAGTGTTTTTGGTCATGAAACTAAAGAATGTGGATCATTTAATTACGAAATTTGGCGATTAATACATGAAGGTTTATTGGATGAAATACTTCCTAATCAAAATTGGTTTTTAGCAAAAAAGTGATTTTTAAAATAAAGGTTATTAGGTCTATTGAGTTTTTAATAACGATAATACTGACTTGAGCATAGGAGTAATGTTAGCCAAGAGGGCTAACATTAACTATTAGCATGTGTTTTCTTTTTATGGCCTTTTGCAGGATTATCAACATCCAGGATCCTGATATTGATGGATGAAGATCACAAGCATATATCCAAGGTATCGATCCTGAACAGAAGTAAATTCTCCTGAGTTTAAGTTCTTAAACGGACTACAGTGGATTGAACTAAAACTTCAATCCTAGGTTGAAGGGATCACCTTCTCGAACGTCGAGGTTAACATTAACACCTCATTTCGCCCGGGTAGCACGTCATAAAAAATTCCTGGTTGTGGGTAGACCCTCATGGTTGGGAATTTTCAAAGGGTTGTTGATTTTACAATCAACTCAACTGGTTTTGACGATCAAACAGTCATCAAAAAGAATAAGGATAATCTCTCTATTAATTACAACCGATTAACGAATTAATTAGCTAATGAATTAACAAGTGGATTAAAAAATGGATTATCCATTATAGTGATTTTTGTACAGGGAATAAAGATAAAGGAAATCATTGCGAAGATTTATCTGAGGATTATCAAGATTAGATATTGCAAAGGTATGGAATAAATAAAGTCCTAATTTAAATAGCTTTTAGAAAACAAAATCAACATAACAAACTAAAACTAAAATTAAGGCATAGGCCTCCTATTATTACGGTTATGGGAAGGGGGCTTGATATCAATTCCTAGTTTGCTTTCTTCAACTGCTTCATTTTCCCCGAAAATCTGAGGATATTTGAGTTTCAACCACCCTAAAAAGCTTTTCAAATTACTAACTTCTCTTTTTGCATCACTTAATTCCTCTTTTAAATTCTCCATCTCTTTTAAAGTTTGATTTCTGGTATCCATCACTGAATTTAGGATACAATTAGCACTTTTGATAGTCTCATTCTTATACATGATTTCTGCCTCATAAGCATCAGACATTTTTTCAATAATCTACAAAGATAAAGCAAAAAAGTTTTAGGAACCAGAAGAAATGAAAAAACTTTTTCAAAAAGTAAAAACTTACTGAAATAGACCGATCCCTAAGTCTTTTAGGACCCTTATTCCGAGATGATGATTCGCCCGCCATTGTATTATTATAGATGTTAATAGAAAAAGAGAAAATAATTTTAATATATTCTTTGGGCATGGAAGTATGTGTATGAGAAGGATGATCCTAGATATAAATAGGTAAATAAAGAGTAACTAAATCGACAAAGGGGAAGTTTAATGTCAAATCAAGGCGCGTATGGAATAGTAATTACTGAACATTGGGATACTAACATTAGGGATTAGATATTTCGTCGAAGTTGTGTCTTTAATGCAGGTTCATAAATAAAGATACAGGAATAAAATATCTTGATTAGTTGAAGACCAAATATTATTCGCGAAAAAATGAAGGTACAATATTTAAAACAATTGTAGAGATTTCCTATGTTGGGCCGATTTACTAGTAAATGCCTCTTTAGCAAATGACTCTTCTAAGCTAGATAACAAACTATTCCACTTATTCACATCCTAATTAGAAAATTCGAAACCCATAGTTTTAGCTTCTGCTGCCATTAGTAGTTTACTTTCTAAGACTTGGATGGTCGCGTCCATATGAAAAGCCTTTAGTAATGCCTCATGTTCTGCGTAGTGCCAGGCAATATTTTCATGAAGCTTGGATCTAGCTTTAGATGTCTCCATAATTGCATCATCTAATGCCTTTCTTCGTATAATAGAAAGTTTTCTTAGACGAGCAATGATTAGGTCTTTTTCTTGTAATTGATGCTCGAAACATTCAATCATTTGTTTTAGTTTCTAAGATAGAAGATTAGAAATAAATTGGTCAAGATATTAGAAACATAACAACTAGAAAAAGTAGGAGTTATGCTTACCAAATCAAAATCTTCTTTAGCTTCGTTAAGTCTCTGATGAAAAACATCGTCTTCAAACCTTCCACGATTGATTTGTTTAGCTAAAGGATCGGTGTTGGGAGTATCAATAGCTTTAGAATCACCCATTATTAGGAAAAAACTGATGATAGGAGTTTAGGGAATATGAGTATTTATAAGCCAAAATCCTAAGATAGGAGATCCCAGGATTATCGTAACAAGATTTCAAAAATTTCCTAATACTGGGGACAGTTAGAAAACTAGGAAATTAAAGATCATAGTCATAATAGCATAAGTTCATACGAAATGGCCAACATAAACCATTTTAGGTACACCACCAAGACTAACCATTCCAGGTTAGTCGACCCCCATCAGAAATTGTTTAAATACAAACCACATACCCTAGAGAAACTAAGATTGTTCATAAGTTGAAAATATTAGATTAGGCTTCTTCCATTTCTTCCACATCCTTGTCTCCTGCCTCCTCCTTCTTTTCCTCATCATCTTCAGAAAGCTCCACTGGTTTGGGTTGATCACCACCTTCACTTAGGGTTGTGTCTTTATCGGACTCTTCATCTTTGGATCCAGGAGCTTCAGCATCATCTTGAGGAAGCATGACCAATGTCTTTTTCCAATCTTCCAAATCCCACTCAACTGTCTCAAAACCTCCTTTCTTTGCTTCAGTAGCCATCTTAATTTTGATTTCAAGGGCACTGCGACTGGCACTCAACACGCATTTGTCTAGCTGGTCCTTCAAAGCCTTGTTCATCTCTTCTTGGTTACCCTTCTCAGCTGTCTCTGCTCTTTTTCTGTAATAACTACTCTTGTTAGTCAGAGCAGTATTCACCTCCTTTAGGTTCTTCAATTCAGCCTTTAAAGTGTTGATCTCAGCTTCTTTCGACTTCTTCTCTTCTAACAAAGTTGTCATTCTCTGACTCTCTTCATTTGCTTTTTCTTGTGCCACTTTTAACAACTAATAAAAATACAACAATTAGATGAAAATTCTAAGAAATGAAGAGGTTAAAGGTAGAAGATTACATACCATTACAGCTTGACCCAGGCTAGCATTCAAGGACAAGTTAGGAGCAACTTGACTGATAGGAGTAGGATTCATGGCTTGCACTGGAGCATCAAATTCATGGGCCAGATCCGTATGAGTAGTCTTAGGACGCTTTGTTGACTTGGTGCTGGTGTTTCCTAAAGTAGTTTTACCCTTACCACTTGACTCTGGCTTAAAACTACCAATAAACTTATCAATCGCTTCAGTGCCAAAATGTCATGAATCTATAGAAATTAACAATAGCTAAGTAATTTATTTAAAGATGAAGTCTTGGATAACATATTTATAGTAAAAAGCTTACTCGTCATGACAACAAGTTGATTAGAACTAGATGGACTAGGGGATTCTGGAAAGGCTTGAAAAGTCCTGACTTCTGCGGGAATTGATAAGATATTCTTGATTCTGGTTGTCCCTGAATCTTCACTTGGAGGGAATCCTTCAAGGTTGGCTGCACGAATATAAGTTAGGAACAAAAAATAGCAGAACCAAATAGATGTGACAAAAAGAAAAATGAATCCCTACCCTTTTCTGTCCAAGCAGTAGGAAGATAGGATCCCTTAGGAAGAGACTTTTTTGAGACATAGAAAAATCTACTTTTCCATGATGGATCATTTTGAGTAACACCCAAAGCCAACTTCTCATTCTTCTTAGGAGCTTTAAGCATGTAGTAACCAGGACCAAAAGTTTGCAAATTGTATGCTAGGGGAAGATCTGATAACTTAAATTTAATCTTTTTCTCCTTAACTAGGTTATCTAAGACATATAGGGTTCTCCATAGCATAGGCATAGCTTGAGGATATGCTAATTTTGAAAGTTTAAAGAACTGTTCATAAAGTTCAGGGAAAGGGAATGATAATTTTAGGTTTTCAAAAGGGAATCCAGGAAAACAAACCCAAATATCAGATTGCATGTCAGAAGTAAGAGTGGAGTCAAAAGTCCTAAATTCAGTACCTTTAGGAAAATATTCTTGTAAGAATAATTGTTGGGTAGAAGCTATGAATCTTGAAATGAATGCTTTATATGATAATGATACTTGGGAAATTACTGAATTACCTGAAGGTAGAAAACCTATAGGGTGTAAGTGGATTTATAAGATCAAATATAAGGCTAATGGTGAAATAGAAAGATATAAGGCTAGGCTTGTTGCTAAGGGATATAGTCAGAAGCTGGTATTGATTTTGATTAGACATTTTCGCCTGTTGTCAAGATTGTTACTGTTAGATGCATGATTAATTTAGTTGTTCAAATGGATTATCCTTTATTTCAACTTGATATTAATAATGCATTCTTGTATGGTGATCTTGATGAAACTGTGTACATGACTCTTCCTGAAGGTTATTTCAATTCTGATGATAAAAGGGTTTGTAAGTTAAAAAAGTCATTGTATGGTTTAAAACAGACTCCTAGGCAATAGAATGCCAAACTTACTCATGCTTTACTTGAAAATAATTTTGTGCAAAGTAAAAGTGATTATTCACTTTTTACAAAAACTGATGGAAATGTTTTTATTGCCTTGTTGGTTTATGTTGATGACATTATTGTCACTTGCAATAATCTTGAAGAAATTGAGAAATTTAAGGTATTTCTCAAATCTAAGTTTATGATTAAAGACTTAAGTAAACTCAAGTATTTTTTGGGAATTGAGGTTATTAATACTGAGAATGGGTTATGTTTATCTCAAAGGAAATATTGTATGGATTTGTTAAGTGATTATAGTTTGCTTGCTTGTAAGCCTTCTGCTACTCCTCTTGAGCAGAATTTGATCATTACTAGTAAAGCTAGTGAGAAAGATACTGTTATTGATAATGTTTTAGAATATCAAAAACTTATTGGAAAATTAATTTATCTTACCCACACTAGACCTGATATTGCTTATTTTGTCCACTGTTTGAGTCAATTTATGCATAAACCTTTGAAATCTCATGTAAGGATTGCTTTTAAAGTATTAAGATACTTAAAAGGGTCACCTGGAATGGGTGTCCACATCACAAAAAGTCTAAACTTGTCTCTTGAGACTTTTGTTGATGCAGACTGAGCTAAATGTGTTATCACTGAAAAATCTGTTACAGGTTTTTGCTTATTCTTGAATGGATCACTTGTATCCTGGAAAAGCAAAAAGCAACTTATTTTGTCTAAATCTTCTGCTGAAGCAGAATAGAGAGCACTTGCTTCAGCTACATCTGAAGTTATTTGGGTATTGAAATTGCTTGATGATCTTAAATGGGGAAAATGACTTCATGTTCCTATATATTGTGATAGCCAGGCTGCAATTAAGATTGCAGCTAATCCTGTGTTCCATGAACGTACCAAGCATTTGGAAATTGAGCTTCACTTTGTTAGAGACAAAGTTATTGCAGGTGTCATTGAAACAAAGAAAATTGATTCAGCTAATCAAATAGCTGATATCTTAACCAAAGGGTTGGATAAAATGCAACATCCAAAGTTGGTTTCTAAATTAAGTCTCTATGATGTGTTTCAGGTTAAGGCTAAGAGGGGATGATAAAATTATAGCCTTAACTGAAACTATATAAACCTGAGGGACTATTTTTGTTAGTTTGTTATTCTTGCAGGTTTGGTGCTTGAAGTGAAGAAAGGAAGACTTGAAGGGTTGAAAGTGAAACTTGGAGAGAAGGTCGGTGAAGAGAAAATATATAAAGAGATTTTATTTTATTTGTATGATAATTAATTCATATTTTATATTCATATTCCTCTGTATTGTTTTTCTCTCTCGATTCAATATTGTAATAGAACTATTATCAATTTAGATAATAGGTTTACAACCGATTAGCGGTGGTAAACGATTTGAGAAGTTTATGATTCTGATTGAGATCAGATCTTATGATCTCTTGGTTGTTTGATTGAATAATAATTAGATTTGTTAATTTAGGTAATAATCGAAATCTTTTCTTGCTAGAGATGCAAAGTGTAGGTTCCTTTATTGTATTGATTTAATTTGGCATTTCCATAAAATCATGATTGTTTGTTCGTGGTCAATTATATATGGCCAGCTTGTCTAAGGTCTTTACATATTAAGGGCTACAAGTTGTTTCACTTTTGGGCTTCAAGTTTTTCTACTTTCGCCTCATAATTGTTGTTTTTTTAATTTTAATTTATTTTACATTATTACCGGACCCAAGCCCAGATTAAAGATGACGGTTTTTAATAGAGATTTTTTAGATAAAAAATTAAAAACTCTAAAATTGGTATTGCCTGAACCATCAACAAACTTAAGCCGTTCATGTACAAATAAAAATGTTATTAGTGTCTATCAACTAGTGTCCATGTGGCATTAATTAGCAAATCCCTTTTATTATTTATGAGTAGATCACTAATTTTATATTTTATATTTTTTTTTCTTATCTACAAATTTTAGTAGAGCTTATTTAACATATATAATGAAACGCTACTTGAAGTAGCATTTCAATAGTTTTTAATTTGGATGAAACTTTTAACTTTTAAAAATTACATAAATAACTCTTGAAGTTGTAGCTACAGCTATTATACCAAACACCTTTAGAAAATAAAATCTCTAACTAGCAGTTTTGCTTAAATGCTACAGCTTACAGCTCCAATTACAAAATACAACTTACAATTTTAAGTAAAAGCTACAGTTTCAAGCTACCTGTGAGTCCCTGAAATCCCACATGGCCACATCGAACATAGTTTATAACTACACTTCTAAATAATTGATACAAATCTCGATGACTCCATCTAGTAAAAAGAATTTTGCTAAGAGCATCCACAATGACTCTAACCTATCAATAACTTTTTTTAATTTCCACCTCACATTTTTCTTTTCCTTTTTCTTTATCATATAAAAAAAGATTCTAAGATGTACTTTTTAGGAAAAATAAAAAGTGATCATAAAAATACGATTTTAGGTTCGTTAGATTCGTGTTGACATAAGCTTTTTAATTGTAAATTTATTTCTCAAAAATATATATATTAAGTATAATTAGTTAACAAAATAGATAAAGTAAGACATTTTAGTTAAGGTAGAAAATGAAAATATAAAAAGACAAGGTTATAAATGAAACTTATAAGGGGTAATATGAAACTTCTCATTAAAAAAGCTTTGTATCGACCTTTTACTCAAAAAACCTATTGTACCCAATGGTAATAACCTCTTAAAAGACTTTTTTGCTTTAAAAAAACCTATTCCTCAACCTTCATTGGAAGTACCCTAATAATAACCTTTAAGGCTCAATACATACATCAAGTACAATATTCAATGCACAATTTACAAATACTCAACAAAATTGAAATCATTACACTAATAAACAATCTGGAAACCGTGTTTTAATCACGTTTACAAGTTGAAAGCTACTTCCACTACCCACACTTCTTACATCTTACGACATGTAATTAAGATACAAATGCCAAATAATTAAAATTTCTTCAAACTTGTTGAGAGGCATCTGATTGCACTTGAGTCCTTCCAAGCTGAATTTCATTACCAGGTTTAGGAGACCTCACAGTAGTTTCTCCCGTATAGGCACCCAAAAACGTCGATAAACTTAGCTTATCGATAGCTTCCCGATGATACGATTTGCATACAAGATACAAAAACGTTTGTGTAACAATCAAAACCAAAAACCACATCAATAGTAGTAACCCACATAATATTCCCATTAGCACTCTCCAAATTAACGCCCATTTGAAAACTTCATGTCCATATTCCACGAACAAAAAGTATACAATCATTAGACCAATTACAAATAGATATAATACAAATGCAATCGCCATTCCTATTTTTTTCTTCCCATTTGCTAGAAATTTACCTTTTTTCATGGCTTTACAAACATGCAAATTTTCTAGGACAGTAACAACACTAGCTAATTGCCATACAACACTTAAATACAAAAATCCTACTAAGTATATAATTATAAATATAATCATGATAATAAGACCAACTAATGATGACCCTCCGAATACAGCTCTTAATATAGCTATAATAACACTACCTATAACACTATACACAAAAAACGTGATATATATAAGTGCAAACGTGACAAATAGTCGTTTCCAAACTTTTGGGACGGCTTTAAGAACGTTGCAAAAAACGACTTCTTTGTTAGTGTAAATGGATGCAATTGTGAAAACAACTGTTGAGGTTGCTAGAAGTGAGAAAATAGTGAGTAAAATGAGATATACGACTTCGAATAGCCAATAGTAAAACCAATCTAAGGCGGTGGTATTCTTATCATTTTTATTATTATCGTTGGTATCGAAAGGTAAAGAATTGTTTTCGATTTTTCCAAACAAATGATGAGAGAGTTCCATGTGAAGTATGAAAATAATAGTGAGAGGAAGGATGCAAGTTAAAGTGATTTGTGTGAAGATTTTTGTCCATGTGAAGATTGTTTTGAATGAGTGTTTGAAGATACCAAAGAAACCAACGTGTTTCATATCTTCTTCGGTTTGATTCATTTTGGTGATTTTTGTTAGAATATTGTTGGATCTAAAAGTTTTTGGTGGTGTTAAGATATTGTGGATGTATGAATGTAAAGATGCATATATGTATATCTATTGGGTTTCGAACAAGTTGATGGGTACCTTATCTTTATTTGGTCCCATTTTGTCTTGGTCAATATCTTGTAATGATATTTTCTTAGCAAGGTTCCACCTAATATTACAATTTTTAATAATGAAACAAATGGACAAGTTATCGAGGGGTCTTTACTCGTTACTAGTTTATAATGAAATAAATAAAGGCACAGGGTAACACCACCAGGCAAAAGGTCAACCCGACCAGG
>CM067175.1:47960881-47963381 GCA_034093135.1 Erigeron breviscapus | reverse complement strand
ACCCGATTTACAATATGAAGAAAGACATACTTTAGTTCAATCAAAATATGAAGGAAGTTCTTTATATGAATGGAATATTGATGGTCAAACTGAACATCAAATATTAAATCTATTGCAAGAAATGATTATGGCTGCTAATGCTTATAAAGCAAATGGTAATAATGAACTCCAAATTTTCCAAATGATAACCTCAGGATTCACTGGAACTCTTAGAGGCTGGTGGGATAACTATTATACTGAACAAGATAGACAATTTATTCAGAATGCTAAAAAAATAATAGTCGTCAAAAATGAAAGTACAAATAATCAAGAAATACCAACAGAAACAACTGATATAATAAATACTTTAATATTTGCTATAATAAAACATTTTATAGGAAGTCCTAGTGATTATCAAGAAAGAAATTCTTTAATATTATTAAATTTAACATGTAGAAAATTACAAGATTTTAGATGGTATAAAGATATATTTTTTCTAAGGTAATGAGTAGAGAAGATTGTAGAGAAGCTTATTGGAAAGAAAGATTTATTGCAGGATTACCAAAATTATTTGCAGAAAGAATAAGAGAAAATATTAAAAGAGATTTTAATAATACTATCCCATATAAAGATTTATCTTACGGTCAAATAATAAATTATATAAATCAAGAAGGATTAACTATATGCAATGATATGAAATTAAAAGAAAAAATGAAAAAGGATGGTATTCAAGGTCGTAGTGAATTAGGAAATTTTTGTCAACAATATGGGTTTGAACCAATAAAAATTCCTACAAAATCAAGAAAGAAAACTTATAAACAATTTATTAAGAAAAACTATAATAAAAAACCATACATTAAGAATAAATATAATCAACAGAAATATGAACAAAAATATGATAAAAAATATAAAAGAAATATTCAAAATAAAAAACAAGGCAAACAAGATGTTATAATTTGTTATAAATGTGGAAGACAAGGCCATTATTCAAGAAATTGCGATACTAAGAAGAAAAATAATGAGTTAAATATTTCAAAAGAATTAAAAGAACAAATTAATAAAATACTTATTGATGACAGTACAAGTGATGAAAGTATTACTGATTATGAAGATAATGATTTAAATTGTTTAAACAATAGTTCAAATTCTAGTTCAGAAGATGATTGTAACACCCGACGTTTAAAAGTATGGGTTTTCAAAAACTTTCACCTAACGGTGTCAAATTGCGGAAGAAAAGACTTTAAAAGTCAAAACCGATAAAACTGTTCGGTTTCTACGTTTAGTTGGTGTTACATGCAATACCATCAAATAGTTTAAAATGAAAACCCAACGGTTGCCCAACACAAAACAACCGTTCAACAATACTACATAAATTCGTCATCAAGTACGAATGTAAATAAATGTCTAAAGAGACAATCGTCTATGGGTAGCTAAGTCCTCCTGCATGCATCTACCCAACTCTCACTCTTATTCCTGCATCAACTAGTCCTTCAAGCTAAACCTGAGGGAACAACCACATTTAAGAAACAAGTGTTAGCTAACGAATTAGCTAAGTAAGATAACACTATGGTATTAAAGCATTTGTCCAATTAAAACAATCTTCATTATTAAACAAGTTTATTCGGCACAACACACATCACACGTTCACACATAACTGCATATCAACTTCATATCAATTAGGGTGAATCCCCTAAATGTGCCTATCCTTCTTTATATTCACACATTATCACACATATCTTCGTTAACTGCATATAAGTGTAACATAAGTCACACCTGACTAGATGCTTCACCAAAAGGCTAGTCATACTTCGTCGTTAAGGAATGGCAAGCCAATCCAAGAGTAATCCGTATGTGGAGGTTGGTCAAACCCCTCGTATTACTCGCCCTGCATTATAAAGACCATGTTGCAAGGAGCCACCCAAGCAACAACTACGTCAACGCACTCGTCCGGCTAAGACTAGTACGGGTTAAGCTTAACACTTTCCCTGCATTATATTTACGAGCTCGGTTTCACACATATGGTTTAGGTAACACACATTCCTAAACCGTCACACACATATAGTCATATAGTCTAGGTAACACACATTCCTAGACATTCACACACTTTATCTTCATTACGTTTGGATCCTTAAACGTGCAAGTGACATGGCAACCTAATAAGTCTAGTGAGCTAGGTGTACAAGCCATGTAAGCATGCATATCACACATCAACTTCATTTCTACATATCATGCATATAACGAGATTACTTGCAAACCTATGCACTCACCAACTACGTTTTCGTAGTTGACACTTTTTCTTCATGCTTTTCAGGATTTAGCGTAAGCTTTGAGGAATTATATGCATCATGATTATTTGCATTGCACGTTGGGAGTCAAAGATCAAACCTTGTGACGGGCAATGGAATCCGCCCTGATCATTGTAGTATATCATCTCATGTATTGTTATTTGTTTCGTGGACTCAATATCCAAGTATGGTAGACGTATTGTACTTGGGAATTGGTTCACATGCTTGTGCATTGT
>CM067175.1:47741299-47959881 GCA_034093135.1 Erigeron breviscapus | reverse complement strand
ATGTAATTTTCAAGTGTAATTTATTTATTGATGTTAAATAAATTACAAGGTTGTTGCGGAACCAAGATAATACAAGAATGTAAATATCCTAACAACCTATGAATTACAATTGATCTACACTCGGAATTTCTCTAAACAATCGAAACACTTAAAGTTGTGAAATGTTCCTTTTAGCGATTGAGAGAATATTGCACAAGTTCACCAAGAATATTGCAGGTATGCAAAGTGTGAAGTTATTCAACTTTGTGAATTCACTTGAATATTCTTGTTGTGCAATGACTTGTATTTATAGGCAAAGTTAACATTGGGATGTTAACTTTGGCCGTACAAATGTGGTTGAGATCATTTAAGGAATAGCATTTAATTCCTCAAAAAGCAGTGTAAAGTCGCATGATAAAGCAACTTTACTCAACCACCTTTATGTACCTTTTTGTAATTAAATAATAAGATAAATCTTATTATCCGGGTAAAGGTACATAAAGCATAAAAGTCAATTCCTCATAATCAGTGTAAAGCTTTGTAAGAGCTTTCCACTGATGGTCTCCAGTTTGTAACTGACTAGAATTTCAACTGGGCTTCGCTGCCATTGTCATTCTCTATCTTCCATTTGTTGTCTTCGACTTCAACTGGAATGATTCTTCAACTTGGTCAGTTCTCAACTGGAGGAAGTCTTCAGTTGCGTTGACTGTACGGTGCAACTGGACTTCAATATATTTCTCGACAAATCATCTAGGTCTCCAGTTTCACTGGACAGTTTAACTGGGTCTCCAGATGCAACTGGAGACTGGCCAGTTTACCAGGTGAACTGGTCCTAACAAGTCAAAGGATCGCGTCTGACATTGTTAAGCATCATGTTCAATTTGTCCTAATTACTACGGTTTTGGATCCCTCGGTTACAAGTGAATCACCTTTTACAACTAGTTATAGACCGACTAGTGTTTTCCATCCTAGCATATTAGTTCTAGTGTATGATCATAGACAACCATCAGAATTAAACTAATATATCCAGATATAGAACCAATAATAATATGAAGAACTAGTAAAACATGGATCTACGATAAACAGTAAAACACACTCCAACAGATTCTAACAAATAAAGTAAAACAATAAACGTCTACATGATCACATTGATCCAAACAAGTATTCAGCCTACTAGCCGGACATTATTAAAGAAATAACAAAGTCTGAAAAGATGAAAGACATTGTTTACCAAAAGAAAGTAAAATAGAAAAGTAAATCTAGACCGCAGATGAAGATCGGAAGGCGTTAGAAGCTCCAAAACCTTCTGGAAATCTGCAACTACGACCTAGGGTTTGATCTGGGCGGCTAGGGCTGCTGAATCGGCTCTCTCTAGGGTTTTGAGGGTTAGTTCGGCTTAAATAGTGATTTAAGTCGGTTGCTGATCTGGGCCGCCCAGCGGCGCTGGCTGGGCTTGCCAGCGGCGCTGGGACTGGGCCAGCGGCGCTGGGTCTTCGGGAGCGGCGCTGCTTCTTGGCCAGCGGCGCTGGGGGCTGCTGTTTCATCTCGTGCGTCTTCGTTTGACTCCCGAATCAGTTCCTTGTGTCTTGTAACTTCATAGGCTTCCTTCTTGAGTCACTTGATGTCATTTATCCCTCTCTCGCATCTTCCGTGAACCTGCATAAACATACGACTCCATTAAGTACCAATAGTTCCGGAATATTAACTCATTTAGACATTGAAATGAAGCCTTTCGATAGGGGTTTTTATCACAATATGGACGCTCATCACCGCTTCACAACACGTTCAGATTGCACATAAATGAAGTTCAAATTCACTTAAGTTGATAAGATAATTGTGACAAAATAAAGGCACAAACTGGTACCACCAACGTTTGTAAAATCATTTCAATCACCTAATTAATCAGTTCCTTTGTAAAAGCCGGTACCACCAATGCTTAAAACAATTTCCCTAACCAACTAGTTTGTTTGACTATCAAATTACCAATTGTATCTATGTGAAGACAACGTGGTACCACCAACCGTTAATCAACACGTTCACAAAATAATTCCTTTTATCAAAATGAGGTTCACTATCATACCATGAACTAGTGACAATTTATTAAAGATAATTAATTGAAATCACACATATGTTCAACTAGTACCACTAACGAAGAACATACATATCACCAACATCATAAGGATAATTAATAAAGAATTAAATCATCAAGATCTTGACACAACGATAATTGAAATCAACTTTGAATTAATAAAAGTAGTGCAATCCTTACATATTGTTTCACTTCATCAAGATGGATGATAAAGTGATTAGCTACTCATATTGAAATAAGAATAACAAATCAAATATAGAGAATTCATCGTTACCGAATACAAATAAATGGAAGCAAATAACGAGAATGATCCAATCGTGTTCTTGATCCTCAAAGATGTTTCTCCGGATGAAAAACCCCTCTAAAAACTCTTAAAAACGGCTGGAATAATAAAAGGTAGGTTTTCGGAATAAATATGCAAGCTATATATAATTTTCCTAAAAATTCATCCAGAGTCGGCTCCAGTTGCGGCGCAATGAAGTAGTTGCGGCGCAATGAGCTTTAACCTGCGTTGACTCATGACTTTCGTTGACTCGAGGCTGGCTGGAGACTGAACGCGTTGCGGCGCAACTAGAGTAGTTGCGGCGCAACTAAACTCTCTGTTTTCTGGTTGCGGCGCAATGAATCGTTGCGGCGCAATGGCTCCTTTTTCAGTTTGACTTTTGTTGACCAGCTGTAATCTTCATCCAAACGTCTCAAAAATCATCTGTTAGCACTTATTTCACCTTAAAGAAGTCGTTTTCTCCAGAATTACGCTCAAGTACCTGTTATTTCCCTGAAACACCAACAAATACCATAAACGCACCAAATGTATACGAAAACGACTCAAAAACCATACAAAGGCAACTAAATTCGTTGTGGGAAATGGGTATAAAATACGACATATCAAATCCCCCCACACTTAAGCTTTGCTTGTCCTCAAGCGATTCCAAACTTCAAAACTCAAATTACCTTGGTACATATGGGAATAACATTGCAGTAATCAAAAATAAGCTAAACCATTCATGAAAATGAGAAAAGATGGTTAGGCAGTTTTAATCTTAAATGAAAACTGGAATGTTTGACAATACTTGACTGATACACAAGCCTCAATAACACGACTAAGCACAAAAGAATCGAATCAATGATATATCCTCTATCCTACTCCAACTAACTTACTTTTGGGGTTGAATATTTGAATAATCACTCAAGGCCTAGTCGTGATGCATAATCTTTTACCATAGGCTTGTACTAGGTTCGTTCCTTCACCGCCATGATGCAAGCACCACAACGTCTATCAGAAGAGGTCTTTCAAGGGTTGAAATGAACTCTGAGTCTAAACAAGGTATTTATAAAGGGCATGGAAATTTGGGATAACAAAAGGTGTTAAGAAAGAAATAACACAACATTTAACAAAGTTTTCACATGATAGTCTAATCCATTAAATCCCATGTCATTAGTTGCCAACGGTCCAAAACCCGATAAGTTGTCCCGACAATACCCCCAATAGAACGATTAAAAACCGACACCATTGTGGTGTATGACAATAAACAACTCAATCAACCAATACTAACCATGTTGGCTTAAACGAACTTGCCAACCCAAATATAATAAGTAAAGAATATAGCATTACAAGATCCTTTTGTTGGTTATAGAGATATACCAACTCAACTCGATAAGTAGTAGAAACAATGAAGCTTTTTGTTGGTGAAATTTATGAACCAACTAATAAAAATGATTTGACCAAAAATGAGAAATACCAACTGACAGCCCAAGCTCTTTTTTCATTTTTTTTCTTTTTTTTTTGTGAGCTACTTTTACTCTGACTAATTGGTATTCTCTAATAATATTGAAACAGTGACAAATCATGTACTCATATGCTCAAATGAACGATCCAGACTTTATCCAAACAATCATGACGAAATCAATCTATTCTCAGTAACCGAGAATATCCCAACCCGACATAAAGGACAACCCCAAACCATCCACTAGCATAGGCAACCAATGACCCACCAGGACTTCGACTATCGGCAAGGCTAGGAAAGGTGTATATTTAGGGTGGATTTAATAACAAAGAACAGGCTAATGACAACATGTTTTCTATTGTTTCTTGCACTAAAAGTGAGTGCAACACAAAGGTTTTCACAGGTGGTTCACTAACCAGTGTAGTTAGCTACTAAGCACATTAACATAACATGCACATAACAAATTTTTACGAAACAAAGGGTGAACATACAAAGAACAAATGGTTTTATCCTAAATTTGCCTCTTCTGATAAATAACACGGAACGATCAACCAGGACAAGTTCTAGAATCAACGCAATCACCGGCACACTCATAGCAAATGAAAATAATCCGGAAATGGAAAAACCAACCTCAAACTTGCACATCATAGTTCAGAGTTCTAAGTAGAACCCTTACTCTTGGATAAATCCAAAAGCCTACGAGAGGGACAAATTTACAAGGCTAATAAATCCAAACCCGTAAACACCTAGCATAACTAGAAGTGAATCAATAATCTCACAAATTTGGTGTTTTGGTGCTATAAGCGTGCTAGTCATGTTATTAATCCAGAAGGGATTGCCTAATTAATCAGTCAAGACACATTCCACCAATTAAATTTTGTACCAAGGGTGTAGTCAAATTGCTCATTAAAATCTATAATTAGGTGACAAAAGCAATTCACTACAAGGACAAGCATGCAAAAGTTTAAAAATCCTCTAAAATACCCGACTTTTTCCTATTTACCACCCCCCCCCTTCACACACACACACACACACTTGAGTTGGACAATGTCCTTAATGTCCAATGAACTAAGGCAAACTATGGGAAATAGGGGAAAGTAAACAAAAAAACAAAATCAAGAACAAGAAAAACTTGCCGGGTATGACGAGTGTTCCATGCTGAATGATGCCAACAAGAATATGGCGTTGAACTTACTGCCAGCATATGCATATGACAAACTTGCTATTCAACATGAACACACGATTAATAGCCACATATGATATAATAAAGCATGCAAATTCCTATCCCTACTTATTCAAAATGGAAATGGAAATAAAATACGACGTCTCATCACCCCGTGGGGTGGATACAAACCAAACAAATAAAAATAAAGAAAAGTACGGAAATAGAAAGTGTTCAAACAAGTAATAGTACAAGCCATCACAAAACCAATAGACGGCATAACTCATCATCCAATCATCTCAACCAATCAACTGGGAGGAGGCGGGTAACCAGGCATAGCACCACCAAATAACGATGCAGCCGCGCGCTCAGCGAATGTAGGCTCTGCTGATCCCGATCCTCCAACTCCAGCATCACCAGCCTGTGTACCTGCAAAAGAACCAAAACTAACAGGGTGATCTGGACCCGTCCCCCGAGATCGTGGGAAGGAGCCTGCTCGTACTGGCGCTCTGGTGGGTAAAAGAAACCACCAGTCCTGTGCTCTGGAATGAAGATACTGGGAGGACGGTAGTCTGGGATCTGCTGAGGTGGATGGAACTGCTCACCCCGATACTGAGCCTCCCACATGGGCTGGTATCTCTGCTGATCAAACATAACACGGCTCATACCTGAGCCCATCCACCTAAAATCACTATCCATCCTGGATTGGAACTGCTGCTGTGACTCCCACATAGAGTTCACAGTGTTCTCCAAAGTGGAGAAGTCCCAAGCACCTGAAGGGGCGGCAGAAGAAGATGCCCCCGCAGTAGGAGTAGTAGTGGCACGACGCTTAGTACGTCGCGCGGGCTCAGGTGGCTGCTCAGGTGCTTCAGCCATCTCCTCGTCATCATCATCATCTCCATCCTCCTCCTCGCCTTCAGAGGCGGCATCACCAAAAGCAATCAACTCAGGTATATCATTCTTATGCTTACGAGGGCGAAGCAAGCCAAAATGGTGCAAATCATTATAAGTAAAAGCCTTCATCGGCTTCCAGTTCAAGTTCACCGTAGTATTCGCCCTATCATCCTCAAGCTGAAAATGCTTGACCATTTTCGTGATGAAATGGCCACAAACCAACCCTCTATCACGTACCCCCCTTTTGCCCCATGTGTTTAACCAGCACATAGGGGGGTACGTGGACCACTGCGCCGCAGTCTGTACCAGTCAGTCAACCAGTTGGTCAACCAGTGGAGGGACTGCGACGCAGTGGGGGCCTTACACGCCCACTGCGCCGCAGTGAGTACACGGAACTGAAGGGTCTTAGGAGTTTTCTGCATCAGAATTAAAGAAGTATAAATAGTTTTCACAGCCTATTATTCTAGGTATCAAATACTCTTTCTAGGAGCTGCACTTCAGGGGATACTTCAAGGGTCAATTCAAGATCTAATCGTCTTCGATTCATTGGAGATTCACGTGCACCCACCTAGATCGTATCTACTTATTTGTCTCGCAATTTCGTTTCTTCAAACAATTGGTACTTTATGTTCTTTCTTGATTCTTATTGTAATTTCAATATAATTATGAGTGGCTAATTCTTCTATTGTCCACCTTGATGAAACTAGACGAATGATGTGATTGCTTCATATTTTAATTCAAAGAGTTGATTTCAATTATCGTTGTGTCGTGATCTTGATGATCTAATTCCTTAATTTGTATTGATTTGATATTGGTGGCATGTGTGTTCGTCGTTAGTGGTACTAGTCGAGTGCATATGTGATTTTCTAACGGTCGCTTGTCTATGAGCGATTATCACTAGTTCATGGTATGATAGTGAATGTCAAATTAATAAAAGGAGTCATTTTGTCAACGTGTCTAGAAACGGTTGGTGGTACCACGTTTTAATTCACATAGGCGCAATTGGTAATTTGGTAAACAAACAAGCTAAGTGTTGGTAAGATTGTCTAGGCGTTGGTGGTACCACGTTTTAATTCACATAGGCGCAATTGGTAATTTGGTAAACAAACAAGCTAAGTGTTGGTAAGATTGTCTAGGCGTTGGTGGTACCACGTTTTAATTCACATAGGCGCAATTGGTAATTTGGTAAACAAACAAGCTAAGTGTTGGTAAGATTGTCTAGGCGTTGGTGGTACCACGTTTTAATTCACATAGGCGCAATTGGTAATTTGGTAAACAAACAAGCTAAGTGTTGGTAAGATTGTCTAGGCGTTGGTGGTACCACGTTTTAATTCACATAGGCGCAATTGGTAATTTGGTAAACAAACAAGCTAAGTGTTGGTAAGATTGTCTAGGCGTTGGTGGTACCGGCTTGGGTAATTAACTAGCAATTGGTAATTTGTGCAGTTGACGTGTTTGGTAGTTGTGTTTTGCAGGTCTACTTTTTAGTTGATGAACTTGAGGTCTTCGGGTTTACCTCTTTATAGTCCGTTGAGAACACCATCTAGACGTAGATCTAACCTCACAACACCAACACCATTCTCACCCATTGCTAAGCCTACTCCTGATTCAGACGAGGAGGGGTTTAATTTGGACGAATTTTTTGATCTTGAAGTTAAGGTAGAGGAGAAAATGGCAGACGAAGATAGGGACCCAAATGATATACGGTATGGCGAAAGGGTTCGCACTATTCCCGCAAACCGGGGTAGTCCTATTAGACCCCCTCAAATTGCTCATGACTTCAACCTAAAGGGTAATCATCTTAAGAGCATCGAGGAACAACAATTTGATGGTAAGAGGAAGTGGGATCCGTATCAACATCTAGAAAGATTTGAGAAGTTGGCTAGGTTATACCAATACGGGCAGAATCAAATGAATGCCGTAAAACTCGAGACATTTCCTATGTCTATTACCGGCGATGCTCTTGATTGGTTCAATGACCTTCCGGAAAATTGCATTACGACTTGGGACCAACTTAAGCAAGCTTTTATTGGTGAGTTCTACTCACTTAGAACCCAAAGAAAGTTGGAAAACTTGATAAGGTCGTTTGCCCAAGACGAAGATGAAGATGTTGTTGATGCGTGGATCCGATTTAAAGAGATGTTGAGAAATTGCCCGGGTCATAATATGACTAGAGAGCAATATGTTGAACTATTCTTTGATGGGCTCGATAAGAAGTCCAAACGTGAGCTAGGTTATGCTTTTGGTGGAGGGTTCAATAAGATCACACCAAATGAGGGCTTCGAAATCTTAGAGTCCATGGCCAAGGATAATGCCAACATGGACGATGATAGGTTTTTAAAGAATTAAAGAAGTATAAATAGTTTTCACAGCCTATTATTCTAGGTATCAAATACTCTTTCTAGGAGCTGCACTTCAGGGGATACTTCAAGGGTCAATTCAAGATCTAATTCCTTAATTTGTATTGATTTGATATTGGTGGCATGTGTGTTCGTCGTTAGTGGTACTAGTCGAGTGCATATGTGATTTTCTAACGGTCGCTTGTCTATGAGCGATTATCACTAGTTCATGGTATGATAGTGAATGTCAAATTAATAAAAGGAGTCATTTTGTCAACGTGTCTAGAAACGGTTGGTGGTACCACGTTTTAATTCACATAGGCGCAATTGGTAATTTGGTAAACAAACAAGCTAAGTGTTGGTAAGATTGTCTAGGCGTTGGTGGTACCACGCGAGCATTTCATTCTCTCACGTTTATCGTGTCAACTCTTAATGAATTTGGTCTTAACTGAAAGCAATCATGTCTGAAGTCTAGCGGAGTCAAGGTGGATGATATTTACCATTATTGTTTGAGACTTACCTTTACTTTATACGCATTTGTCTTTTAAAGTTATTGTCAGAGTGAGAAGCAAAGTAACACCCTTTTTCCAAACCCCTTTACTAAACAATTAATTCAAACCAATCCCCGCGAACGAACCTGGACTTACCTTTTTACTATATTGCATACGATCGGGTCCACTGCCCGATAGTGTGTAGTAGTGAGTTTTTAGGTATTTCTTGTTTATAAATTTTAAACTCGATTTAGCACATCAAGTTTTGGCGCCGCTGCCGGGGATTGTGCGCTGTTTTAGTTGTTAATTTAGTGGTTTGATCCTTCCTCACGCGTGAGGAAGTTATTTGCTTTCATAGTTTAGTTTTTCTTTTCTTATCTTATCACAGGTGCAGTTGACGTGTTTGGTAGTTGTGTTTTGCAGGTCTACTTTTTAGTTGATGAACTTGAGGTCTTCGGGTTTACCTCTTTATAGTCCGTTGAGAACACCATCTAGACGTAGATCTAACCTCACAACACCAACACCATTCTCACCCATTGCTAAGCCTACTCCTGATTCAGACGAGGAGGGGTTTAATTTGGACGAATTTTTTGATCTTGAAGTTAAGGTAGAGGAGAAAATGGCAGACGAAGATAGGGACCCAAATGATATACGGTATGGCGAAAGGGTTCGCACTATTCCCGCAAACCGGGGTAGTCCTATTAGACCCCCTCAAATTGCTCATGACTTCAACCTAAAGGGTAATCATCTTAAGAGCATCGAGGAACAACAATTTGATGGTAAGAGGAAGTGGGATCCGTATCAACATCTAGAAAGATTTGAGAAGTTGGCTAGGTTATACCAATACGGGCAGAATCAAATGAATGCCGTAAAACTCGAGACATTTCCTATGTCTATTACCGGCGATGCTCTTGATTGGTTCAATGACCTTCCGGAAAATTGCATTACGACTTGGGACCAACTTAAGCAAGCTTTTATTGGTGAGTTCTACTCACTTAGAACCCAAAGAAAGTTGGAAAACTTGATAAGGTCGTTTGCCCAAGACGAAGATGAAGATGTTGTTGATGCGTGGATCCGATTTAAAGAGATGTTGAGAAATTGCCCGGGTCATAATATGACTAGAGAGCAATATGTTGAACTATTCTTTGATGGGCTCGATAAGAAGTCCAAACGTGAGCTAGGTTATGCTTTTGGTGGAGGGTTCAATAAGATCACACCAAATGAGGGCTTCGAAATCTTAGAGTCCATGGCCAAGGATAATGCCAACATGGACGATGATAGGTTTTTAAAGAATGAAAGAAGGTTGAAGAAGGGTACTAGCCAAGGCCGAGTTGCGAAGGTCGAAGCTAGTCATGATTCGGGGATGATAGGAGAGATGAGAGCGCTATCTGAGCGTATGGAGAAAGGATTTGCTATGCAAGAGAGTCGGTTTGGGGCCATTGAAAGGGATGTGAAGGTTGTTGCCGATGGATGTGACCATTGTGGAAATATGCATTATTCGGAAGATTGTCCAAGTCGGGGACCCGAAGATGTTAACTACATCCAAAACCAACAACAAGGGAGCTATCAACGCAATTCCGGTTACCAAAACCGTCCTTCGGGTAATCCCTCTTATAACTCTTCTTTTCCTACTAACAACTCTCGTTTTTCAGGTAACAGGTGGCAAGGAGACAATTATCAGAATCAATCTCAACAACAACCTCAACAAGGACAAGGATCCGGTTCTTCTTCTTCTAATGCCGATCCAAATGACGAGTTGAGGGAGATGATGAAGCAAATGATGAGCAATCAGATTGAAACAAATACAAGTATTAAGATGATTCGGGATGATACGAAGGCATTGCATGAGAGGTTGGATAGGATAGATGGGAAGGTTGAGATGAATGCCAAGAATGCGGAGTTGAACTTTAAGGATCTCGAGAGTAGGATGGCAGCTTTAGCTAGGCCTACGGGGACTCTACCTAGCACTACTCAACAGAATCCTAAGCCTCAGTCGAGTAATCATGGATCATGGAGAAAGGATACCCAGCCTAATGTCAGAAACGAGCATGTGAATGCTATCACTACGAGGGCAGGTAACACTTATGATTCAGCTAAATCTTCACCTAATGATTCGTTTCAATCTGTGCAGGTTAATGAAGAGGAGGAGCAAGTTGATGACGAGATTGAGATGGAACCAGAACTAGCCGTGCCGACACCGGCCGTTCCACCCCAACCCGTTGCTAAACCTGTTGAGATGCCCGCTGAGGAACCAACTGTTAAGACATATAAGCCGAAGGTTCCATTTCCCCAGCGATTGGTGAAAAATAAGCTAAAGGAACAAATGGATAAATTTGTAAGTCACCTCAGAAAATTGCATATCAATATTCCATTTTTAGATGCAATTGTGCAGATGCCAGGATATGCAAAGTGCTTGAAGCAGATTTTGATGAATAAGAAGCATTTGGATGGTGTGGCTACTACAGTGCTAGAGGAAGTTTGCTCAGCAGCTGTAACAGGTAAGTTGCCCGAAAAACGAGGAGATCCAGGTAGTTTTACTATTCCCTGTAAGATTGGTAACTTAACGGTAAAAAAGGCTTTAAATGATTCGGGTGCAAGTATTAACCTTATGCCTTCTTCTCTTTACTCCAAGCTGAACTTAGGAACACCTAAACCTATTAACATGAAAATCAATTTGGCCGATAAGTCTGAAATAAGACCTATTGGAATATTAGAAGATGTGTTAATTCAGGTGGGAGGTTTGATTTTTCCTGTAGATTTTGTGATTATTGAAGCTGAAGAGGCATTAAATGTGCCTCTTATTTTAGGGAGACCATTCCTTGCCACGGCCGATGCCAAACTTGAAGTTGGTCGTGGTAAGCTTACTTTGAGAGCAGGAGATGAATCCGTTACATTTTCGAACACATGTTCTGTTTCTTTACCTAATGTTGCTAACTTTGTTGAAACTGCTTGTGTTAGTTCTTTGGATTCACAGATTGATAAATGGTTGGATGAGAAGTTAGAGGAGAAAGTGGTTGAATTGAAGTCAGCAGCAGTACCTGGTTCTAAACCGACTGATGGACCGTGTGCTAAGATCCGAAAGCTTTATAGTCGATTGAGGTCTGCCATTTCTCATGGTAATATTAAGTTATCTGCAGAGTTGTGTTCTAGCTTATCAACAAATGAGAAAGCTGAGTTAATGATGGTTGTTGATATTTCTGACGAAGCAAATGATTGGATATGTAACAAGGTTAAAGGTAACTGTTTCTCTCCTTTTAAAAGTAGACCGCCCAACACTTCAAGTGTGGGGGCGTCGGGTCCCAATGTTGGTGATTATGAGAGGTTCGAGTCTAGCTAAAGACTCGTAAATAAATTAAGCGCTTCTCGGGAGGCAACCCGTGTTTATTTTATCGTATTTTATTTTCTTTTTATCAGTAGATGCTTTGATATGCTTTGGAATTTGTGGTTTGTTTGGTGATGCAATGATACAGGAATTATCAATTTGATGGCTATTGTGCAACACATGTGTGGGGGGAAAACTCATTGGATTCTCTTCTCATCTTTACTCTGTGGCATCAAATTGTGCTTGTGTGATGGTATGCATATGCTGGCAGTAAGTTCAGCGCCGCATTTGTGTTGGTATGTTTGATGTACTCGATTCTCGCACCTTCCGTTTTGTTACATGTTGTTTCTCCCGCTATCCAAAGTGTCCTTCCTCTTTCGGAAGTGCAATTTGTGACGCGGGGTCGGCTAACTTGTTTTAAAACGGATTGTGTCCTCGTTCCGGTATGTGCTTTAGTTATCGTTTTTGCTTACCCCTATTTACCTGTGTTTGACCGATATGGACATTGAGGGCATTGTCCATCTTAAGTGTGGGGGGTGGCAAATAGGTTTAAGCTACCGGGTACATCACTTTTGTTGTTTTGCCATTGAGATTTCTATCGGTTTTGTTGATGTGTCCCTCTCATAGGCCTTTGGATTTTATCCGAGGGTAGGAGTCTCTATCTTGAGCTCTTCACTGTGATGTGCATGTTTGGAATCGGTGTTGTCAATTTGGTGGGATAATAGAGGTTGATGTGGTTTGTAAAACTTGAGTGGGGCTTGTCCTTGTGGTAAATTGCTTTTGTCACTTAATTCATATCTTAATAAGCAATTTTACTACAAACTGTTTCCTTGACAAAATTTTTAACCGGCGAAATGTGTTCTGAACGATTATTTGGCTAATCCTTGTGGATTGATAACATTACTTGCATACTCAAATATCCCTAACACCAAATTGTGAGATTTCATCATTTTGTATAGTTGTGTTAGGTTGCGGTTTTGGTTTGATTGCCTTGTAAATACGTCCCTCTCTTAGGCTCTTGGATTTATTCGGGAGTAAGGGTTTTCATTTTGATGCCCTGCACTAAGATGTGCGTGTTTGAGGTTAATCCATTCCATTTCCGGGTTCTTCTCTTGATATGAGTGTGCCGGTGATGTGTTGATTCTAGAACTTGGCCTGGTGATCGTGACTAAGTACATCGGATGACGAATTGGCATTTAGGTTTGACCATACTTTTTCTTTCTTTCTTTTCATCTTTCTTTTGTACATTTATACCTTACTATACACACTTACACATACACATACATACATTTCTTTCCTTTCTTTGTATACCTTAGTTGTACTCATCCTTAGTGCAATTATACACTTATACATCCCTTTTAACTTAGCCTTTTCCTTTGTATATATCCACTTATATATGTAAACTTTACCTAATTATACCTTACTATACCGATAGTCTAATCTGGGGGGCCATTGATTGTCATTGGTTTGTTTGGATGGTTTGGGAGAGCTTCAGTGGGTTGTCTAGTGGAATATTCTTGTCTATGAGAATACGTCAATTGGTCAAGTTATTGAGGATTATCTTGGATTGTTCAAAGGAAGTATGTTTGTTAGACATTGATCATCATTGTAAGAGGGTACCTTCTAGTAGAGTAAAAGTAGTTCAGTAAAAAAAAATAGAGAAAAAAGTGAAAAAATTGAAAAAAAACAGAAAAAAAAAGAAGAAAAAAAAAGAGAAAAAGAACTTGGGCTACTAGGAGGTACATCTCATTTTTATATGTCTAGTGTTGTGATGTGACATTATAATAGAAGACTTGGATGATAATAAGTTGTTTGTAGTTAATACACCACTTTGGTGTCGGGTTTTGCTTGGTAACGTTGGGGGTGCGTTCTCGGGATGATATCTTTTGGGTTAGCGGTTTGTCGGCAATCAATGGTACGGGTGGATTAGACTATTTTGTTCATTTCTAATACATATCTTATACTTTTGATTGGTTTCCGTTCAATTCTTGCCTTCATTACCGTATACATTTGTACATATCCATATACTTTGACTTTTCTTTTCTTAATTAACCTATATTCCCATTCATTCGTTGTAAATATCCATCCTATATACCTTAGTTTAACTATACAACCTACCTTTATGCCTATTTTGATGATGTACTTGGTGCTGCGCCGTGTTGGTGGAGCAATGATCCTAGTTCAAGCCTATGGTAAAATAGCATACATCACGACCGTGCTATGAGTGATTCTTCATAATATATTCAACCCCAAAAGTAAGTTTGTTGGAGTAGAATGGTTTTGATAGATTCGGTTGTTTCACTTGTGCTTGGTTCTGTTATCGTGGCTTGCGGATTGTTCAGGTATTGTCAAACATTTCGAGTTTTCATTTAAGATTAAAACTGCTTCACCCAACCTTTTTGTCATTTGACATACTTGGTGTGGCTTCTTTTTGATACTCGTCATTGTTTATTTTGCTCCGTTGTCAAGGATTACTTTGTGCTTTAAATGTTGGATTTGCTTGAGGACAAGCAATGCTCAAGTGTGGGGGGATTTGATGTGACTAACTTATACCCATTGCCCACATTGTTTTTGGCCGTTATATTATATGTTTTTTGTCGAATTTGTGTGCATTTGGCGCGTTTATGTGTTTGTTAGTGTTTTCAGGTTCTAAACAAGTACGCGTTCATTTTGTGCAAATTCGGATGATTATTGGCCAGAAGTCATTTGCGAAGTCGAGAGTCGTTTCGAGTGGAAGAGATAGCGAGTGTCGGGATCGTAAGATGAAGGTTGTACATCAAGTATTTGACTGCGCCGCAGTGGAGATGTAAGTGGTCCACTGCGCCGCAGCCAATTTCCACGGCATTATTTGTGCAAACCCCCACTGCGCCGCAGTGGGGATGGTGTGATGGGGACTGCGCCGCAGTCAGATATTGGGAAAAATGGGACGTGGAAATGCACTGCGACGCAGTGGTGGTGTACGTGGACCACTGCGCCGCAGTCTGTACCAGTCAGTCAACCAGTTGGTCAACCAGTGGAGGGACTGCGACGCAGTGGGGGCCTTACACGCCCACTGCGCCGCAGTGAGTACACGGAACTGAAGGGTCTTAGGAGTTTTCTGCATCAGAATTAAAGAAGTATAAATAGTTTTCACAGCCTATTATTCTAGGTATCAAATACTCTTTCTAGGAGCTGCACTTCAGGGGATACTTCAAGGGTCAATTCAAGATCTAATCGTCTTCGATTCATTGGAGATTCACGTGCACCCACCTAGATCGTATCTACTTATTTGTCTCGCAATTTCGTTTCTTCAAACAATTGGTACTTTATGTTCTTTCTTGATTCTTATTGTAATTTCAATATAATTATGAGTGGCTAATTCTTCTATTGTCCACCTTGATGAAACTAGACGAATGATGTGATTGCTTCATATTTTAATTCAAAGAGTTGATTTCAATTATCGTTGTGTCGTGATCTTGATGATCTAATTCCTTAATTTGTATTGATTTGATATTGGTGGCATGTGTGTTCGTCGTTAGTGGTACTAGTCGAGTGCATATGTGATTTTCTAACGGTCGCTTGTCTATGAGCGATTATCACTAGTTCATGGTATGATAGTGAATGTCAAATTAATAAAAGGAGTCATTTTGTCAACGTGTCTAGAAACGGTTGGTGGTACCACGTTTTAATTCACATAGGCGCAATTGGTAATTTGGTAAACAAACAAGCTAAGTGTTGGTAAGATTGTCTAGGCGTTGGTGGTACCGGCTTGGGTAATTTAACTAGCAATTAGGTGTTTGGGTGACTTGTGAGCGGTTGGTGGTACCACGCGAGCATTTCATTCTCTCACGTTTATCGTGTCAACTCTTAATGAATTTGGTCTTAACTGAAAGCAATCATGTCTGAAGTCTAGCGGAGTCAAGGTGGATGATATTTACCATTATTGTTTGAGACTTACCTTTACTTTATACGCATTTGTCTTTTAAAGTTATTGTCAGAGTGAGAAGCAAAGTAACACCCTTTTTCCAAACCCCTTTACTAAACAATTAATTCAAACCAATCCCCGCGAACGAACCTGGACTTACCTTTTTACTATATTGCATACGATCGGGTCCACTGCCCGATAGTGTGTAGTAGTGAGTTTTTAGGTATTTCTTGTTTATAAATTTTAAACTCGATTTAGCACATCACTCAGCAATAGTCAAGTGTCGGTTCAATCCCCCACATCTAAAGAAGATTACCCTATCATCAAAGACACTCTTGACTGAATCAATCTTATCAACAGAAATAGTGGAATACACCTCTAGACACCATTCCTTACAAACTGGCTCCCGATTTCTAAAGATATCAAACCACATACTATACTCTCTTTCAACCCTATTACCATCCTGATCAGTTGCCCTACCCATGAGTTGCATAAAACTACTAATATCAGCCCGCACATTAAGCACATCAAGCATGGTTCTCTCCATATACCTTGGCTCGATAATATCTTTATTATACAAAGTAGCCAACCTGTTAGTGTATTGAGTCTTAGACTCTGGAGCGGCTCTAGAAAATCGAAGCCAAGTGTGGGCTGGAACGCCCATAGCAACGGCCTCATCAGTAAGACCAGTGGGAGCATTAGAAGCTCCTTCAGCAGGTGCAGCAGCAGTCGAGGCTCTAGCAGAACCTCTTCCTGCACGGATGGTTCCAATAGGCTCCTAGACATACAAGAAAACCATCAAAACAATCAAACCCCGACATAGACATTCATATATACAAGCAAAAACAAGGCAGGACTGAAACTGGACCAGTTGCGGTGCAACTAGACAAGTTGCGGCGCAACTTAAATTTCTGCTTCAGACGTTGCGACGCAACAAGGTAGTTGCGGTGCAACGTGGGTGTTTCAGGGTCTGGTTCGAGCAGCAACAACAACAAATATAATTCTCCATCTGAATACTTAGGGTTTATCATCCAAATAGTGAAACAACTTAATTAAACCCTAATTAACTTAATTAAAACATCAATTTTTTCAACAAATCATCCCAACCCTCATTATTCTAATCTCAATTAATCATACTTTCAAACTTAAACAATCAATTAAGCATATCATCATACAAATTCGAATTCAAAACATAAACAATAGCAAGAATTTAAGGATAAATAAAGAACGAGATTAGAGGGCGGATTAAACTAACCTTTCCTTGGCGAGTCATGATGTTAATTAATGGGAAAAGAGATGAAAATTCAAAGAAAATAAAGAAAAAGGAAGAGGAGGATCGGCTGGGTATTTGGAGAGAAAAGAGGCTCAATAATTGTTAGAAAAACAAAGTGTGTGTGAAAACTTACCCTGGCCTCTTTGTTTTAACCCCTTTGACCCGATCTGACTCTCATTGCGGCGCAACCGGCCCAGTTGCGGCGCAACAAGACCCCCCACACTTACTTTTTGTAATTTCTTTGGAAACGACTTACCGGAACGCGTGAGTGTGGCTTCAACCTGCAAAACTTATTAAAAACACAATACCAATGAAACATAAACAAAATGATTGAAAACAAGAAAAACGAGAAACACGGGTTGCCTCCCGCGAAGCGCTTAATTTATTAACGAGTCCTTAGCTAGACTCGATCATCATTTACTCATTCAAATCAAACAATGGAGCTCCTCAAAAGCAACTCCCTCCACAGCTTCTTCCTCATGATATAGCTTCAACCTATGACCATTAACAATAAACGACCCTCCATTCTTTTTAAACAATTCAATATACCCAGACGGATACACATGCTTAATTTCATAGGGTCCTGTCCAACGAGAGGTCAATTTGGGTTGCTTAATTTTAAACTTTGACAAAAACAATAAGACCTTATCTCCAACTTTAAAGTTTTTCCTACGGAGCTGTTTGTCATGCCAAACCTTGGTTCTTTCTTTGTATAACATGGAACTATCATAGGCACCTAATCTAAGCTCATCAAGCTCATGCAATTGTAAAAACCTATGTTCACCTGCTTTTAACAAATCCATGTTACAATTTTTCAAAGCCCAATATGCCTTATGTTCGATTTCAACCGGTAGGTGACAAGTCTTGCCATAGAGAAGCCGATATGGTGTAGTACCAATAGGCGTCTTATAGGCGGTCCGAAATGCCCATAGAGCATCATCTAGCTTTTTAGACCAAATCTTCGGGTTATCTCCTACGGTCTTTTCTAAGATTCGTTTTAAGTTTGCTATGAGATTAGTTCATTTTGGGTATCCAAGGATGGGTTCACCAGAGCTGACCTTCTGGTCTGACTCAGATTGGGAACTAAACACAGACTCTTATCACTTTTTGAAACCCATTGTTGCTTGGTCTGTCCTTTACTAGATTCAAAGTTCTTTTTAGCAACATTTAAAGTTTCCTTCTTAACAAAACCTTTGCCTATTCCAGCTTTCTTAGATTCAGCTCTCAATTTTCTTTGATCAATAATTTTTGGATCAGACACATCCTTAAGAAAATTGGTTTTCATAGACACCTTATCAGTTCTGGACTCAACATAGTTTAAGATCATTTTTTCAGAGTCAGATTTGGTGTTACTTGAAACAGACTCAGATTTTGCTAGTGACTCATTTCCTAGAGAACCAGACTTCTTACTCTTTAAAAGCTTAATTTTCTCCTTTGGAACACTGTGATCTCTATCCTTTCTTTTGTTTCTCTTTGAACTATTCTTAGTTTTATTCTTTGAATCTGACACAGAATGGGTGATAGTCAGCTTGGACAAGTCAAGACTTTCCTCAGGTTTTAACTCAACAACCTGATCAGCTTCAGACACAGCTTCAGCAATGGTCTGACCAATGGTTTCAGGATCTTTAAACCCAATACCAGATTTCTGAACCAACTTAATTGGTTTAGAAATAGTCTCTTTGGTTGGACTTTGGGTGGTGAAGGAGGCTGATAACAAGGCTCCATAGCACATACTTCAGCTATGGCTATGGCCCTATCATAATCACCATCAAAAATAGCTTGGATCTGATGAGGTATTTGTTCATTTACACATTTTGCAACTCTTTTAGAACTGACACACCATGTTTCAGTGATCTGTTTGACCTTTAAAAACCTTTCTTCTGCAGTTTTAGCTTCCTTAATCAAAATGGAGTTTAATTGCTTTTGAGCTTTAACTTCAGATTCTAGTTTTTCAATGATGTGACTCTTAGAGCTGTTATCAAGTTTCAAAAGATGTATTTCCTTCTTAAGTTCTTGATTAAAATGTTTTTGTAACAAAACCTCATCACCAAGTTTGTTCAGTCTGGACAGCTTCTCATTATCAGACAGATTGGAAAAAGAAGTTACCTCAGGTGGAGCAGTCTGACTGGTGGATGCCTGGTGAGCTGACTCAGATTGCTGTTATATTTTCACCAGATCTTCAGCAAATCTTTGAGTAGCTTCTTTAGCCATGAAACACTTGGCATCCTTGTAAAGCTCATCATCAGATGATGTGGCACTTTCAGCCCAGTCTTTGGCTACCAGACTCTTCTCATTTCTGTTCACCTTCTCAGTCAGCTCAGCTACTTGTGCTTTCAAGGCTTTGTACTTAGTCTTGAGCTTAGAGTATTTTTCACCTCTTCCACCTTTGGTTGGCACAGCTTGAGCAGCTTCTTTGGATCTACAATCACTAGCCATATGTCCAGTCTTGCCACACTTGTAACAAGTAACCTTGGACATATCAAATGGCTTCTTGGCTTTATCAGCTTGGCCACCTCTTCCTTTTCCTTTAAACTTGTTAAAGGATCTCCTTCTGATCCTTTCAGCCAACATAGCTACTTCATTAGCTAGTTCATCACCATCAGATTCATCACATTCAGATTCAGCACAAACAGAGTTAGGATTTGACATCACAGGAATATCATCATTAACATAAGGAATGATCTCATTACTAATTGAACTAGGGTGTTCAGTCATAGAAGCAACAAGTGCAGCAGCAGGCTGACTATAAGAATCACCCATAGCAATTAGTTTTTCAGCCTCTGAACATTCTTGGTTATGAAGCAAACCAAAAAGTCCAGGGAGATCAAGATCATGATAAACAGAACTTAATTTAATAGATGAAATATAGTTGTTCCATTTGGGTGGTAATGAATCAAGAAATTTGCTCTTTAAAACCTCATTTTTCTTATTAATTCCAACAGCAGCTAAATCATTTACCAAAGCATTAAAGCGGGTATGAGTGTCAGTCAAGGATTCATTTCTCAAAGAGAAAAATCTCTCATACCTCCTGGTCAATGTAGTAATTGTGGATTCCATGGAGGTAGAGCAACCCTCAAACATAACAATCAATGTACCCCACATTTTCTTTGCTGTTGAACACATTTTAATTGAATGGTAAAGGTCTTTGGGCACAGCTTGGACAATGAAATTTCTAGCCTTCACATCCAAGTTTACCAACCTCCTATCCTCATCCCCCCAATCTGCCTTGTCCTTAACTATAGATTTGACTGTGGCAGGAATGGTTGGTTGACCTTCCCTGACCACAGCTTCTACCACAATGGTTTGTGTAGGAACATAGGACCATCCGTAAGGATGTCAGGCATATTGTTATCGATGGATTCAAGGAACAAAGACATTCTACCTTTCCACCCACTGAAATCATCTTTGTCAAACATGGTGGTCGGGTTGAAGAACCATTATCAATATAAGATGACATTGCTTTACTATAAATGAAAATATGCAAGGATCAAGTCAAGTTAATTCTCAACCACCGCTCTGATACCAATTGATACGTCCCACGGTGTATCAATATACCAAAGTATATTGAACACAGAACAGTTGTAGAGGGGGTGAATACAACTTTCCACAATCTTTACAAACTTTTAAACACAAAACGTTTTAAGATTCAGATAAAGAATATCAAGCAAGTTAGTAAAGTGCAGGAATCATTAAAACAGTAAAGCAGTAAAGAAATAAAACATTCTTGAACACAGATTGTTATTTTCAAATGTAATCCTTTATTAAGAAATAATCTATACAAAGAATTACAGGGTTGTTGCGGAATAAAGATAGCCTATAGATATCTAAACAACCCTATGAAGTAACAAACAACAATCAATTAGTTTCAGCTCAAGAGAATCAGCCCAAGCTGATCTCGTACAGACTAAGCTGTGTGTAAGAGCAGAGAAACTTGTGTGAAGAATGATTCTCATGAAAATGCCACACATATGCAATCCATGAATGAGGCTTTTATAGGCACAAGCGCTCATTCATTAGGTGTCCGTTGCAGCTACGTGTAATTCGTTCAGTGGTTGATGAAGGAATAATCAATCGTGCCTTTCATGGTACTTGTGGTCCCCCACGTACTGACGCACATTCTTTCATCTACTAATAGGAGTATGGACACGCATATGTAAACAACCACCAACCTGGATACTAGGAATATTCCTAGTCACGTCATTTGTCCTTATCTTCAATCCAGTTGTTATCTTCACTTGATTGTCAGACACAGATTGGGCCGTTTGTCAAGGCACCAATCTGCCTAAGTGTTTCCAAGCTGACTGCTAATCCCAAGCTATCTTCCACTAACAACTTGGTCTTCTATCTTCAATCCTCCTCTTCGACTTGGACTGAATGCTAATACATTGTTGATGCAGCTTGAATAACACTTGCTTCCATAAGATATTACAATTACAAGTATGAAGCGTGATCTAGGTCAGAGACAGATCGTAAGCTGTGTCAGCTTAGTCTGACCCAGATCAGATTACAAGAACCAAAAGATTACTAAGTGTTTATAGGTCAGATTTGTCATCATTAAATTTACAATTAACATTGGGACTTAACAAAGGATCACCAAAATCTAATTTACTTATCTTTGTAATCTCAATTTCAGATTCATTATTAGATTCTTCATTATGCACAGAATGTGGAGGAGTATTACCAGTATGAACAGAACCAGGAGGAGTATTAACCATTTTTCAAACAATTTAATCACAAGCAGACAGAAAATATTTAATCAATCAAATAAATCACAGAAACAGGATCAATATACAAATAATCACATAATCAATATGCAGAATAACCACACAAAGACAAAATAGCAAGTAATTCAACAGAACAATAAACTAGACAAGTAAAGAAAACACAAAACAACAAGAATCAACAAATAATTTCTTCTCAAACAAAAAATTGTGCAGAAAATAGATCTTAATCTCACAAGAGTGCCAGTGACAGGATTCCTAACCTCTCGTATGAAGGCAGGTCAAGTATTAACACAATTGTTTTTATGAGATTGAAGATAAAGAAAAATTTGATATATATATATATATATATAAAAATTTAATTTGAGAAGAAATATAAGCATATTCACAGATATAAAAGAGATAGAGAAATAGAATACAATACAGTGCTATGAGTCGATGGTAGGGGAACCCTAATTATCTCTTGATTCACTTGGTCAAGATATAATCAGGGTCTGAAATAATAACCAATAAAACCCTAATTTACTCTTGATTCACTTAGTCAAGAGATAAAAAAAGAGGGAAAATAACCAGAACAACAGCGGAAGAACTTAGATCGAGGTTTCCAGAAGAAACCCTAACTTTTACCAGATGAACAAACCCTAAAATCAAAAATCTAGGGTTCCGAAGAGGAATACGCCCTAGATCTGATTAGATCGAACAAGTAATCAAATCAATAATCACCGATAAGGTAACCTGGCTCTGATACCATGTAAAAATCTCACTAAGAACTCAGAATATCAACAATCAATCAAGAACAAGAAGCAGATATTATTATTATGATTATTATTATTGAATATATGAAGTTATTATTACAGAATATAGACTAAATAATCATCAAATATGATGATTATATACAGAAAACCAGAAATATATATATATATATATATCGATATGATATATATTATATATGAATACAATATAGAGAGAAAAAGTGATCGAAAATAAGCAGCAGAAAATAATGAGGGTTTCTTTTTTTCTAATTGTGAGAGATAAGTGTGTATATATACACACTTTTATTTACATAAAACACCCTTGACTTCTTCTTTCTTCACTTCTAGCACAAAGTCTTCAGAATGACTTCTTAACAACTTTAGTCCCTTACTTCCACATTTCAACACTCTAGGTCCTTTCATGCACTTGACAAAACACTAATAAGTCTTTAATCTTTTAACCATGAACTTGATCCTCATAACATTTTTCAATGAGTAACATTAGTTTCATAGTTTTAATTAAAATAAAATAAATATTAAAGTAAAACAAATAAAACAACAATTTTTTATTCATTGAAAATCATCATGCATCATGAAATATCATATATATACTTGTGTTCGTGAATCTTCATGCATCAATTTTATCATGATCCAAGGGTCAAGATCTTATTTTTTTTGTTTTACTATAATACTTGTTTTATAATAACCAATCCCTTAGTTTCATAAATGTATGATTATTATGTTTTAATTTTAAATAAGTCATTATTAAGAATAAACGGTTAAGGTGACGAAAAGACATTTCTTTGTGAAACATAAGGCGTGGTCAATTCAAAGTTCACCACGTCATCAGATATCGCTTTTATTTGCTATCGTACCTTAAAAATCAATTATACATAGTAGCTTTGTTTAATAGCATTTTTTTATAATGTGTCGTACGTGATATTAAAATATAGACGTAATCGTACTTCTTTGTCTTTAAGGCCCCTCCTTATAGGGTATTCTTCCGTGCGTCTGACGCCGGAATGACGGAAGACACTAGTAGCACAGCCGGCGTCTAGGGGCGCGTCGGGGAGGTTTATCCTAACATTAGACGCAGCGTTCGGTCGGATGTGGGGCCCCTTTTGCGTTTGAACGTGGCTTAATTAAAAAAAATAGCCCTTGGTTTCAAAACCACACCCCGCTCCTCTTTTGTTTTTTTCTTAATTTTATTTTCCTATTTAAACAACCACCATTTCTTCACATTTCACCACCATTTTTCAATTTCTTACTCAAAAACTATACTTTCTCTCAACAATTCATCCACCAAAATGCCTAGGAGAATCAACAAAAACCTTTCAAACCAAAATCAACAATCACTACCCACGACATCTCGATTCAACAACACTATCGATCAAGATTTTGACTCGCTGCTTCTCAGGGGATCTCTTCCAGTGGGATCTCCCCCGTCCATGTCGTCTTCAAATATGATGGGGCAATCTAGCAGCTTTGGTTCGATGAACCAATCATTTTCGAATTTGTTAAATTCAAATGTGTATAATGAACAGTATCAAGAGTTCCTGCTAATGCAACAATTTCATGAATTTCAGAATACGCAGCAGTAGTTCCAGAGGCCAGTAGGTGAGACATCTTCTCAACCGGCACGAACTAGTGTCGCCTCTGCAGAGGAAGAAGTCGAAGAAGTTCCTGCACCGCCCAGGGGATTGACAAAAAAGGGGTTGCTGTAGCGGAGAAGCAGAAGTGGTCCATGGCGGAGGCGGTTTTGTTGTCTCAGGCGTGGACACATGCTTCACAATACTTAGTTGTGGGGATTAGCCAAGATGAATCAATGTTTTGGGCTAAAGTGGTCCAATGGTTCAACGAGCACCGCCCAGCGGGAGAGCGCAACAAGAGTCAACTACAAGGGAAATGGAACAAGATAAAGAAAGGTTGTAAGCAGTTTGGAGCAATCCTAAAGAAGTTAAGTGAGCAAGGACGACAAAGCGGCGCAGACGAAAGAAATTTACAATGCCGCTCATGAGCACTACAAGGAGCTTCATGGTCCGACCCGATTTCAGTATGAGCCATGCTACGAGGTGCTGAAAGATGCTCCCACCTTTTGGCAAGACCATAGTATTTCCAAACGGGGCATAGCTGATTATGTCGATTTGGGTGATTATGAGGCACACTTTGGGGTGCATACGAGTGTGGACCCGGATGTGGCGTTGGACCAGTTGTTTGGAGACGACCCAATTAGGAAACCACCGGGTCGTAATGTTAGTCGGAAGTTGTCGAGTGGTTCAGATGCGACTTCTAGCCGTGGTGGTTCGAGTGGGTCAAATGGCGTTGATGTAACATCCCAAACTTTTTGAAGTTGACCGTTAACTTGTCGTTAGTGACCGTTAGTTACTATGTGTTTTATATGTGTTTGTGTGAATTAAATGATTAACGTGTGATATGTGTTAAAGTGACTAAAAGTAATGAAATTAAAGTAGATAATGATTAATAAAGTCATTTAGTGTTCCCGATGGGATATAAGAGTTGTTAAGTGTTTCCGAATGCGTTAAACGAGCAGTTAAGTGACGAAACGAGTTGTAAGGAAGTGTGAGGGCCTAGATGTAAAGTTTTGAAAGTTTTTCCAGCATATATAGGGCTTAAGTCACGACCCTAAGTCATAGAAATCAGATCTAAACCCTAAGAAACTCTTACACACAAAATCCTAGGTCAGTTTTTCAAGTTCTAGTCGATTTCGGGGGTTTTCGGAAGGGATTTTGCCTGCTGTTCGATCCATTAATCAACCCTACAGGTATAATATCATCTATTGATTGTTAATCAAGTTCTCTAGTTAGATTTTGTCCATGGAATTCGGCCATGAGGGTTGGGGTGGCTTAATCTTGATAATTTCGGGTAGAATCGACGTTTTCGTGAATAGAATCGTTAATTGAGTTAGCTAGCAAAATAAAGTTGCAAACTTTAATGATGAATTATGTTGATTACATGTATATGAGTAAATCCTAGGTGATTAATTAGATCCATAAGTGTTCAATTATGTTTTTGATCAAAACGTTACCGATTTTGCGTCTTTCGGGTGATTTAAAGTGTGAGTCTTTGTTGTAAATGATTCAAGGATCAATTGATGTTTTCAAAGGTTCTATTGGGTCTTAATTTGATAGTTTAAAGTGTTTATAAGGCCTGGAGTTGTCAAGAAAATGTTTAAAGGTCGTAAGGAGTTGCAAAAACGCAAGTTTTACTCGTATGTACAGTATATGCCACTCATACAAGGGTTATGAGACTCATATACTGATAATTATCGATTATATTTTCCCACTGTTTGCTAATATGAGACTCATAAAAGGGTATGAGACTCATAAACTGATCAAGTTCGATTTATGTTTTTTCCTTTAGTAAATATGAGACTCATAAAAGGGTATGAGACTCATAAACTGATCATGGTCGATTTATCCTTGCTACTGTTTGCAAATATGTGACTCATGGCTGATGCATGAGACTCATAAGGTGTCTTTCAAACTTTTAAGGGTTTAAAACACGTGTTTAAGTGACATATAATTGTCTATATAACATATACAGGTTCTATAAGTTAATTAGGCCTCGTTTATGGTAGATTATTGATTCTATACTTGTTATAGGTAGTCAAGAATATTTGCAAGGCTCGGTAACATTTGTTATCATTGTGTTGTGCGCTGCAATAAGGTAAGATACATGACTTTTCTCACGCTGGAGGCACAACAAAATGTGGTTTTCTATAATTAACCTCTTAATCGGATTATCTTATGTGTGTTGGGTTTTCCGGGTTATGCGGGAGGTTATATGGGAATGTATGTATGTTGAAATGACCTATGTTGTTATGTTGACGTTTAAAGTAAAAGTAGCTATGTGCATAAGTAGTGTGATGACTTTAACGATGTTGCTATGAAATGATTATGATATGTGTTGTTGATAATGTTGTTGATATGCCTTAATGTTGATATGTGATGGATTATATGTGGCACTTAAGTATGAAATGTCTAGTTCACTATATACACGTAAGAAATGTTATGAGTTGTGCACGTTAGTGAGATTAAATGTTGAAGTAGATGTGACATCAATTAGGTAGTGAATATACCTAAAGTTTAAGTAAAGTGTGATATGTGGGAAATCGTTCCAGCCTTAGTGTTAGTGCGTAAAAAGTAAAGTAAAGATGAATAAAAGTGATTAGTTTAGGTGAAAGTGTAGCCTAAGCTAATAAAGATAAGAAGTCTCGAGCATAAGTTGTGTTAAGCTTACGATACGTGTGGACAATATGTAATGTGATCATGTTTTGATAAGTATATTAAGAAGAAGTTTTATAAAAGTAAAATGAAGAAAGTTTTATTAAAATTTGTGTATCTTACTTAGCTAATTTATTAGCTAACACTTGCTTTAATGAAAATGTTGTGTTCTTCAGGATAAGGTTTGACTTAGAGAAAGGTTTAGCTCGTGAGATGGGTAGAAGAATAAAGAAGATTAGCATTAGTTACCCAAATGCTTAGACTTCACCTTTAGCCGTTGTTTGGCTACTTTATTTATGATTTGTGTTTTATGTAATAATGTTGGCATTTATGTTGGTTCCATAACTTGGATTTTACTTTGACTATTACGATGATGCTGTTAGTAACATCAAACTTTAATGAAAGGTACCATCCGTTACGGATGGGGCAGTTTTTAAGTGATCCATTTTCGCTACGTTTAAACGCCGTTTGGCAAAGTTTTTGAAAATCCAGGTTTTAAAATGACGGGTGTTAAATGGTGGTATCAGAGAAAAGGTTTAAGTGAACCAAAGACCGACCAAAAGCCATTGGTTTTGGACTTAAACCGATAAGGACTCGATAGGCTTAAGTAGTGAATGCTTTAGCTTTATGATATGATGCTTTTAGGACGGGTTGGGAAGAGTGAGAATACGTTTGAGGCATATTATGTTTTGTGAATTGTTTAGGCAAATGTGAAGATAGCCTTAACCTTTCGTTGTTTTATTTTAATCCGTCTATAATCGTCGTCATTATGTAGTAGACAAGATGGTTAATACTCACGCTAACACTAGTCGAAGAGATGGAGCAACCGCTAGTGTTACTCCTTCGAATCAAGGTAGGAATGGCAATGATGCCAACCAAGGGCAGCCCCGTAGGGAACAACCGGAATTTCGTGTGGAGAACATTCAAGGTAGGATTGGCTTTGAAGATGAAGAGCATCCGGTACTTGAAAGGATTCCTACACGTGCTGAAATGTTTGATGAGTTGAGAGCTATCCGAGCTCAATTAAGAAGGAATCAAGCTGAATTAAGACAAGCAAGGGCTGAAAGAGAAGTTAACTCACACGAGGAAGAGCGTTTGGCTTCTAACTGCTCCAATCGTGCCGAGCCTTCTATGAGGAGGACACAAGATGAAAGGGTTAGTGATCGGGTTGTGGTACATCCTGAAAATGTCATAGCTGGGGGAAATGGGATTCGAGGTGGTTATGTTCCTCGAGCTAAGGAGTTCAAGTTTTGAGAGCTTCAAGAGATGTGGTGCTAAGGATTTCGATGGCACGCTAGATGCAGTGGGTTGTATGGAGTGGCTTGATGACACTGAGGTCGTGTTTGCTTCTTGTGACTGTCCCGAAGATAAAAAGGTGTTGTGTGCAAGTAGATTGCTAAAAGAAGGTGCTCGAGATTGGTGGAGGGGTACTATTGTCTCTATGAGTCCTGCTGTGTTATCCGCTTTGACTTGGGATACTTTCAAGGAAAAGTTCATGGAGGAATATATCGGTACACGAGAGAAGAGGTTACTTGAGAAGGAATTTCGTGCTCTTAAAGCTGATGTTGGAGGCATGGCCGAGTATGCTCGTTCGTTCATGTCAAAGATTAAGTTTGTAGAGCACTTGGTTCCTAATGAAGAAGATAAGGTTGCTGCATATGTGGATGGTATGCCGGCTAGTTATCAAGGTATTTGTAGGCATCATACTACTCTTGCGGGTGCTATCAAGGAATAAAAGAAGTTGGATGATGGTTATAAGCCCGAGAAGACAAATGTGAAGACTGTGAATGACAAGAAGGTTGGATTTAAGAGAAGGTCCGATGAGTCGTCAGATTCTGGAAAGAAGTTTAAGAATGGTTCGACTTACGAGGGCAAGGATCATGGGAAAGCTAGTCAGTGGTGTTTGGTTTGTAGAGCTCATCACAAAGGACCATGTTCGGAGAAAACTAGAAGATGTGATAGGTGTGGTAAGCAGGGACATGTTGCTTCTAGTTGCAAAGATAAGATTCGATGTTACAAGTGTGGTGGGACGGGACATTTAATTGCTGATTGTCCTCAATGGAAAGATGATGCAAAGAAGGATGACACTCAAAAGGCCAAGGCTCGTGCATATCAGATGACTACTGTGGATGATGAGGTACCTAACAAAGTAATTCCTTAGTAGTGAAATGTATGTGAAATGTATGTCTATTGTGTGTTTCGTAGTTAGTATAAATGTGCTATGATAGATGGTGACGGAAATGTTGGAAATGTTAAACATTATGATGTGTGAGTATAGTTGAAGGTACATGTGTGAGGAATGATATAGTTACAATTATGGTCCGGAACATAATTGTAAATGTATCATGATGCGAGCGTGTTCATTTGACGGTATTCACATTGATTAATGACAGACGTGAAAAGAAAGGTGATGAGAAAGGATTGGTTGAAAGTTCGGTTGAATTTTAAGTGGTAAATGTGGTAAAATGCTGACTTATACGTGTATGGAAAGGAGTGAGAAGAGATATGGAGGTGTTGATATCGTGAGATGATTCTGAGGACAGAATCCTATTAAGGAGGGGAGAATTGTAACATCCCAAACTTTTTGAAGTTGACCGTTAACTTGTCGTTAGTGACCGTTAGTTACTATGTGTTTTATATGTGTTTGTGTGAATTAAATGATTAACGTGTGATATGTGTTAAAGTGACTAAAAGTAATGAAATTAAAGTAGATAATGATTAATAAAGTCATTTAGTGTTCCCGATGGGATATAAGAGTTGTTAAGTGTTTCCGAATGCGTTAAACAAGCAGTTAAGTGACGAAACGAGTTGTAAGGAAGTGTGAGGGCCTATGTTGCAAACTTTAATGATGAATTATGTTGATTATATGTATATGAGTAAATCCCAGGTGATTAATTAGATCCATAAGTGTTCAATTATGTTTTTGATCAAAACGTTACCGATTTTGCGTCTTTCGGGTGATTTAAAGTGTGAGTCTTTGTTGTAAATGATTCAAGGATCAATTGATGTTTTCAAAGGTTCTATTGGGTCTTAATTTGATAGTTTAAAGTGTTTATAAGGCCTGGAGTTGTCAAGAAAATGTTTAAAGGTCGTAAGGAGTTGCAAAAACGCAAGTTTTACTCGTATGTACAGTATATGCGACTCATACAAGGGATATGAGACTCATATACTGATAATTGTCGATTATGTTTTCCCACTGTTTGCTAATATGAGACTCATAAAAGGGTATGAGACTCATAAACTGATCATGGTCGATTTATCCTTGCTACTGTTTGCAAATATGCGACTCATGGCTTATGCATGAGACTCATAAAGTGTCTCAAAGGTATGAGATTAAAAGTATGAGACTCATAAAAGGGTATGAGACTCATAAAAGGGTATGAGACTCATAAAAGGTATGAGACTCATAAAAGGTATGAGACTCATAAAAGGGTATGAGACTCATAAAAGGGTATGAGACTCATAAAAGGGTATGAGACTCATAAAAGGTATGAGACTCATAAAAGGGTATGAGACTCATAAAAGGGTATGAGACTCATAAAAGGTATGAGACTCATAAAAGGGTATGAGACTCATAAAAGGGTATGAGACTCATAAAAGGGTATGAGACTCATAAAAGGGTATGAGACTCATAAAAGGTATGAGACTCATAAAAGGGTATGAGACTCATAAAAGGGTATGAGACTCATAAAAGGGTATGAGACTCATAAAAGGTATGAGACTCATAAAAGGGTATGAGACTCATAAAAGGGTATGAGACTCATAAAAGGTATGAGACTCATAAAAGGTATGAGACTCATAAAAGGGTATGAGACTCATAAAAGGGTATGAGACTCATAAAAGGGTATGAGACTCATAAAAGGTATGAGACTCATAAAAGGGTATGAGACTCATAAAAGGGTATGAGACTCATAAAAGGGTATGAGACTCATAAAAGGTATGAGACTCATAAAAGGGTATGAGACTCATAAAAGGGTATGAGACTCATAAAAGGGTATGAGACTCATAAAAGGTATGAGACTCATAAAAGGGTATGAGACTCATAAAAGGGTATGAGACTCATAAAAGGGTATGAGACTCATAAAAGGTATGAGACTCATAAAAGGGTATGAGACTCATAAAAGGGTATGAGACTCATAAAAGGTATGAGACTCATAAAAGGTATGAGACTCATAAAAGGGTATGAGACTCATAAAAGGGTATGAGACTCATAAAAGGGTATGAGACTCATAAAAGGTATGAGACTCATAAAAGGGTATGAGACTCATAAAAGGGTATGAGACTCATAAAAGGTATGAGACTCATAAAAGGGTATGAGACTCATAAAAGGGTATGAGACTCATAAAAGGGTATGAGACTCATAAAAGGGTATGAGACTCATAAAAGGTATGAGACTCATAAAAGGGTATGAGACTCATAAAAGGGTATGAGACTCATAAAAGGGTATGAGACTCATAAAAGGTATGAGACTCATAAAAGGGTATGAGACTCATAAAAGGGTATGAGACTCATAAAAGGTATGAGACTCATAAAAGGTATGAGACTCATAAAAGGGTATGAGACTCATAAAAGGGTATGAGACTCATAAAAGGGTATGAGACTCATAAAAGGTATGAGACTCATAAAAGGGTATGAGACTCATAAAAGGGTATGAGACTCATAAAAGGGTATGAGACTCATAAAAGGTATGAGACTCATAAAAGGGTATGAGACTCATAAAAGGGTATGAGACTCATAAAAGGGTATGAGACTCATAAAAGGTATGAGACTCATAAAAGGGTATGAGACTCATAAAAGGGTATGAGACTCATAAAAGGGTATGAGACTCATAAAAGGTATGAGACTCATAAAAGGGTATGAGACTCATAAAAGGGTATGAGACTCATAAAAGGTATGAGACTCATAAAAGGTATGAGACTCATAAAAGGGTATGAGACTCATAAAAGGGTATGAGACTCATAAAAGGGTATGAGACTCATAAAAGGTATGAGACTCATAAAAGGGTATGAGACTCATAAAAGGGTATGAGACTCATAAAAGGGTATGAGACTCATAAAAGGTATGAGACTCATAAAAGGGTATGAGACTCATAAAAGGGTATGAGACTCATAAAAGGGTATGAGACTCATAAAAGGTATGAGACTCATAAAAGGGTATGAGACTCATAAAAGGGTATGAGACTCATAAAAGGGTATGAGACTCATAAAAGGTATGAGACTCATAAAAGGGTATGAGACTCATAAAAGGGTATGAGACTCATAAAAGGTATGAGACTCATAAAAGGTATGAGACTCATAAAAGGGTATGAGACTCATAAAAGGGTATGAGACTCATAAAAGGGTATGAGACTCATAAAAGGTATGAGACTCATAAAAGGGTATGAGACTCATAAAAGGTATGAGACTCATAAAAGTATGAGACTCATAGAAGAAGTTTTATGAAAGTAAAATGAAGAAAGTTTTATTAAAATGTGTGTATCTTACTTAGCTAATTTATTAGCTAACACTTGCTTTTATGAAAATGTTGTGTTCTTCAGGATAAGCAGGTTTGACTTAGAGAAAGGTTTAGCTCGTGAGATGGGTAGAAGAATAAAGAAGATTAGCATTAGTTACCCAAATGCTTAGACTTCACCTTTAGCCGTTGTTTGGCTACTTTATTTATGATTTGTGTTTTATGTAATAATGTTGGCATTTATGTTGGTTCCATAACTTGGATTTTACTTTGACTATTACGATGATGCTATTAGTAACACCAAACTTTAATGAAAGGTACCATCCGTTACGGATGGGGCAGTTTTTAAGTGATCCTTTCCGCTACGTTTAAACGCCGTTTGGCAAAGTTTTTGAAAATCCAGGTTTTAAAATGACGGGTGTTACAGTTGAGCAAGCTTGATCAAATGCTCTTGATGCAAAAAGAACAGATAAGAAAAATTGATGAGGATCGGATGAAAGCAGAGGAGCAGCGGAAGAAAAGAGAGGATCATCGCTTCCGAAAGAAGGTGGTCGAGACATTTAAGCTTCTGCAGCAACCAATTCACACCGGTGTAGATGAAGATGAGTTGGAGATGATCAAGGCTTCGCGTAAGTCGTTGATGGATAAGTACGGGCCTCATTTTAAGTCACTTTAGGTTCTCGTATTGTAGGTTAATGTGTTTTAATTCCTATGTTTAAAGTGTAGGTTAATATGTTTTTAGGATGTAATGTTTTATTTTTAAGTAATGTAATGTGTTTTAATTAAAATAAAATGTGTTTGCTTAATTTTGTGAAAAAGAAAAATGAAATAATAAAATAATGGATGAATAGTGGAAGAATATGGGGTTATAAGGAGGGGGTGTTCTTGGGGTGTTCTAGGAGAGAGAAAAGCTGATGAATAATGGAAGAGTAGGGGAAGAAGTGGGTTAGTATAAGGAGGGGCCTAAGCCATTAAAATATGGGGAGTGATATCCCTACAACACTTTTTAGCCATGCACAACAATACATGTTTTATACAGTTGCATACTGTGCAGTAAAACATGTACAGTTGTTGTGTATGGCAAAAAAGTGTTGTAGAGATTTCACTTTCCTAAAGATGGGAAGCGATAAATATAGGGATAATTATAGGGTTAGATATTTTGGAATGTATGTTAATTGTATATTTTTCTTATTGTATAAAAAATACTTTCATTAGGTTCATTGTATGTAATTAACCTGTAAAATTGAACAAATCGTGTAAGAAATCGGCTGGATGCTGACATGGCACCATTTGGCATCTGAGACGTGGCACAATGAGTGACCACCATATCAGCATTTAGCACGTTTCTTACACCATTCGTTTAATTTTGTAAGTTAATTACATTCAATGAACCGAATGAAAGTTTTTTTTTCCACACAATAGGAAAAGTGCACAAGTTACATACATTCCTAAATACTTAACCACAATTATATAGTAACAAATCTACCACACATAAGCAACATTGAGTTGTATCGTAGGTTGAAAAGCTTATACCTTGTGGTAGATTAGTAAAAAACGATGATACGATTACCATTTCCCTTAAAAAGATGGGAGTTGATATTCATATCATTTTTTTATAAATCTATCATACTGATGCATTAATAACGTGTACAGTCTGATGTAAAAGCTGTATATAATGATAGATGTATCAAAAGGAATGATAGGAATACCACCTTCTTTAGAAAGATGAAGATAGTCGATTGTTATAACCGAGTGTTACTAAGGCGAGATCGTTTTAAATAAGCCCTGCTACATCCAAATATTCAATATTGAATAAGCATGAAAAGCAAAATACACCAAAACACCCTCATCTATAAAGCATGTTTCATGTATAATGACTCAAAAACTAAACTAATATCGTTGTGCAGAAGAGTTATGAAAAAATTAAGTTTGTATAAAATTATATATATAACTGATAGTATACATACGATAACATAGTATACATACGATGCCAAAGGAATAATATCTATCCAAGGACAACCTTTCGAGTTACCAAGGGACAACCCTTCTAGGTTACCAAGGGACACCCTTTGAAATCACCAAGAGACACCCTTTCGAGTTACCAAGGGACAACCCTTCTAGGTTACCAAGGGACACCCTTTGAAATCACCAAGAGACACCCTTTCGAGTCATCAAGGGACACCCTTTCAACTCACCAAAAGACACCCTTTCGACTTACCAAGGGACACTCTTTCAAGTCACCAAGAGACACCCTTTCGAGTTATCAAGGGACACCTTTTCGAGTCACCAAGGGTCATCCCTATCACTATAAATAGTGACACAAATCATGAAGGAAAAGAATAAGAGTTTCACATAAACTCTCTATCACCAAAATCTCTCTGGGTAGAAAATCTCAAATCATCTTCTATCAAGCATAGCAAAAACACTTATCATCACCACAGGATTGGATGGCGTAAAACCGTATACATAATACGAGTTACCAGCAGGGAATCGCCACCAAAATATCCTAATCCTCCTCACTCCATCCCATGCTAGGTGGCATGGGATCTATATAAACCTCTTATTGTATAATGATATTAGATTGCATACTCGTAAAACGTATATGTTAATCGACGTATCATCATTTGGCGCCATCCGTGGGACCGAAACTTTGATTCCTTATTTTACAAAGAAAATCAAGAAATCCACATTACTACCTTGCTAGTAACAAGTAGAAATGGCTGGAAATAATCCAGATCAAACACCCCCAATCATTGCAACAAGTAATCTAGACACTCCCAACATTGAGCCTACATTCACTCTTCATGGTATAGGGGAACCTAGCGGACTAGACTCGCGGTTAGACTCAGATGAACCTATGATGCAACTCGTGGTTCAAAGTCTTGGTCGTATGAATGATCAAATGCAGGCTTTGTATTCTATTGTCACTCAAAAACTAAAAGACATTTCCCCTCAGAAGATGCCTACAGGGGCCGACCCATTGGTCGTTAAACCATGGAATTCCGGTTCGGACGACATACGTCTACGAAAAACCAATGATGACTTGTTTGTTGAAAGTGACAGCACGAACCGAGCAAGAGCTCGTGCGACTATGGGACCTACAGCTCCCGCCAAAGAAAAACTAACACCAAATGCAGACTTCTACCTCGAGCCTTTCGTGTTCAAAGAACCAGACAGGGACGTTAGAGACCTGATAGCCTCACCTTTCACAAAACGAATTCATGATTATAACATGCCTGACGGCCTGAAGGTCCCAACCAATCTACGACCATACGATGGGACAACAGATCCAGATGATCACCTTACGGTTTTTATGGGAACAATGGATGTGCACAAGCTACCAGAGCCAGCATGGTGTAGATTCTTTCACATTACATTATGTGGGGCGGCGAGGTTCTGGTACGATAACTTAGCGCCTGGAAGCATCGATGGCTTCCACCAATTAAGAGACAAATTCAGGGCAAACTTTCTACAACAACGAAGATTCCAAAAAACTCAAGCAGAGATCCTTGGTATAAGACAACGACCAGACGAGTCGCTAAAAGACTACGTAGCTCGATTCAGCACAGAAACATTACACATGGTGGATCGATCAGATGCTATGGTATGTGGAGCTTTCATTAGTGGTTTACGCCCTGGAAGACTATTCAAAGACCTCATTGCACAACCACCAACATCCTTAGAAGATTTGTTTACTCAAACCCACAACTTCATACGAGCTGAAGATGCCAATAACGAAAAACGACTTCGTGATCCTTGAATTGCAAGACACAAGATAATAACATGTCTAAGAGACAATCATCATCTGTAACCGCTCTTAGGGTATTACTGTTCATGCCCAAATAAATAAGAGAGTGGAATTACTTATTGATATGTAATGGAACCACAATATGAATTATTACTTAATAAATTATCCCATGGGAATTATTATAATATGTCGACAATTCATGCAAATATCCCGACATTAGAGGGATGAAATATCGTGAAAATACACGAAAGATCTATTAATTATACACGGATAGTGTATAAACATGAAATATCGTGGAAATACACGAAAGATGTACAAACACGAAAAATTATACATGGATAGTGTATAAACATGAAATATCGTAAAAATACACAAAAGATGTATAAACGCAAAAAAAAGCAAATCATACACAAATAATGTACAAACGAAAAATGTTGTGAAAAAGTCGTTATACGCATAAAAGTAAGTTATACACGAATGATGTATTAACTACCACTCATCAAAGAAGATGAGAAACTTTTTGCGAGAAAATACACGGCAATATGAATGCCAAAAAGTACTAACATTATACATTCTACAGGTCAATTCAAGAATTTGCTTTATTCAATAAAGTAAATAATACAAGTCTGTTCTTTCGAGTAAAAGTTACTCTCAGAATTATCCACAATTTCTATTAGGTTACCCATTCATAGTAGTATTAAGTATCACTCTTGATCAAGTAATGTATGAATATAGAATTCATATGACTAAAAAATATATATATTTTTTATACACATGAATTGGGGGACTTGATAGTATACATACGATAACATAGTATACATACGATGCCAAAGGAATAATATCTATCCAAGGACAACCTTTCGAGTTACCAAGGGACAACCCTTCCAGGTTACCAAGGGACAACCTTTCGAGTTACCAAGAGACAACCTTTCGAGTTACCAAGGGACAACCCTTCTAGGTTACCAAGGGACACCCTTTGAAATCACCAAGAGACACCCTTTCGAGTCATCAAGGGACACCCTTTCAACTCACCAAAAGACACCCTTTCGACTTACCAAGGGACACTCTTTCAAGTCACCAAGAGACACCTTTCGAGTTACCAAGGGACAACCTTTCGAGTTACCAAGGGACACCCTTTCGAGTTACCAAGAGACAACCTTTCGAGTTACCAAGGGACAACCCTTCCAGGTTACCAAGAGACAACCTTTCGAGTTACCAAGAGACAACCTTTCGAGTTACCAAGGGACAACCCTTTCGAGTTACCAAGGGACAACCTTTCGGTTACCAAGGGACAACCTTTCGAGTTACCAAGGACAACCTTTCGGTTACCAAGAGACAACCTTTCGAGTTACCAAGAGACAACCTTTCGAGTTACCAAGGGACAACCTTTCGAGTTACCAAGGGACACCCTTTCGAGTTACCAAGGACAACCTTTCGAGTTACCAAGGACAACCTTTCGAGTTACCAAGGGACAACCCTTCCAGGTTACCAAGAGACAACCTTTCGAGTTACCAAGAGACAACCTTTCGAGTTACCAAGGGACAACCTTTCGAGTTACCAAGGGACACCCTTTCGGTTACCAAGAGACAACCTTTCGAGTTACCAAGAGACAACCTTTCGGTTACCAAGGGACAACCTTTCGAGTTACCAAGGACAACCTTTCGAGTTACCAAGGGACAACCTTTCGAGTTACCAAGAGACAACCTTTCGAGTTACCAAGGGACAACCTTTCGAGTTACCAAGGACAACCTTTCGAGTTACCAAGGACAACCTTTCGAGTTACCAAGGACAACCTTTCGAGTTACCAAGGACAACCTTTCGAGTTACCAAGGACAACCTTTCGAGTTACCAAGGGACAACCCTTCCAGGTTACCAAGAGACAACCTTTCGAGTTACCAAGAGACAACCTTTCGAGTTACCAAGGGACAACCCTTTCTAGGTTACCAAGGACAACCTTTCGAGTTACCAAGAGACAACCTTTCGAGTTACCAAGGGACAACCTTTCGAGTTACCAAGAGACAACCTTTCGAGTTACCAAGGGACAACCTTTCGAGTTACCAAGGGACACCCTTTCGGTTACCAAGAGACAACCTTTCGGTTACCAAGAGACAACCTTTCGGGTTACCAAGCGACAACCCTTCGAGATTACCAAGGGACACCCTTTCAGGTTACCAAGGGACAACCTTTCGAGTTACCAAGGGACAACCCTTCCAGGTTACCAAGAGACAACCTTTCGAGTTACCAAGAGACAACCTTTCGAGTTACCAAGGGACAACCCTTTCGAGTTACCAAGGGACAACCCTTTCGAGTTACCAAGGGACAACCTTTCGAGTTACCAAGGGACACCCTTTCGGTTACCAAGGACACCCTTTCAGGTTACCAAGAGACAACCTTTCGAGTTACCAAGGGACAACCCTTCCAGGTTACCAAGGGACAACCTTTCGAGTTACCAAGAGACAACCTTTCGAGTTACCAAGGGACAACCCTTCTAGGTTACCAAGGGACAACCTTTCGAGTTACCAAGGGACAACCCTTCCAGGTTACCAAGGGACAACCTTTCGAGTTACCAAGGGACAACCTTTCGAGTTACCAAGGGACACCCTTTCGAGTTACCAAGAGACAACCTTTCGAGTTACCAAGGGACAACCTTCGAGATTACCAAGGGACAACCCTTTCGAGTTACCAAGGGACAACCCTTCCAGGTTACCAAGGGACAACCTTTCGAGTTACCAAGAGACAACCTTTCGAGTTACCAAGGGACAACCCTTCTAGGTTACCAAGGGACACCCTTTCGAGTTACCAAGGGACAACCCTTTCGGTTACCAAGGGACAACCTTTCGAGTTACCAAGGGACAACCTTTCGAGTTACCAAGGGACAACCCTTCCAGGTTACCAAGGGATAACCTTTCGAGTTACCAAGAGACAACCTTTCGAGTTACCAAGGGACAACCTTTCGAGTTACCAAGGGACAACCCTTCCAGGTTACCAAGGGATAACCTTTCGAGTTACCAAGAGACAACCTTTCGAGTTACCAAGGGACAACCCTTTCGAGTTACCAAGGGACAACCTTTCGGTTACCAAGGGACAACCTTTCGAGTTACCAAAGAAAAACTAACACCAAATGCAGACTTCTACCTCGAGCCTTTCGTGTTCAAAGAACCAGACAGGGACGTTAGAGACCTGATAGCCTCACCTTTCACAAAACGAATTCATGATTATAACATGCCTGACGGCCTGAAGGTCCCAACCAATCTACGACCATACGATGGGACAACAGATCCAGATGATCACCTTACGGTTTTTATGGGAACAATGGATGTGCACAAGCTACCAGAGCCAGCATGGTGTAGATTCTTTCACATTACATTATGTGGGGCGGCGAGGTTCTGGTACGATAACTTAGCGCCTGGAAGCATCGATGGCTTCCACCAATTAAGAGACAAATTCAGGGCAAACTTTCTACAACAACGAAGATTCCAAAAAACTCAAGCAGAGATCCTTGGTATAAGACAACGACCAGACGAGTCGCTAAAAGACTACGTAGCTCGATTCAGCACAGAAACATTACACATGGTGGATCGATCAGATGCTATGGTATGTGGAGCTTTCATTAGTGGTTTACGCCCTGGAAGACTATTCAAAGACCTCATTGCACAACCACCAACATCCTTAGAAGATTTGTTTACTCAAACCCACAACTTCATACGAGCTGAAGATGCCAATAACGAAAAACGACTTCGTGATCCTTGAATTGCAAGACACAAGATAATAACATGTCTAAGAGACAATCATCATCTGTAACCGCTCTTAGGGTATTACTGTTCATGCCCAAATAAATAAGAGAGTGGAATTACTTATTGATATGTAATGGAACCACAATATGAATTATTACTTAATAAATTATCCCATGGGAATTATTATAATATGTCGACAATTCATGCAAATATCCCGACATTAGAGGGATGAAATATCGTGAAAATACACGAAAGATCTATTAATTATACACGGATAGTGTATAAACATGAAATATCGTGGAAATACACGAAAGATGTACAAACACGAAAAATTATACATGGATAGTGTATAAACATGAAATATCGTAAAAATACACAAAAGATGTATAAACGCAAAAAAAAGCAAATCATACACAAATAATGTACAAACGAAAAATGTTGTGAAAAAGTCGTTATACGCATAAAAGTAAGTTATACACGAATGATGTATTAACTACCACTCATCAAAGAAGATGAGAAACTTTTTGCGAGAAAATACACGGCAATATGAATGCCAAAAAGTACTAACATTATACATTCTACAGGTCAATTCAAGAATTTGCTTTATTCAATAAAGTAAATAATACAAGTCTGTTCTTTCGAGTAAAAGTTACTCTCAGAATTATCCACAATTTCTATTAGGTTACCCATTCATAGTAGTATTAAGTATCACTCTTGATCAAGTAATGTATGAATATAGAATTCATATGACTAAAAAATATATATATTTTTTATACACATGAATTGGGGGACTTGATAGTATACATACGATAACATAGTATACATACGATGCCAAAGGAATAATATCTATCCAAGGACAACCTTTCGAGTTACCAAGGGACAACCTTTCGAGTTACCAAGGGACAACCCTTCCAGGTTACCAAGGGACAACCTTTCGAGTTACCAAGAGACAACCTTTCGAGTTACCAAGGGACAACCCTTCTAGGTTACCAAGGGACACCCTTTGAAATCACCAAGAGACACCCTTTCGAGTCATCAAGGGACACCCTTTCAACTCACCAAAAGACACCCTTTCGACTTACCAAGGGACACTCTTTCAAGTCACCAAGAGACACCCTTTCGAGTTATCAAGGGACACCTTTTCGAGTCACCAAGGGTCATCCCTATCACTATAAATAGTGACACAAATCATGAAGGAAAAGAATAAGAGTTTCACATAAACTCTCTAGTACCAAAATCTCTCTGGGTAGAAAATCTCAAATCATCTTCTATCAAGCATAGCAAAAACACTTATCATCACCACAGGATTGGATGGCGTAAAACCGTATACATAATACGAGTTACCAGCAGGGAATCGCCACCAAAATATCCTAATCCTCCTCACTCCATCCCATGCTAGGTGGCATGGGATCTATATAAACCTCTTATTGTATAATGATATTAGATTGCATACTCGTAAAACGTATATGTTAATCGACGTATCATCAATAACAATTAAAGTCTCCTTAACTACAAAAACTTTTTTAATTTTTTCATCTACCACAACTTTTTTTCACTTTTCTATTTTTATCACAAAAGTTTTGAATTTTTAACTTTCGCCACAAACTTTCATTTTCTATAAAATTAGCTCCAATTTCCATTCTATCAAATATCAACACCACCACCACAATTCCATTACATCAATATCTATATGAATCATTGCTCCTTTTTTTTAACAGCTTAGATCGGTAAATTATCTCTCTATATAACTAAGAAAGGATATTTTTAGGCTTAGTTGGCATTATTAGTTAATTACCACATTGGATTTTAGCTTAGTTGTCAGATTATCCTAAATTTTAGTTGTTTATTCAAATTTTATTTTTATATTATATTATTATTATTATTATTATTATTATTATTATTATTATTATTATCATTTTTATTATTATTATTATTATTATTATTATTATTATTATTATTATTATTATTATTATTATTACTCCCTCCGTCCCATTAGAAGTGTCCTACTTTATTATTCAAAGTCTATTATTTTATTATTATTATTATTATTATTATTATTATTATTATTATTATTATTATTATTATTATTATTATTATTATTATTATTATTATTATTATTATTATTATTATTATTATTATTATTATTATTATTATTATTATTATTATTATTATTATTATTATTATTATTATTATTATTATTATTATTATTATTATTATTATTATTATTATTATTATTATTATTATTATTATTATTATTATTATTATTATTATTATTATTATTATTATTATTATTATTATTATTATTATTATTATTATTATTATTATTATTATTATTATTATTATTATTATTATTATTATTATTATTATTATTATTATTATTATTATTATTATTATTATTATTATTATTATTATTATTATTATTATTATTATTATTATTATTATTATTATTATTATTATTATTATTATTATTATTATTATTATTATTATTATTATTATTATTATTATTATTATTATTATTATTATTATTATTATTATTATTATTATTATTATTATTATTATTATTATTATTATTATTATTATTATTATTATTATTATTATTATTATTATTATTATTATTATTATTATTATTATTATTATTATTATTATTATTATTATTATTATTATTATTATTATTATTATTATTATTATTATTATTATTATTATTATTATTATTATTATTATTATTATTATTATTATTATTATTATTATTATTATTATTATTATTATTATTATTATTATTATTATTATTATTATTATTATTATTATTATTATTATTATTATTATTATTATTATTATTATTATTATTATTATTATTATTATTATTATTATTATTATTATTATTATTATTATTATTATTATTATTATTATTATTATTATTATTATTATTATTATTATTATTATTATTATTATTATTATTATTATTATTATTATTATTATTATTATTATTATTATTATTATTATTATTATTATTATTATTATTATTATTATTATTATTATTATTATTATTATTATTATTATTATTATTATTATTATTATTATTATTATTATTATTATTATTATTATTATTATTATTATTATTATTATTATTATTATTATTATTATTATTATTATTATTATTATTATTATTATTATTATTATTATTATTATTATTATTATTATTATTATTATTATTATTATTATTATTATTATTATTATTATTATTATTATTATTATTATTATTATTATTATTATTATTATTATTATTATTATTATTATTATTATTATTATTATTATTATTATTATTATTATTATTATTATTATTATTATTATTATTATTAGCTACCTATATATTATTATTATTATTATTATTATTATTATTATTATTATTATTATTATTATTATTATTATTAATAATAGAATTTTATATTTTTTATTCCATTTTCTTCCCTGTATAATTAAATATATATTCAACTACAAAAGTAATCAATCAATATTCAAACTACTAAAATGCATAATAATCCATTACCTAAATTCAAAATACATCCATCAACAAAACATTCATAAACATCATTTAAAAGTTAAAGTTTTGAAATAATTCAAACTAACAAATTTTTAATAAATCCTAAGATTTAGGCCGGTGGTGTCGGTAGCGTCATATTGGGTAAGAACTTCATCATGGCGGCAATGGTGGCTTTCATTTCTTTTGTTTCGGCTTCACTTTTTGCTCTCAATTCTTCTAGTTCCTTTTTTTGCTTTTCTTCACGCTTTTTCATCTCGTCAATCTCCTTTTGTTGTGTCTCATGTCTTGCTTGCATCTCCTCCAAACTTTGGGTCAAAATTTGTACCTACATAAAACACATCATACAACCAATTTTTACTAACCTAATAAACCCATAGAACACCCATACCCTAGACTATTGACTAATACAACTATACTAACAAGATTTAAACAATTACAAATCGCCAACATATGATAGATAGATGGTCTAATAAAATTTCATAGTTGTAAATTACTAAGAGGGTGCTTGATTAGTTTTTAATTATTTAGTTCGGAGGAATATCTCAGATTTGGTCAGAACCTTTGTTGTTTGTTATGGAAATTAATATATGACCTTTGAATTGAATGAAATCCGAAAATCCATTCAGGCATTAGGGCTTGTCATGACTCATGACTTAGCAAATGAAGCCACTGTCCGTTGTAGCAAATAGTTGAAAGGATTTTTCTCAAGATTAATACAATAATACAATCATCAAAATTTTTACTCTAACAAAAGGAAAAATAAAAATAACATACTTCTACAAACTAAGTGTTCATGATCAATATATACTCATCAAAGTTTTTAATCTGTATGTAAAGTAGACAGTAGTTTGACTATCACAAAGCACACAGATGTAGTAATGTTTGGTAAGAAGTTGCATATAGAATCCACTATCCGGGCTCTCTAGTTATTTCATAATAGATATAGGTTACAGTTGGTGTTACCTGTTCTATTGCCTAAATAATACACACCATGAAAGGTAACTAGAGCTAGTTAACCTTAATTAATACGAGTAGTTTGTTGTGCGTTGGGTTAATCGCGTGATACATATGTACATGAATGAAATCAATTGCATACGGGTGTAATATTAGAAAGGACGTGATCACATCGAGTTTACCTGCGTTTAAAAGATTACAACATGCATATTCTCCCAAAATTGAACTTGGTATATATGATGTTTAAATTATGGCAAGTGTTCTTAAAGGATAAGATGTTACTCATTATGTTTCGGGTCTTTTCCATTGTCAATCGTTTCCCAACACTAGAAGCAGTTTATAAATTAAGGTTTAGACGTTTAATTATAGTCTATTTATGGATCATTAGAACAAATAACGGGAAATCTGTCATGATCGATGTCTGGAAATCATTTCTCTCAGGAGTCAAGTAATGTGTTTTTGTGCTTAGTGGTTTTGCTCAAATACTTGATTAATCATCTCTAGCAAATGAGTTCAACTGTCCATTTCTTTCTCAGCTCCTTTACTCTAAGCCAACTCACTTTGCTATCAACAAACCTTAATTAAACTTAAGAAACATTTTTCAGCATGCTCAAGATGCTTGAAAGGTACCAGAATTGCACTTACGGTTCAATGGAAATCGACAGATCAACCAACAATTCTGAGGTATATAGTAGCTTCTAGTTTTGTTCATAGTTTCAAATATTGTTGAGCTCATATTGAAGAAGTTTTAATCTTTTCTTTTTTTCATTAGCAAAACAGTTATAGGGAGTACATGAAACTGAAAGCCAAATATGAGTCTCTACAACAGTACCAAAGGTAAGTTTTCGAAGCTTTTTATAAGTGCATAACATATAATTTTGCCAATATGAGGCTTACACAGATCTGTATCTATAATTATGAAAGACAAATTTCCGGGGAGGATCTGGAACCACTGAATATCAAGGAACTTGAACAGCTAGAACGACAACTAGACTCTACTGTCTACTCTGAGACAAATTCGGTCTATACGGGTAAAGCTTCTTATTAACTTATGCTAATATTTTCTCCGTTTTTTTATGTACTTAATGTTCATATGATCTTGTTATTACTTTTATAGGGATCCTATACCAAATCTGTCCAAAGCAAGCTAGTTCATAAAGGTCTAGCAATTACCAACTTGAATAACCACATCAAAACTATTGGCTATCAAAACAACAAGCAAAGTAACTATACACAGGGAGTAAAGGGTCTACTGAGCAACCCTAAGCATCGAGGAAGTATCAACCGAGCAACTATAATCATTCAATCTTTCCTATTTGCAACAATCATAATCATATACAAGTGTGAGTTAATAAACAAACCTGTGGCTGTTGTTGTGTAGCATATGAGGTACAAGTGCTGAGTGAAGATGGTGTACCCGTCAGCACATAACAAGGGTCTTTTGAATTACCCGACCCATAGAATCTGCCTTTCTTTTTCCCGCCAGTACATTCTTCCCATATATCTTCATCAAAATCTGGGTAGTCTGATTCATTAGTGCCATGCTTCTCAATTAACAATCCTTCCACCTTTTCCTATTATATAAAGTATCAAAAATATAAAATAAAATTAGAGAGGATGTTGCTTTAATTGATTCCTTATATTTAACTCTACTTAGATACAAATTAATCTTGAATAATCTTATGTTAAGTAGTAACTAAACTTACAGCAAATAAACGTGACTTCTCATCAACATACTCCGGTGGTGGTTTGGAGCTCCCTGATGGATTCGGCACAAAAGGATTCGTCCCTTTCTTCACATGGTTGTTAATGAAGGCTTCATGTGCTTTTGGTGGACGACCTAGGTATTTTTCCTACAAATGTCATATTTAAGACTTATAAAAGCAAATAATAACAGTCTCCCCTCGGTAAACACAAGCTGAAGATATGTATTTCTTACCAATCTTTTTCTAGCCGCAAGAAATCCCCCTGATCCTGTAGTATGACTTCCACCAGATCGTTTCTTGGTGTTTGCTTTATTGACCACTGATAAGTTTTTCCATTCTGGCTTTTTCCAATGTTCAATAAGTGACAGCCATAATTTTTGATGAATCCATTCTGGGTTATAGCTACTAATGTCTGTGTTTCCAACTCCATCTTGTTCTGCTGCTGCCTTACTTGATGCCTTATCACGAGCAGTTCTCAACATTTCTTTTAGCCTCCTTCCACAAACCTTATTGAATACTTTTCTCATTAAACCATCACCTTCACCATGCCAACGAAAATCTTTCTGCAATTATTGCACATCAACAAGTTATTAGTATGAACAAATTATCGAACATTATTAAGTTATAAAAAATAACCTTAAATTGGTCAAACATTTGGCCTTTATGAACTTCCGGAATACTTGTCCAAGTCGGCCAAGCTCCGCGATACATGTTCTTAATAATCTCCGTGACTGCACTACTAGCTAAACCATCATCATCAACAAAGCTACATAGACAATAGAATGTAACACCATTAGTATTAAGATCCAAGACTTTAAAAAAAATATAGAATACTAAAATAAATATACATACAATTCTAGATCAGGAGTAAAAGAAACCAATTTCTTAGGTGTGGAATTTGAAGCATTAGATTCTAGTTCTAGGACATTCGGTGAGGCTGCTATGTTTGAGATCTCCACGTCATCAGGCACGTGAGCACTACCAAACCCCTCCTCCTCCTGCTGTTCCGGAATAGAATAATCATGAATGTCTTCATCACTTAAATTAACAGAACTGCCACCAGGTCCATTACCACCGACCCTGATACTACCACCATATCTATTCACACCACCTCGACCAGATTTATTGCCACCTCTACCTCTACCTCTACTTACAAGATTTGCCACCTCTACCTCTACCTCTACTTACAATGCCACCTCGACTCCTAGCAACACTACGTCCCGACATGATACCTACAAAGTAAACAATAATAAGTAGCATCAGCAAATAGTTTTAATACTTACATATATCAGAATAAATAACATAAATATATAAGAAAATAGTTAACTGGATACCGACTAGTCGGAAAGATAATGATCTGATGACTCAAAATCAGTATCCCCAGACTCATTTGAATACAAATCTACTTCTTCTAACTCTTCTGACTCTTCTTCCCCACCCTCAACATCATCCTCGGTTGTATTATTACCAAGACAAACGGGTCCAATATCATCATTTGTATTTGTCATACATATTAACCTCTCATTCTCTTGATAAAATTGCTCCTCTTCCACATTCTCATCATCTACTTGTGTAACACGTTCTGCTAGTTCATAAACCCCCCTCGCCTTCGTCTTAACAACAGCCGACCAATCTTTAAAATCCTTTGCTGTTGAAGGATAAGGTGTGTAATACACTTGTTGTGCTTGTGATGCAATGATAAACGGATCATCAATGCATCCTTTAGACTTTTGTTTTACATCAACCATATTATGCTTATGATTTACCCTTACCCCTCGAACATGATCAAACCAATGACACTTGAACATCACAACCACACACCTTTCAGAAGCATCATGATATTCCACCTCTAGAATCTCTTCCAACAACCCATAATAGTCACTTTCATGTTCATCATAACATGCACCCTTGACACATACACCACTGTTTTGTGTAACTCGCCCATTACAATGTGTAACGGTGTGGAACTTGTAACCATTGACAAAATAGCCATTATATGATTTAACTTTATTTAGTGGTCCAAATGCTAAAACTTTCAGTTGTTCATTCACAGAAGAAGAAAGCATAACCTACAATCACAAGAGTACATTTTATGTTTACAATGAATTTAAGGTATTACCTATATTAAAAATATTTTATTTATTTTTTGTTTTACCTCTCTTTCGAACCACTTAGCAAATGATGTCTCTCTTTTTTTATCTAGTTCTTCATCTTCAATATTTGGTTCTGTTTCCCTAACCCACTCATCAAACTTCCATAATATATCACGAACCTCATTCGTGTTAAGCAGAATATATGTATGAACCTTGTGCCTTTCAATTGCACTCAACATTCTTCCTTTTCCACTTTTCTCATATAATCTTCGAGATGGAAATTTGAAAATGCTTAAACGAGAGTCGGTATTCAAAGAACTCGGAATTTCAGGGGCAAAATTTCGAGGCTCTCGATTAAGCCGTGTTTGAATTGTTGAATCAAGATGTAGAGAGCAATACGTGGAAAGCTCATGTACAAGATAGGACTCCACAATTGACCCCTCAACCCTCGCGTTGTTTCTAACTGTTCTTTTCAAAAAGCCCAACTTCCTATAGAGGTGTTAAAAATAATGATAAAAATGATGTTAGTTACCCTTAATTGTATTTATACTTAAATCTATAATATGTAAATTAATGTAGACGTAAGTACTTACCTCTCATAAAGATACATCCACCTGTATTGCACCGGACCTCCATAGATAGCTTCGCGAGCCAAATGAACAACAAGGTGTTCCATTGAGTCAAAAAAACCAGGTGGGAAAAATTTTTCCAGCTTACAAATTGTTACAATGATACTTTTTTCCAAGTTTTGCAAGTCCTCTATGTGCAACACTCTTGAACAAATTACACGAAAGAATGTGCATAACTCTGTTATTGCATCCCAAATGGCTTCTGGTATCATACCTCGTAAAGAAATAGGCAACAATCGTTGCATAAACACATGGCAATCATGACTCTTGAAACTATAAAAGGTACAATCGTTAGCATTTACACACGCTCCTATGTTTGACGCATACCCATCAGGAAACTTCACATTCTTCAACCAATCACACACTTTTTGTAACTGAGGTTTGGTTAAACTATATGATGCTTTTGGTTTCATTACTTTCCCATTATTCCCGAGATAAGTATGCAATGTCGGACGATCACAATACATTTCAATATCCTTTCTTGCCTTGATATTGTCTTTAGTTTTGCGAGTGTCCATGACAATGTGAAAGAGATTCTCAAAAACATTCTTCTCGATGTGCATCACATCAAGGTTGTGTCGAATTAACAAAGTATGCCAATATGGAAGCTCCCAAAAAATGCTTTTCTTTACCCAATTATGGGTATCTCCAAAACCATCTGGTTTAGGATTCTTCGCAGAGTATGGCTGACCTTTATAAACAGTTGGAATATCAGATACTTCATCCAAAATATCTTCACCGGTCAACTCTGGCGGCATGCGAGAACCTACTCGAGATACCCCTTTCTTAAACCCTTTTTTATCACGCCGAAATGGGTGTTCTTCGGGTAAAAGTCTTCGATGACAATCAAACCAACTTGGCTTGCCACCGGCATTTAGCTGAAAGGAATGTGTAGTACCCATACAATGTGGGCATGCTAGTCTCCCATGTGTACTCCATCCAGACAACATGGCATATGCTGGGAAGTCACTTACCGTCCATAAAAGCATAGCTCTCATCGTGAAATTTTGTTTTTTATATGCATCATAGGTTTCTAGCCCGACATCCCACAATTCTTTCAACTCACGTATTAACGGTTGGAGAAATACATCCAAGTTTTGACCTGGGCTCTTTCTTCCAGGAATGACCAAGCTTAACTTAACATACGAGTCTTTCAAACTCATCCAAGGAGGTAAGTTATAGATCGTAAGAAAGACGGGCCATAGTGAATAAGGATTAGAATTCGAGTTATTAGGACTGAAACCGTCAGTACATAACCCAAGACGAACATTTCGAATTTCATGTGCAAAAGATGGATGTTTTTCATCGAAATGCTTCCAAGCTAGACCATCACGTGGATGTACCATGCTACCATCCTTTGTTTTATTATCAAAGTGCCAAATCATATCTTTGGCGGGTTTTTTTGACATATATAACCTTTGAAGTCTAGGACCAATGGGCATGTATGTCATAACCAAATTTGGGACTTTATTTTTTTTGTAGCGAGGCTCTTTACAATAGCGACAATGGGTTAACGACAAGTCTTCATCCTTATCGAATAACATGCAATGATTTTTGCAAACATCAATCCTTTTTTTTGGGAGACCAAGTTCCTTCAAAATAACCTTTGTTTCATAGAAGTTAGTTGGTAGTTTATTACCGTTAGGTAACATACTTTTAAAGATAGGAAGTATAAGATTAAAGGTAGACGTCGGTACATTACAATCCGACTTCCAATTCAATAAGCTTGTCGCGGCTTGTAGTGTTGACCAATCTTCACACCCATTATACAAAGGCTCATCAGAAGATTCTAACATATCAAAGAATCTCTTGGCTTCAGTATTTGGTACATGCTCTTCTTGTTGTTCTTCCATAGGAGACGACTCTAGAAGGTTTTGAAAAGTAGGGTTAATTCCAGCCGCACACATGTTCTCAAAAACCATGTGTGTCATGCCATCATATTGTTGCTCATCAACTTCCATGGGAGTAGAGCATTGTCCTACATCTTGCACTACTGTTTCGCCATGCTCATACCATGTTTCATAACCATATACGAACCCTCTCGAAACCAAGTGATGCAAAACATCATCTCTTGTTCTGTAGTAAGTGTTTTTGCAATCGATACAAGGACATTTGATTCGGCGTACTATCCCACCTTCTCTTGTTAACTTATTTTCAACCGTCAACTCGTTCGAGTATGCAAAGTCCAAAAAGTGTTCAACTTTCCTAACATAATGCATACAAAGGTATCCGAGACTATCTTGCCTCTTATACATCCATCCTCGATCACTACTTGTCGTCATGGTCACTCAAACGTAAAAAAACAGCCCTCTACAAATACGTAAGTATTGTAACTCAACATACTGGAGATATTCAGTTTGTCACTTATGTGTAATTCTACATATGCAAGCATACCCATTCCATCAAGCCTTCACTAATGTAGTAAAATAAGAGCTAAAACACAGAAATTATGACTTAAGCTTTTCATGTTTCTCCACCCCGTAAAAATAACAAAAAGATATATATTTGATTGTGGTTATCCTGCGACTGGAAAGGAATCCAAGAAATACAAACCCTCAATCTTTATTAAGTTAATTTCTTCCAAAAAAAAACATATCTTTTTTTAATGAATGAAAATGAAACAAAAACAAATTACCTGTGTGAGAATGAAACAAATTACTCCGATTGGAGTGGGAGCCGATTGGTCAACTACTTCATGAGTACAGTTAATAGATCTGAGCATCAGTTCATGAAAATTAAACAAAAACAAATTATAGTACTAGTGATAAATTACATAAATATATATATAGATATGGATATGAGTGAGTTAAGTGAAATACCGATTGGTAACTTTTGTTGATGGTGGGGAGATGCGGTGGCGCTGAGATGAGAACTGTGAGATGCGGTGGTGCCTGGGTGGAGATGCGGTGGTGCTGAGAATTGAGTGTGGAGATCGATTGGAGTGTGGAGATCGATGGGATGGTGGCTGATTTTAGGTTTTATGTAATGGTATCATTTTCATTTTCTTTAATATTTTCATTTTCTTTAACTTAACATACGAGTGTTTTGTGATGCACTATTGCACTGTCAAATGCAACTAACAATAGGTTTTAGAATGATTAATTATTATTTTATTATCTTTAATTAATTTATCAAATATTGTAATATTCAAAAATTTGATTAACTAGCATTAAAACTATTATTATTTTATTATCTTTAATGAATATGTCACGATACTCGCACAATACGGCAGCGGTGGTGGTAACATGGTGGTGTCGATAATTTAAAGGGTAGTAGAAATATTTTAAAATATAATGGACTAATGGTGTAAACTATTTCATTAAGGGCATAATGGTTATCAAAAGTTTAGTGTATTAAGTGACTGAATTAATAAATAATATCTTTATGTATTAAGAAAAAAATAGATAATTGACGATTATTTCTATTTATTAAGTCATAAAAAAACATAAAAGTTGACTTAATGTATTAAGTTTTTAATTTTTAAGTTTATTAAGTAAAAATGAAACGGTATCTAACTCTACTAATTATATATAGTTTAGGAACAAAATGATAATAATATTTTTTTTCAAGTACTAGACGCGTGGTGGTGATAGCGGCAACGAGTGGTGGTGATGGCATTGACGGCGGTAGTGGCAGCGGTCGTGGTGGAGGTGATTTGTGGTAGTACTGGTGGTCGTGTGGTAGGGTTGGTGATTTATGTTGTAAATTTTTTCATTAAGTGTATTAGATGTTTATACTTAATGAATTAAGTAAAAGGTAAATTGGGTTGATGACCTTATATTATTTAATTAAGGAGTATAATATTTTAAAAATATTGAATCAAAACGACACATGACTTTATATAGATTGCGCCACATACTTTAAAACTCTTTCAATCCTGTTTTAGTATATTGGTGATAGAATATTATATATCGTCTATGTATGTATGTAGGTATATATGTGAGATATGTAGGTACTGTATGTAGATATAAGTAAGTATATATAAGTATGTATGAGATGTAGGTATGTCGTGTGTACTAATGATATTTATACTTATGTATGACATGTATGTGTTTTATGGATAGATGTGCAGTCTTAAATACATTTATATGTACATGTATTATACGTACATACATATAAAATGCAGTATATATATGTATGTACGGGTATGTCTAGGAATTACATATATATACTTACATACAATGTACATCGATACATACACTATATACAAAAAAATATGACAATTGTATGAATTTGTGGGAAACTCGTGGGAAATCATATGACACTATACACGGATTTCCCACGGAATAACATAATCCGTGGGAAATCTGTGGGAAATTTGTGGAAATCTTTCCCACGAATTACCCACGGATTGTCTAAGAGATTTTTTGAAAAAATATTTCCCATGAAATTCCCACGGATTTCCCACCGACTTATATAATCTGTGGGAAATACTTCCCACGGATTACCACGGAGGATTGTGGGAAATACTTCCCACGGATTACCCACGGACTATCCAAGAAATTTTTGTAAAAAAAACTTCCCATGGAATTCCCACAAATTACCCACGGATTACATAAAATATTTAATAAAAATGTTCCCACGGACTTCACGTGGAAATTTCCCACAAATTACCCACGGATTACATAAACATAATTTCGAAAAATGTTCCCACGGATTTCCCACGGTTAAGTTATATCCGTGGGTAATCCGTGTGTAATTTGTGGGAAATATTACCCACGGATTACACACGGAAGTTAGAAAATATTTAATAAGAGAATGTTCCCACGACTTCATTTTCGTGGGAAATTCGTGGGAAATATTTTGGACACTTTTTTACTTCCCTTGGATTTCCCACGGATTTCCCACGGATATTTGTTCGGTGGGTATTCCGTGGGAAATCCGTAGAAAAATATAAAGATAACTTGATTATATAAATTCAACTCCTTTTCGTGGGTAATCCGTGGGAAAATTTCCCACGGATTTCCTGCCGTGGGAAAATCCGTGGGTATACACAGCTTTTCTAGTAGTGATATATCTGTATACATTGTCATTGATGTTATAATATATTTCATAGATTCATTTTTTTATTTGTATAACAATATGTTGCGAGTCGTCTGCTTATAAAATTTTATCATAATTGTTTTACCATGCAACGCATGGGTTTAATCTAGTAGTTTACATATGTGAATTATTATTACATTACAGTATATTGTTTTTATGGAAATAAAATTGATTAAACAATTGTTTTTATTTTTCTTTATTTTTTTTCTTTTCTTTTGGCACTAATGCTTTTTTCATTTTCTTTATATTTTCTTTTATGTTGTCATTGTTTCTTTTAAACGATTCTACAGCCGGGTAATCTGGCTAACAGGTAGAATATCGTGCAGTATTTCGGTTACAACTAAATTACCATTTTTAAATTGTTTCTTACATCCATTTTTGTCGTTCGTGTAGTACCTCTTTTTATAGTGTATGTTTATCGTTATGTATGTATTGTTGAAATTGTGAGAATATTCCAATATATTTATACGACCATTTATCTATGAAACTTTAGGGTCGCACACAAAGAATGAGGATTGCTTAGTTAAACTTCATATAAATAACAAAAGAGTCATTATAAAAGATAATAACTAGAAGTTTCTAAAAATAGTTTTTAGAAAATTTCCAAAAATAGATTTGGAAATGTCGAACGAGTCAAAATCGGATCGGACACCTAAACACAATGGGACAATCCATTTAACCATGGGTCAAACAAGATTGGCCCATGGAAACCCTAGGACGGTCACGAAATAAGGAAGGGGAGAAGAAAAATGATTTTTGGAAACTCCTTTTCCTATCCCACATAGGAAACTTAGAAAAACCCCAAGGGTTTTCCACCCTTATAAATAGAGGGTTTTTTTAAGGTTTTCAATAAGAATTTTCCTCTCCCTTTAGAAGCTAAGCTCGAAAATCCCATCCCTTTGGAAAGGGTTTTCGACTAAGCTTTTCTAGTTAGAAACATAATAGTATTTTAATATTTTGAAAGACAAAAACAATCAAGAAATAATCGTAAATGTTTAATATATTATTATTATTATTATTATTTATTATTATTATTATTATTATTATTATAAATTACTATAAAAAACGTAGGCATATGCATTTACATTCTCCCGTCTAATTAAGAATCATAATCATAACGTTTGTATGTAAAGGTTATATATTTCTTCAAATTTCTAGCATCTCAACTTTTGCTTTCAATCTGTCAACTTTTCTTAAGGTTAAATATTCAAAGCATTTGATATTGATTTATTTTATTTTTCATTATATTAAAGCTTCAATCAATATTTACTATTCATTCCCTGGATCGTGAAAATTAATTGTTTCATATATATATCGAGCTCAATATATAATCAAACAGGTGTTAAATCTGCAACACATTCCATGCATTTTATTATTTGTGGTTATGAAACATTATGACATCAAACCTTTTTTTATATAAATATTTTTTGTTATAGGATTTGGAGGGGTGGTGATCTAATATATAGCTAAAAAATGAATAAGTCGTCGTCGTCGTCTAATTCAGGTGGTTCGGAATTTGATTACTTGTTTAAGTTGTTATTGATTGGAGATTCAGGAGTTGGTAAAAGTTCTCTTCTTATAAGCTTCATTTCTCAAAACGCCATTGAAGATCTTTCACCCACCATTGGTACGTACCTAGTAATTATGCCGGCCCTTCGGTTTCATATATATTATATATAAGATATATATATATACAAGAAGATAGTTATAAGATGTAGTATGTAAACATTATGTGGTTATAGAAATGTATGAATTTGCTGTTTACAGTATAAGCTCAAAACTATACATGTTTTGGTTTTAGACTTTTAGAAGCCTATGACCGAAAATCATTTAAATAATAAGTAACAGTACACTTTCACATCATATGTAATTTGGTTTGAGTTACTGGAGTCATTTCAACAGTTTTTGAGCAGAATTGTTCTGTGGCTGAATCATATATCATTACTTATTGCAGGGATGGATTTTAAAGTGAAGTATGTCACAATAAATGGAAAGAAGTTAAAGCTTGCTATATGGGATACTGGTAAAGTTTCTTTTTTTTGAAATTCACATCACAACACCTTGTATTATAGTCTTGCTAAAATTATTACTTCTTGTTTGTTGTCTTTTTTTTTACAGCTGGGCAGGAAAGATTCCGAACTCTAACGAGTTCATATTACAGAGGTGCTCAAGGAATTGTAATGGGTATGTTAATCCTTTACATTTCATCTTTGTTATTCATTATATATATAATCTATAACTAATATGATGATACTCTCTTTGTTGTTATTCACTACCATACATTTAATCTAATTGAGTCTACAAATATTTACTAAAAAGTTTCATGTGACCAGTTTATGATGTAACACGGAGAGAAACGTTCACAAATCTGTCTGATATATGGGCAAAGGAAATTGATCTGTATTCAACGAATCAAGATTGCATCAAGATGCTTGTTGGCAATAAAGTTGATAAGGTAACTTTCGTCAATAGGAATTACTCATCATTGACATTAAGAGTCAAAAAACTTAACAAACACCACATTTATTTAAGTACTAGATATTTAAGTTAAAAGCCAACTAAATGTATAAAGTAAATACATGCTGCGTTTAAATTTTGCAGGAAAGCGAACGGCTTGTTACAAAAAAAGAGGGAATTGAGCTGGCCAGGGAATATGGATGCCTATTTATTGAATGTAGTGCAAAAACTCGGGTCAATGTGGAGCAGTGTTTTGAGGAACTTGTTCTGAAGGTAGTTTTTTAGATTGCAAGCATATTGCCATCCAAAATGAACTGGTTTATTCATAAAGTGATAAAACTGAGATCATTATTGTGCTGAGATGCATGCTTGACTATGGTCCATGGTCAATTGGTCATATCTAATGGTGGCAAAATATACGGGTTGGGTAATAAGTCAAAACGGGTTGGGATGGGTCTGAACTGTCCATTGTTAATTCTATAAATAACAGTATTGTATATGTAGCTTATGATCATTAGTATGTTTTTGTTAAAAGGATGATCTTATGTCTTTGAACTGCTGATAAAAGGATGATCTAATAAAGCAAATTAGGAGGTCGTAAATACTTGATTATGCTTTGAGCTGCCTAAAGAATATCTGATCTATTTGTGTTGGTTACCTTCTAACTAAGTTTATTATTTGTATCTGGGTTGACCCGTTATCAATGTAATTTCGTTGAAGCCCTTCTAATGATATCTAATCCCTGGCAAACTAAGCCCATTTGGCTTAGATTTTTATATTTTATACAACAAACAAAAATGGTTGTTCAAGTACACCTTGATCTATAAACACTTGCATCTAGATGATTCATTTGTTGTAATTATAGGTCAGGGGTTGGATAACCGGTAAACACATGTAAGTTTGTAATGCGGGTGGGGTTGACCCACTTTTTTCCCCGTTTATTTGAGTTCTGTAAATACTATTCGTTCTATATATGATCTCAAAAGCTATACTAGTAAAATAAAGATCTAAATGTTATACATAAATAAGTTTTCAGCCCGTTTTACTCTTTTCTCGCATCATTTTCCAACACGGGTTTCTAACTACCAATTTGACCCTTTAAGGGTATAGTATAAGCTATTTCAACCCATTTTAAGGTATATGGATAGAGATCGACATATTGTGATAATTAATACGCTATTCATGTAAATGTGCAGATTTTGGATACACCGAGTCTCACTGCTGAGGGATCAACTGCTATTAAAAGAAACATATTCAAACAAACTCCAGCTTCAGACGCATCAAGAAGTGCCTGTTGCTAAATGTGATATGTTTTCTGCACCATTTTTCTTTCTTTCTTTCCTTTGAATGTAGTTCTGTTTTTCTTTTGTAGTTGTCAAATTGTGTAGGCATTGTCCATAAAAGAAGCTGTAAAGAACAACTTTCCTCTATTGCTTTTTTGCTTTCCAGCAGCACATGATTATGTTTACTTGAAAAACTATTTTGGTCCAAAACCATTCCATGTCTTCTCTGTGTTTGTATTATTTATTTTATTTTTGAAAATAGTTTTACCAGCAAGTAAATGACTATAAATCTACACACACACAAAAACATGAATTAAAATTTAGATGATAAGTTAATGAGTAAATATAAAACAACTAATGATTGTTTTGTGGTGTTATGTTTTATTATATATCACTATATATGCAAAACAACTAGTTTGAATCACCCGCAAGAACCAAAAGGAACAGATTTCTGCTATATCCCAACTCTTGGCATTGATAAATAAAAACTGATACAGAAGGATAATAGAAAACATTTAAGTTCTAAATGGTAGGAATTTGTGCTTTTTGCAACTCTTTTTAGCATGTTTTCATAAGGCTTGAACAATCCAGCTGGTAGAATGCCTTTACTTACGGATCGTCTATGAGCACTTATATTTAATAACGTAAACATGCGTAAGAACCATTGATTGAATGTGTTGTTTCGTTGATACTACTGTGAGATATCTGAAATGATCGTCTTCAAATTGGGAAAAGCTAGTTATGGATAAAAACTTACAAACAAGGGGATGCTATAATGCCCAAGAGCATTAGCAATGGACATTGTATGAGAGCTGTATGCCTACATCCAAATGGCGATATAAATCTAATGTTAAAAATAAAAGAGTCTGTCATGCTATGTTGTGGTCACATCAGATGATATCCGCTTTTGCTTAATGATAGTCTCACTCGAATTACAACGGGCCCTAACTTCTTGCAGTAACAAAAATTATACTTTTGACCCGCTAGCCATTCATATAACATAAATAAAAAATTTGGACAAAAAACTATTTCGGATCAACCAAACTTGTACCAAAATTAAACTTGTTCTCATTATCCAATATGCCAGACCCACCCATTTTGCAACCTCTACATGTACTACCAATAAGAAGAGAAAACAACATAGTTATATCCTATGCAGCATATAGATCACAAGCAACAACATTAGAAAGAAATTGTAAATATCCATGCAACAAAACAGCAGGCAGAATAATTGCAGAAATTGAAATCACAATAAAGTTGGACATAGACCAAATCTATATTGGAACACTAGAATTCGACACACGAACTGAAAAACTGCAGTCATCATAACATCTGAATTCAGTCGAAATACATCATTGTAAAACGCTTCAGAAACTCAGAAGGTGAGCTTCCTACCATGAACCCTCGGCACCAACTGTTGGGTTCTGAAAAGCAGCATAATTCCAGAAAGTCTTCAAAGAGTAAGGCTGGGAAATAGTCAACCCTTCCTCGGTGATATTTGCTATCTGTGATTTCAATTTAAGATTGTGTCAAACATAATGTAAACAAGTTCCATATTGGAACACAGTAAGCACCATAAGATGAGCATAAATGAGACAAATCTCACCTGAAGCTTGTTGACAGCAGACCTATCACGATACAAAAGGTTGCGCATGCATTTCTCCAATAATTTGACACCCTCCTCAAAAGTTAAATCCTCCCTCCATTCTTCACGAAGAATTGGGCGGGCAAGGTGGTTACCAAACCCAGTAGCAACATGATCGTCCTCATAGTGTACGCCAATCATGCTAACCTGCACATGAATACCATATACAATGTATAAATAAACTGATAAAGGGGTGCAAAGGCGACCCAAGTATTCGAATATTTATACTAAAGCTTGGCAGTCAAGAAATTATAAAATAACAAAAACCATCATCCCCCTGATGACCCAATATCATCTTCCGGCTTCCAGAACTGCCATCTATTTATATTCGGGTTGTTATGGGGATAGTAATCTTTGTCATATTACAACTCCTAGGCATTTTTGGCCCAAACTGGCAACATACATGAATAAACCATAGAGGTTGGGTATCATGCTTTTTTGATACTTAGGTGACCATAATGACCTTATAATTACTTGGTAACAAAAAAGAAAGTATGGATCAAGAACATACAGATCCTAGATACTTCTTCCCATTTTTTACTCCACCAAGAACTAGTGAATTCCATAAAGGGTCAAACTTGTTGCGACGATTGTACATAATCCGGGTTAGGTAATTGTGCAGCTCTTTAGGACCAAGTGAGTTCCCATCATCCCACATATTGTCATTCAGGCTGTGTAATTATAAGTAGAATGCATAATCAGTAACAAACCTTATAAACTAAAGCAATTAGATCACTTGAAACAAAAAATTAAAATAAAAACAGATAGTTACATAAGTTCATCAAGGTAACGTAAAATCTCTTGGAAATCACTGATTTCACCGCTTGCACCAAGCAGAGAGTGCTTTCCCACTTGCTTCAAACGCTCCACACTCTTATAGCGTATAGTGGATCCATAGGACCCTGAGAAGATGAATAAGCCAAACAATCAAGAAAACGACTATATATCCATTGGCAGAAAACCATGATAAGTACATCATCATGAGCCGAAAAGATGATAGAAAAATAAAATGTACAAGCAATCCTAACCTCCTAGGTTCATTCTAACAGTAGATGGACTTAACAAGATGAAGTAAAAGGTGATTAAAAAGGACAAGAATCTAACCTCCCATGTCGGCAGCCATGAGAATGCCATCTTTGTATTTGATCCCAATCACAGATGTACCCGTAACATATGGATACCTGTTTCAAAAAATTAAAACCAATTCGTAACGTTTAACTCTTTTCAATTTCATTTTCTTTCCCATCACAAAAGAAATTGAATTTCTTAAAAGATTCAGTTTATTTATAACATTTAACTCTTCTTAAAACTAACTTCAACTCCAAAGTCAAAGTATACCTTTCTGCATAAAGGTATAAGTTACACGATAAAGCAAATACATGAAAGAGTAACTAGAAAAGTAAAACCCGACGAGTTAACATGGTTATCTCCAGTAAAACATAAGATATGTTACTCTGACTTATGAAAAGTATTATACGACGAGAACCCTAACTAAGATTACTTACAGCAATACAACAATCATAGGTCAACGGAACCTAATTGGCCCGGGCCATAAAATATCAACGGGTCCATATTTTGCTCCGTCTAACTATCTCATTGAACTTCCAATAAGGGTAGGTCATGTTATAATTTCATTAGGATCCGCTACACAATTCCAAGTCATACTCTAAAATAATCAGATGCTAAAAACATATAATCTTATACAGGGCTTATGGCATGGGAAAGCAATGAACTTTATCCGATTTTTTTATCGTAAGACACGAACTTTCAAAACATTCATTTGAGGTAAAGAACCTACGAATCGTTAATGTGTGTTTGATATAAAAGTTAACAAAAAATACGTTAAAGTTTGCAAATAAACCTAAATAGAGTATTTTGTTAAATTGATAATAAATTTATAAATAAAGAAATAAAAGGGGGGAGTATACATACTGAGTCCTTTGAGAATCTCCTTCAGAACCCAATAGTGAATTACTTTCAGCTTCAGAATAAACCATATCTGCAAACAATACACAAATCGAAATTTATAGATATATTCATATAAGTATCAATTTATTATACAAACAAAATATATTATAATTAAGGAAAACAAATTAAAGGGGTTTTTGAAGCATGAGATAAGGGGATTTTACTAACCTGGTGATGGATTTTTGGAGAATCGAAAATTGTAAATTAATAATAATAGTTGGGTGTGATGGTCGAATAGAAAATGAGAGTGCAGGGCTTGATTTCTCCCCAAGCTAAGAATGAATACCAGATTTATTTTTATTTTTTTTCTTCTTTTTATTGAAAGAAGTCGTGTGTCAACTGGGCTTTCTATTTACAAGCCCAGCCCAGCCCAAATACCTTTTTTTAAGTTTGGGATGAATGGTAATACCTGTATAATGATAGTAAGTTTACAATTTTAGTATTAGCAAAGTTTTTGAGTTAGATATATACAGTTTAACTAGCATAATAATATTAGTTGAATTATGCATGTTTTAGTATGGCAGTTTTAGCTAATATTTATTATTTGTATGAATATTTTGTCAAAGTTATGTTATATCGATAACTTAGTATCTTGTAAGTTTTTCGTGTGATCTTGGTGAAGCTAAAATGACCAATTTATGACTTGAAAATGTGTACAAGTGAAGTCAGTAAGTTATGATGTATCTATACGGTTTTTGAGTAACCAGATTAGTGAAATCAGTAGGTTATGAAGTATCCATAGGATTTAGATGTACCATTGCTAATGAAATCAGTAGATTATGAAGTGTAATTCTTTTATTTCCATTTCTATTTTAACCATCGAACTTTTATTGTTGTGTCTTTTTAACACCGGAACCTTAAAAATATCGTCAAATGTTAAATGGCACGTATAGGTATGTCATTGGTAATCCGAACGGACGAACATCCATTGATAGATGTAGATGATGTTAAGTTGATGACTTGAATATTAGATATAGAATGGATATGAATTATCTAATGGAGTGGATTAGATGGTGAATGCTTCCATCATAGACTTTATGATTGTAAAATTTGGACAAGATGAATATCGCTTCAATTTCGTTTTTTGTTCTGCTAATGATATCCATTTTTACAGTTTGTATTTTTCAAATCAACCTATACTTGTTAAGTTTCTAATCTTTACTCTCAGCATAACCACCTTTTTATATGTGCAAAGGTATACACTAAGAAAAGCCACTAACCCATGATTATATATAATCTATGTAAAGCCATGACATTTTCAGGTAAAATAATATCTGTATCCATTTACTCGTCTCATAATAAAGCTTTTCTAATGAATATGAATATAAATATATATTTCAACTAAGTTTGAGAACAGCTTAATCTTTTGATTAAAATAATAGTTAAGCTTTAATATTGATTTTAATTAATTCAAGAAGGTAAGATGACCTATAAAGTTTCGTTAATTCTTATCACATGTAAATTATAAATAACTAAATAAATATGGATATGGGTATAACAACATGGGCACCCGATCCATAAACATCTCAGAAGCCACTTCATCTGCTTTGACAATTCAAACCATTTATAAAATTTGTTAATTTTGATGACGAGGATTCACCACGATCACTCACCCTTGTTCTCATCATTTTATTCACTATTGGATTGCACATCTCAACTACTAATTTAAGTGTAGGTATGTCTTGTGCTTGAAAAATTATTCAAAAGATTTTTCTTAACCCTCACTCACTTGAGATCTTTGAATTGAAACCCAATTTTCCTTTCTCCAAACATACAGTATATATATATATATATATCTAATACTCATTCAACATGTTATCATTAATTCCTTAGATATGATTGTTTCTTTTCTTAAAAAGAAAATATACCTTAATTACAACAACAACAACAACAAGGGTACCCAATCCCGGCATAAGCCGGGCTATGGGGAAGGTATGATGTAGACAGACCTTACCTCTACTCAAAGGTAGAGAGGCTGCTTCCAGATCCACCGAGGTGGAAGGGACCTCCGGCCCAGTGTGCAAAAATACCCGACGGCCGGCGAAGCCAAACCGAATAGGGGGAACTCTCGATCTCCAACTCTTAATCTCAACCTCTCAATCTCTATCTCTTTCTCAGCCTCAAATCTCAGATCTAGATTTGGATCTAGAAGAGATAAGGAGCCGTTGGAGAAGAGAGAGAGAGAGAGCCGTGGTTAGATTTCTCAGCCATATATATAATATATATGTATTTAAATTTTTGGTTTATGAATTTAAAATTCTATCTATCTATATGCAAGTTATATATATATATATATATATATATTAGGTAATTTGATTGTACAGTAGATCGAGATGAATAAGTAATTATATAACCTTTATATGATTGTTTTTATTCGATTTTCTTTTAATTGTTGTTAGTTTTTTATCTGATATGGTTTAAATTATGCAGTGTTCTAGATTTATTGATTTTAAGGCGCGGAAATATGCATCCTCCTTTGACATTACATAGACACCCAATGTGTGCTGAAGTAAGTAGCGCGACTCATTTGTCTTTTTCTACGTCTTTCAATTATACAACTATGAAATGTTTTGTAGAATCTAGGATATGCATGTAAAATGTTAGTATTTAACAGTGGTGTAATGAGGATTAATAAACAGATTAGTTCCAAAGGAATGTATTTATATCAGTATATGAAGTTTGTGAACCAAGGGTTATTTATTAATGTTAAGAATTTGGAGGATTGAGATTTGGTAGAATGAGTCTCAAAAGTATTTGCAAAATATTCTGAAAACACAGAGTTCTAGAGAGAGAATTTTAGAAGGTGGCGGTCGTTTTTCATATCCGTTGGTACTAACTTCACTATGCATATATCGATAACACGCTTACAATAAGATACAGAGCCATTTGGCATCATCTAATTGGAATAGGAATATTCATTGTACTTGATCTACATACTATGTTGGCAAATTCTCTTAATGTGCTTCCCTTCTTTAACAACCCTGAATAGCTTCCTTAAGTTTGGTATCTGATTTGTGAAGTGTATAATAGTTTTACAAGGTGTTCAAGCTCTACCATTTCGTCTTCAGACTTGAGAAAGTGATCTCTTTAAATTTTGGAGTAATGATATTATTAGGTCTTTTAACTCAGACCAGAGGTCATGATACATGTCCCCAAACTGTGACGCTAACGCTAGAGTATATTCAGGGCGAGAGAATTGACTTTTGATCATCTTTCTTAATTTTAACAAGGGTCTAATGTCATTACAAGACATTGTCATGAAGGGATCACAACTAGTTTCACCCTAATAAAATCCGGCACATTTACTTAAGGCTAGATCTTCTCTAGTGAAGATGTATTCGTAAGGATTCTATTACTCAAGTTTGTGGTTAGAAAATTGTAGAAGAAGGTGAATTCGTTTTCATAATCTTCACTACATACTTTGCACACATACCAACACAATTATATTTCTATGCAAAATGAAATAAGAGGGACACTTGCCATCCTCTAAGTGGAACAGGAATCTGTACTGCAACTGAAATAGATACTAGACTGTATATCATCGTTTAAGTTTCATAGTTTTTAATTGTGTCAGGTTTTTATTTTAATGTATCATTTACAAATGTAGGATTATATGTATTATGCTTATACTTATGTTCATAGTGGGTGATAAGTATAAATACCCAACCTTTGAAACTGATCTTGACATCTTGTTACATATACTTAGTTACTTACATGCCTTATGTCTTTTTTTTTTTGGTGTAGATAATCGAACTATTTCAGAAGTGTCATATCGAACATCCTTATGGAAAATTCTTTGGCGAGTGCACAGATCTCAAGATAAAGCTTGATAAATGTTTCCGGCAGGAAGTAAGCTTCCTTGACCACTTGTTATTTTACCGTATTAGTTCTAAACAATATTGGATATTAAATGGATATTAGACCCATTATCGGCTTCTCACCGACCGGTCTCATGGCCGACATTAGAGGAGGTAAATATCGTAACACCGTGATTAATTAGACTGAAAGCTTAGTAAACTAGCCCAATAGGTATACATGTAACTAGACATGGGGACGGATTCGAAACCCTGACATCCGTTTTTATGTTTTATGTCTCACGCCAGTACCATCGTGGAGAATTTGTAATTAAAAGTAAGTTTTTATGATGAGTTTGAGGGTCTCATTTTGTGTGTTCTTGGTTATCCGTGGCAGAAAGCTGTGAAGAGGAAGGCAAATTTTGAAGAGAGCAAGAAACTGAAAGAGAGGCTTCAAGCTGTTAGGAAAGGAACTGCTGAAACCGAGAATGTCATGTAAATCTAACTGAACTTTTTGTCATCAGGTGCATCGAAATGAGATTCGAATAATGAGATAAATTTTAGTGACAGATAAGTAATTGTATGAACTTCATTTTTAGCTATATTCTGCTGCTTGTTAGCTTTTAGGTGAAAAGTAAAGAAATGTTTTAATTCATTTACTTAATAATGGGTTAACTTTGATTGTACATTTTGTTTGTAGCATATAAAACATTAAAGTTATAAAGGGATTGATAAATAGGTTGAACAACATAGAAATTGCTATTTGGTTTATAATTATTGATACTCAATCATATTCACAGATAAATTTGATGGTAATAATTTTTGTAAAGCTGGGTATGTGTCACAATATGTCCTGTTAGTGCATTCGGTAGGCGTTTAATTGCTGAACCACTTTTTGGGCAATAGTGAACAACCACAAATGATGCAAGGAACAGCAAACAAAAGAAGAAAAGCAAATACACAGACACAAGGATCTAACGAGCTCAGGAAACGACCAGACTGATCAAGTTGTCCCGAATGCCATTTTTTTATGCCTTTCATGTGTTACATCATGGAAGTCTAGCTATACTGCTATAGTTTAGCCCTGTTCATGGCTTTGGGACTAAATGATAACCCGAAGCTTCATCTGTCTACTTGTCCCTTTGAAATTTTACTTTCACAAATCAAATTGGGCCATGTCACACTTTAACAAATGATTTGGATTGAGGGAATTGTTTCCAAAATGGGGAAGGTATTATGGTCTTAATTCAGAAATGGGTCACGCTTGTGTGTTTGTAAAAAAGATTTAACGGTAATGAAAACTAGATATATAGGGCCATGGATATCTGTTGTAACAAAAATCAGTTGAACGAGGACACCAACTAGCAATCACATATTCAGATTCATATTCATTTGGAATCCCTTAAAAAGGAATTTCTTTTACTTTATGTTCATGTGATGTATGTTGCATTGTATGGGCTTGAATTGTATGATAATGATAGGTGTTTAAAGGCATGCAATGATGCAAATCATTATTTCCAAACACCATTTTGGCAAGAAATCACACCACAAACAACTGCAGGTTCAATTTCCTTCGACAAATTTCGTCTTCAATTAATCATAACAACATCAAACACAATAACTAAAATCATTTTGCACCTACAGTTCTACCATAAAGCTCAAGAAAGCTATTTTGTCCTTGTAGCTCAAGAACGGAACACCATAAGGCATACCAATTATAACAACAAATTTTTTAACATACAAAGAACGGTATAACCATAATTAAGCACAAATTTTTATATTATAATAAACTACAAAGCGTTCCACATAAAAAGAGACCAGACTTACTATTCACAGCTTTAAACATCCTAGGCCCAAAACCACTGGTCACTTGCGACGCCTTATATAGCGAACAACTAATATACTTGTTTGACTTATGGCAGTCAAAACAGGAGTTTCAAATTAAGCGACTAGAGTACTGACTCTTATTACATAATTAACTGCTAATAGACTTCAAAGTGCACATACTAAGTTTGACTTATGGCGAAGTCAAAACACACATTTCAAAACAACCCCTTATAAAACATCACTTTATAGGAAAAGCAAGACGAAGCACATCCAACAATGGTTTGGCCTGTTCTTCGGTTTGAACACTCCTGTAAATCTTTGATTTTGATGCAACTCGGGATTGAGACCAATTCTTAAGCACTGACAATGAAACAGGCCCTACCTTATCGCCATTTGAGCTTGTAACATACCATTGAGAGCTCTCTGTGTCTTCAAGGTCCTCCTTACTTATATCAATACTTGACTTCCCGTCACTAGAGTCAAACAATTGAGTTGGAGTTTTTACAGCAGACGGTTTATGTGACTTCTTTTGCTTCTCTGGCGAGCAGAAAAATTTCTCTAGTTTCATTGCCATTACAAAATTTTCAGATGCAGGCACCTCTTGTTTGGTCTCGTCTGCACCAAAAAATAGCTGTAGATCAATATTATGTCTTTGTGTTGTATAACACAGGAAAATTTATGTTATTATAAATGAAACGTAAAAATGACTACACACTGGGCATTTATATGTATGATTTAAAACGATTATGTTCATTTAAAACTAAATAAAGACCACGTTTGGATGTGCTTCTGCCATTTGACGGTGAAAGTAGTAATTGTATAGAGATATTCTGATTTATTATGACAGAGGACATCTATTTTCTGTTAAACTTTTTATACATTACTTGCTAATAATTAAAAACAAAAAATCTTCAACAATAATCTTCTCTCATAATATTAACAGGAAAAATTGTAATTGAAAAGTATCTAAAGTAAGGTTAAATAAATCAGTTACATAATCTGGTTTGCTACAACTTTTATGAAACTAATCATTTGAGTTGTAGATAAAAGAATCTGCTTATTGCAACAATCAGTTTGATATAACACATCATTACATCCACTTAAAACACAAAAAAAAACAATATGCGGAAAAAGGTTTTCAATGTAAAGAAGTAATCTATGGAACATAGGAAAGGGTACAAGCAAAACATTTAAGTTACCTGAACTGGTCCCAATGTCTTTGAAATTTCCAGATGATGTACGTGTTAGAATAGATTTTGGTGATTCCTTTACGTCTTTCTTGTCATCTTCAACAGGTTTGGTTTCTTCTACATCAGGAACCACTTTTGGTAGCTGTTCAAGTAACTTTGACTGATTTTCTGGCTTTTCCAGGAAGGCTCTTTCTTGCAAGTATTCATGCAGCGTTCAAAAGACATGCGTTAAGGACCACACTACCATTTGATTAGAGGTGAAAGTAGATAGTTCTCCAGTATAAGGGTTTAACACAGGTCGGGTTGGCGTCAACCAAAAAAACTTATTTTTTTTATTGTTTAGAGATAACTAGCATATCAAGTTGATTACAAGTATCAGATTCATTACATAAAATTTGACAGATATGGTTTGATAGTTTTGCCTTAGACGAAGATTGACCCGTTATAACAAATAACATAGCCTAAACCAACCTATCTATAACTAATGAGTCAAGTTTGCCACATCTACAGTTGGCTATTGCAAAGCCTCCTACACATAGTGCACCTGTGTGAAGAGCCACATCATAAGAGCACCCATGCATCATGCATGTACTAGAAAGGTAAATCTCATAGAACACTAAAAAAGGATATTCTTTTCTCCATCCTTTTTCATTTGCTTGATCAATACGGTGTTTTAATATAACCAGCTGTCTTGGAATCCACTAATTGACAAGAAAAATAAAAGTGTTAGCAAGATTAGATGTTCAAGTGATGCATTGACCAACTTATAAGCTTAAAGAGGTAATCAAGGGAATATATACAGAGAAACCATGTTTGAAATTCTCGTATTGCCTTCCTGATTATACACCAATTGTGTAAAAGGGGGGGAAAAAAGGGTGCAGTTTATGACACGATAAAGAGAGTCCAGATATGCCAATTGTATAACAACGGATTTGAGTAAAGCAGTTGACGAATCTGACAAGAATATTTAAATATGAATGCATGTTTCACACCATACATTGGCTACAATGTCCCTGTGCAGACTCCTAGCCTTCTCTTCAAGTTCAACCTGATATACAAGTTGATTTGGTCAGTTTCTTGTTAATACTTAAAGAAAGTAAGTTTGTTTCCATATAGTAAATCATCATATCAAGTATGCTACATAAGTAGGCCCCTATAAGATTTAGTTATAAATTTCTTAACTTTTGATAAATTCTTATTGGAAACAGTTAGTTAGGATATCTTTTCCTAGTTTTATTAAGCCTAGACCTCTAAAATATTCCATGCTTCTATGCACTAGTGAACATCGTTTGAAATAGTAATATATTATTGACTTGAGTGTTATATTGACTTCTAACAGAGATATTTTCGATTTCAAAAGTTATATGATAGATAAAGAAAGATAATCATGAGTAAATGATATATGAACAAAGATGAGATAACATTTTGTGACGTAAATGTACAAGCTCACCAATTCCAGCTTTTTAAGTACTCCAGATTTCACTTTATTTTTCAGATCTTGACATTCTTCCTGAAATGAAAGTTTCTATATGTCAGCATCCACAGAAAACGTTCATATTGTATTATTGTCAAGAAGAGAAACACATTAGGATAAAATAACCTATGAAGCAAATTAAGCAATGACACAATATGTCCTTGTATATTCGAAAGCACACAATTCCTTTTTATATATTTCTATGTAAGTCCTTTATACGAAGAAATACATAGAGCATTAGGTTTAACGATTGAGTGTTTTTTTTAAGAGGCAACACCTCGGTTATTTTATTAACACCAAAAAGCCTTATACTTTAACGATTGAGTGTTGGTATCTTCTTTATGCCCATAAATTTTGGTTTCTCTAAGAAAGCAACAGCAATCTTTTAGTAATGTATGTGCTATTGTTTTCACTACTTTGGCACTCAACGCATAACGTTAATGTTGATATTTAGCAATATTTAAAGCATTTGATGGCAGTTAATACAACTGTTAAGCAGGTGCCATATGTTTATCTTTTCAGCCATTAAAATATATAACTCAAACACAACATAAGGAAAAAATAAGGTCTATAGTGAGCTGACAGGAGCCTTGCCTCAGAGAAGTCGTCATCTGATAGTGAGTTGATTCGGATATCTGTTTCTAGAGATTGCAGCACAAAGGTTTGTGGAATTTCGCCAACTGAACATTGCTTTACCCCTGAAAAATACGTTATACCAAAGATAAATCATCATACATTTATATCAGCATAAAACAGATGATCTTAAAAGAAGATTATATAAACAATAAAGGAATTCATGAACATATCAAGCATCTCAAAAGACAACCTGTTATTTGCATAAGTTGATAACCCCTTGAAAAGCAACCATTTGGGTCTTTTTTAACTCTTACAAAACTTCCAATTAGCTTGCTCTCAAAAGTCTCAGGTTCGTTTTCAAACTTCTGAACTAAACTTCTTTTCAAGTACACAAGCCTAATGTTTTCAGGAACAATTGACGCAAAACGATAGTATGAAACATCAACCACCTCCTCTTTTTTCTCCACTATTTTGTCTACCATTTTCTTTTTCTTGTTCTTATGGATCACCAAGTCCTCATCATGATCGTGATACTTTTCCTCTGAATCATATTCTAACTCATCTTCATCTGATGATACCACTTGGTTCTCTGCTAAATGGGTTTCTAACGAGTCAAATATTCTATTCATCCTTATTGTTTTTCTCTTAAAAATAGACCATAACTTATCGTCACATTCAACTATCTTGTTCTTTTGGATCAAGTTATTTTCCTTAGCATACCTCCCTACAATGTTTTCTAGGTCTCGCTGACTTAATGCGTTAGTTGTATCTTTCCCTATAGATGTAAGAAATTCTATGAGACGGGTCGATCCCCAGCCAATAAATTCTGGCTTGTTTGATTTTTCTTTGACCTGTGTTTTGACTTTCTTTTTGTTCCGTCCGCGCTTTGAACTTTTCGATTTTTTCCCCGAATCATATGCTTTAACTTCTTCATTATCTTCAGAATCTGAATCTTCATACTCGTCACCCTCATCACGGTTGTCAGAATCATAATCATTTTCCGATTTCAAACGCGCCTTAGCGGATCTTAGATCATCCAGAGTCAACTTTTCTTTCTCATTAATAATCCACCAGTATTCCTTATACAGAGTCTCATACGTCTCGCAATCGTTAAAGTCTATCTTTTTCTGAAAAACCAGAATTCAAGTTAAGAACTGTACAAAAACTACTTTGTTGAATGCTCACAGATATTGATGCCTAAATATGTATATAAGTTATAAACAAACTTTGATGTTATGTTTCATTCAACACTTGTCAATCAGTCATATTATGTCATACAAACATTTATAATGGTAATCTTAGAATAATACCCCATCGGAATCAGTATCTTTTTTTTCCTCCACAAGTAGCGTAAGCTTTAAGCAGTAATCACAGAATCCTTTCTTCCCTTTGACGCGAACAAAGTCAGCATCTTTGACACAACCTTTACAAAAACTTGTTGGACAGCCATAACATTGAAAACAAGGAGTACTTTTACGACAATCCAGACACTTATGTAAAGCTGGGAACAAACAGAAAACAATCAAATTACATAAATTAGCATTCAGAATCACCATCAAAATACTATTTGGTTGATACCAATCAAGTTGCTTAACAAAACTTGCATTTAATAGCAAAGTTGGTTTTTAAGCTAGAATCGGCTTACCACATATAAACGTTTTCGCTTTTGCAGCTTTACCTGCACATCCTTCATGATATGATTTTAAACAATCCCTGAAACCAGTAGATATAACTTCATATATACTCACAATTATACATATATAATCATAAATTAATACAGAAGATGTTTCTGCCATTTTGATATCATGATATGTATTAAACAAACTTCGCTATTAGGTAAATTCTTTTATCAATTATTTTAAATTTACAAACTTGCATACAAAAATCAGTGATCAAATAGTTAAAGTAACAAGATGAGAAATGGGCATTAATGGAACTAATTTCTTTTCATTTCCACAGTCACATTAAATCATTTGATGATTAAATAAAAACTAATTAATCCAAAAATCAACATCCTAAAAAACAACTAAATCAAGAAAACCTGAGCACAAACAGGGTCAAAAATATTTAAATTAATAATTTATTAACTAAACAAAAAAAAAGAGGAAGAAAAGGAAAAAACTTTACTTGTGTTCACAAATAATTATATCACCACCATCTTTGCAATCAAAACACCATTCTTCAGAATCATCTGCATTTTTCTCAACCACTTCTTTCTCTTTCTTTTTCATCTCACTCAGTCAACAATGTGTGTTGTCAAATGAAACCCCTTTTTTTCTTAAAAAAGACACCAAATGTGAAACAAGATTATTATAAGAAGAGACCCATTTGAGTAAAATGTAAGAAAAATGATCAAAGTTTCTTACTTTATGGGGGAATTTATTGTGCTGCTACTGATGAAACAAAATACACAGTTCAAGGTGGTTGGTGAGTGAGTGAATGAGTGTGTGTGTGTGTGAGAGAGAGAGAGAGAGGACAGGTGATATTTTTGCTGAAAAAGGGTTTTAGTGGGTGGGTTTTAGAATACAGAATCTTAAGAGGTGGTCAAAGGTTCGATGCTTCAGTTCACACAGTCAGAAGTCTTTATCTAACTTTGTTTAAAATATGCAAGTAACTTTTAGAGTAAATTGCATTTTTCGTACTTGTGTTATCACCCCATTTGTAAGCGCAGTCCAAATTCACTTAGCGTTGCAACCGTGGTCCACAAATATAGTTTTAGTTGCATTCTCAGTCCCAAAAGTGATGTTCGTCTATTTGTACCATTAGTTTGGTCCCGTGACAGACGTGTGATGGGTATATATGTTATCTTAATGCAAACATTGACCATTCTAACAATATTTTAGTCTATATGTTCGTATCCATGATTCTATATATATACATATTGTATCATCATCTATATCTATCTATCTATATTTTTTAGTATATTTTTCAACAAGTTTTATTGATATATCAAAAATATTACATCAACCAATTATGCATCAAAAGAAAAGCTATACAACCATCAAATCTGTGTAGATATATCTATATATATCTATATCTATATGTATCATCTTTATATATATATATATATATATATATATATATATAGAAATACAATGATACAGACATCCATCCACCACAAATCCATTTCATCATCACATCTCACCACCATCATCACTACTCCATCAGATCTCACCTCCACCATCTTGCAGCCCAACAGATCTCACCACCATCACTACCCCATCACCATCAGGTTGATGATGATACATGTATGTGTATGTCTTTGTGGAAAAAGATTGATGCTATATGTATGTGTATTTTTGTGGAAAAAGATATGTCTAAAGAAGAAGACATTAAAAAATAAAAGATAAATAATAAAATACAGTTTGAGTTTAGTTGCAAAGATAGTCCACGTTTGTATGAACAGACGATATTGACCATCACGTGACGGAACATGACCCAACTAACGGTGCAAAATAGATGACCATCAGTTTTTGGACCGAGGGTGCAATCAAAAGCTGAAAGTTGGACCGCAGTTGCAACGATAAGTGATTTTGGATTGTGCCTGCGAAATGGGTGATAACACAGGGACCAAAAATGCAATTTACTCTAACTTTTTTATACAGTCTTTATATATAATTTTTCTATAGGCTCTATATCTCAACATCCTCTATACACTAACGATATTAGTAATTAAAAAGCAATATTGAATGTTGCTTACTTACTAATCTACTTGTGGCGGAATCAAATATGTGTCAACTCAATCTGACGAACATCGACCTGATCCAATCCATTATTGATGAATATAGATGTCGTTAATTGGATGAATATTAGTTATGCAGTTGATATAGATGTGTAATGGAGCTCATATAGATGATGGTTTTTCATCCATGAATTTCACCACTTAAAATTATTTATATTGACTTTTATTTCATATAATTACGTATATAAATGTTTGCATATGTATTAAATTTTATATCTCTTAATCTATGGTTTGATATTATATAAAAATTTGAATTTTAACTGATAGTTTTCCAACTATTATTTGAAATTTATGCATATTGAATGGTGAGTATTTGTTTATATACCCTCACCAGAGACTTTATCGTTGTAACATTGGACAAGATGGATACCGCTTAAATTTTGTTTCTTTTTCATGCTAATATCCTTTTATTTCGCAAGTATGTTTTCCAATCTAACTATAGGTTTTAACCTTTTAGTCTTTACTCTAGAGCATTTGTCTAGCATAATCACCATTTTAAAATGGTGATTATTATGGTGTAAACATAATCAAGGAGTAAACTCGTAGTACATTTGAGTATTTAATTAAATATTGCATCATAGCTCAGTGGTTGAGCACCAGCTTTACATGCTGGAGGTCTCGAGTTCGAGACATGGGAAGGACATTTGAAGGAATTTCACAATAAAGTCCTCCAGTGAAGCAGGTTTGAGTCCTGCAGAGGGGACAGAGTTTTATCCCAATTAAATGTCGTGCCTTCGGGCGGTTTAGTTGGGAGTTTCTCCTCCTACTAGGTATTGAGGGTGAGGGGGCTCTCTAGCGCAGACCCGGTTAAGACAACGTAAGCTAGATCCCCTGTTGCGAGCAAATGATCCACACCTTTCAAAAAAAATATTTGTTACCTTTTTTTATTGTATAAAGTTTGAAACAAATCATGACTTTTGATCATATAGACTAGAAAAACGTGATTATATAATCTGTGAAAATCCATGACTTTTTATTGAGAAAAGGTTAACGACGTATGTATTAATGGTCACGAGTTTATTACGCATTTCAAAGTCGTTTTTTTCTTTATAAAATTTTAAAATATCTAATGGACATCCATTAACTCATCTCATCATGAATAAAGATGCATGAAACTTTTTAAATGGTTATAAATAGGAGAATAGAAAAATAAATAGATGGTGGATATAAACATATGGGTGAGTTATTTTGAAAACTCAAAAAAAAAAAACGCGAGAACAATCTATACCACACATTTTCTTCTCTTTTATCTCTCTTCAATAAAAATAAAAATTCATCCAAATCATTCAAAATGCTTTATCTCACAAACCGTAAATCGTTAGATGAAAAAAAAAGTATGGGTAGTCTAATAATTTCGTCATCTTTCATTAGAGATGGGATGTAACAACCGTCACCTGAGCGATTCGTCTGACTATACTTTTCCCATTCGTATAAGGTCAGTAATTGTCAATTTAAGTCTTTCAACGTGTGGTTGTACGAGTTAGAGTATGAATAAGACAAGACATGTTTATTAGATACTAGTGTTTTCGACTTTTAAGACTTGGAGCGAATGTTTGAGGAAGACTAGTTGCCTCTTAGAAATGCCAAATAAAGCTAAAATGAACTTTTAAAATATTAAGTGAATCAATGGATATCATTTACTTTGCCTTATATTGCGTCGTTTTAAAGAAAAATGGAATATGTAGTTAATTAAACAGTCGATAACAGAAAAACGTACTGATTTTGTTTTGGTCATAACTTTTCTAACCGTAACTCCGTTTTTGACGATTCAAGCGGCCACATTTTCGTAAAAGAGTCTAATTTCCAGATATGGGTCGAGTTCGACCTGGTTGAGGTCGACCATGGTTGAATTCAACCATATTCATGCCTATATATACTTGGTCTTTCATATCATCTAAAGGGTTTTACAAACATAACATTTCTCTCTTGGGTTCTCTTTGAAAAACACACTTTCCTCACAAAAATCCAGATTTCATAGACAAGAAAAGAAATAGTTGTCTTTCAAATCCTCTCTTAAATCATCTCTCGATTTCGGTTCTAAATACTTACACATCAATCAAGGCTTCAATCTTTGATCAAGAAGCAAGTGCGTATCATTATATTCATCATCAAAAACGTGAGTAAGTTCTGATTTCCATCCATTCAATTCGTTTTTCATAATATATATGTATATATATGTTACTTATCGATTTTTATCAAAAGCTAAGTGAATCATATCTTGGATTAATTGTTGTGCAAATCTTGGGTTACATGTTGTGTGTAAGGACCTAATTCAACCTTGTTTAAGGTTGGATTTAACATATTATACACTCATGTAATCGGTTTTGTGCAACTACATATCTAGGGTATCCTTTACTTGGCCAAAAGACTCAAAAACTAGTCGATTTCGTATCCTAGATCAAGGTTTGTGCAATTGTCAATCACATGACGTATGAAATCGGTTGAACATCACCCTTTTTGTACTGAATTATGGAACTTTTGTGCAATCAAGGCTCTGGGGTAGGAGTTGGCTAGCCATAAATCTCTTGTTTTGACAAAATCGCATCAAAATCATTCGTTTGTGCTCAAAACAAGTTTGAATCCGACCCCGATCTGGTTGATTTCGACCTCTACTGGTCAAGTTCAACCATCTCTGGTCAAGTTCGACCATGTCTTGGTCGAGGTCGACCTCCTGGTCCTTCGTTGTTTGGTTTTTGTCGTTTATACGGTTCTTAAACTTGACTAGTTTTCTAAAAAGGGTGTAGTTTTGGTCCAATTGGCTAACGTATGACAAAATGGTTTTAAAGTGACATTTTTGGGCTGTACTTGGTCGAGTTCAACCATAGGGTTGAGCTCAACCCCTACTCGTTTCGGTTTCGAAAGCTTTTCGGTTAAAATATTCGGTTTCAACTAGTTTTGATTAAATTCGAGTAAAACTTCTTTTGGGCTATAAAATGACTTCAAATCAGGTTGTATTGATAAAATAATGTATCTTGAACTTAAGAAAGGACATTGGTGTCAAAGCAAGACTCTTGTTCGGTTTATTTGAGTCTCGTCATTTTTAACAAACGTCGTTTTAAAAGTTAAAAGAAAACAATGGACTTAAAGGCATTTCTAATAGGCTAAGACTTAAGACAAAAGACCGTCATTGTGACTTGTCATGTATTATTTATAGGTGTTGATTGTCGTGGACTTTGATTGTGCTTGTCGTGCTCGTTCGTTATACTTTCATAACACTTTTCAGGTGAGTTTCGTAGCCCCACTTTTTACGTGCTTTGGGGTGGAAAGTATACTGGTACTTTTTAAAACAGTTTGTCGATTTCTGTTTATGTTCAATATTGAGTCGGTACTTATAGAGTTACTGATTCCATGTGACGTGCTTGTTCTTGTTTGTGTGTGTGTGATTATGTGCTTGATGATTGTGCTTATTGAGACGTACTTATTGTGTGCATTGGAGACTTATACTAAGGCAAGTTGTTGAACTGTAAGGCCACATATCATTATAAGGCAGGTACCGTAAAGCCACACTTTGAGTACTTGGGCTATGGCGTAACTCTGCTCACTATATATTGAACAACTACTTATTTTGTATCTAAAGAATCGACATAAGACTTATTTATTACTGTGCTTTTTTAACTAAAACCTACGAACTCACCAACCTTTGTGTTGACACGTTTTAGTATACTTTTCAGGTACTCAGACAAATCAGGGATAAGGACTTTCATGCTAGGACTGGACTTTGGAGACTAGAGCTCCTTTACTTTTGTCAGACTTTAAGGCTGCATGCCTTGGTTTATTTCATTATGGACGTACTTGTAATGAGCTGTTATAGCATCGTTATGACTTTGAACTCATGTTTTGGGAATATATTCATTATATTCTATTTCATTTTAGTAGTATCTATGTAATTCCATGTCGTGCTGTACTTTTCATGACACCTCATGTTTCCGCCAACGGTGGGGTGTTACATGCGACTCGATATATTTTTGACGGCTTTTTAATTTTTGTTTTCTTTTTAGTACTTACAAATAACCTACACATGTGTAGGTTAAACGAAAATTGTGATTCGGAACGGGCTTCGCCCTTAAGAAAATTCATAAAGGGTAGCTGGTGGGGGTGATAGGTCATAGTGTGATATGTCATAGAGGGTGATAGGTCATAGGGGGTGATCGGTGATAGGTGATCTACCTAACGGGCTCCGCCCTTAGCCGCTATGGCTCCGCCATAGACTGACGGGCTACGCCCTTGGCCTCCATGGCTCCGCCATAGATTGACGGGCTCCGCTCTTAACCTTCATTGTTGTGTACAGATGGTCATTTACTAATGTAAATCCTACACATGTGTAAGTACACAAGTAAAAGGAAAAAAAACGAAAATTAAAAAGTCGTCAAAAGTATATCGAGTTGCATCTCTAATGAAAGAGGGCGAAATTTTAAGACTACCCATATTTTTTTTTCATCTAACGATTTACGGTTTGTGAGATAAAACATTTTGAATGATACAATATCCGATTTATATAAATTGTTACAAAAGATACAATATTTGAGAGTAGGATGACTAATTGAAACAAAAATGAAAAAAATAAAATGATTATAAAAAGCAAATTTTAAACAGATTGTTATTTAGATAAGTGCTTTGACACAACCATTGTCAATTTGTCATATGCCACTTCCTTGAATGGTCTATTTTGTGTGGGCCTGTAGGGTGTTAGTATTGTGTATAAGTGGTTATTGGGGTCAAGAAGTGGCTTAAAGTCCAGACCCTAACATGGAACCCCATTTACAAAAAGCAAAATCGTGGGGATTTCAAAAAGTAGTTGAAATCATTAGCACCACATATCAACCGTTAAAATACTGTTTCCTCTCCCGCGAAAAAGCTTTCACAAATTGCAAAAAAATACAACCTTTACCTTTTTCCATTTCTTTATTCATTCTTCAGTCCTGGAAAGTTCACTTACACCTCATGGTTCTGTCCCTCTTTTCTCTCTTAACTTTTCAACATTCTATTCTGTGAATCCCAAGATCGGCCACCCTCGATTTCAGGGATTGATTTTCTTTTTGGGTGATTAGGAAAATTTTGAAGTTTAGTGTAATGGTGAAAGAAACCGAGTATTATGATATTCTTGGTGTTAGTCCACTTGTATCTGATGACGATATCCGGAAAGCTTATTATCTGAAGGTGTGATCTCTTACCCCTTTTTATTATAATCAAAATGGTATTGGTTAATTCTAGTTATGATGGGATCTAGTTGTTGTATGTGGTTTGATGGTTATGCGAATTGTTTTTTAGATGCTCTTAGGAATAACAAGTGTGTGTAATTTCTTTTGTATGTAGATCTATGATTCAAGGCACATTTAAACAAGAGCTAAACGATCTAAATGTGTTGGATTTGACAAACATTTGATTTGATGTTTCTTGTTTTGATGAGATTAAATGTTTCTAACTGTTTTGCCTAGTTTAGTTAAATGCATATTCACAAAATTTGAATTGGGTTGCATCTGCTAGCCTAACCGGTTCATTATATCTAGTTTTATTTCCTTCCTTGATAATAACAAACTATTTGGTCTGTGAAAATTTCCTAATATCGTTTACATATAGCTAGGACTTTCGTGGATACAAGATTGAATATATCTGGATCCATTTCCACTTATTTTATACTACTTCTTTACTAATATAGAGGAGAAGACGGGTAAGGGTCAAAGCGGATAGTGTTACAGCCAAAAGCTCATTGTCCTTGTTTATGTATTACTATAAGTAGTTAACTTGTCCAGTATCGTTAATCCATAAAAACTAATAATCTCGGTTTTCTTAAATAAGTTAGGAGGTTGTAGGCAATGAAGATGACTAATGACCCGTTACATATCAACTAATTTGTTTGTTTTACCCATTTGAAGGTTAGGGAAATATAACCCATATGTTCCCATTTTTCGGTAATGGGTTGAAAGTTCTATCTTTAACCTTGGAGTTGTTTATAAACAGGCAAGACAAGTTCATCCTGATAAAAACCCAAATGATCCTCAAGCTGCAGAGAGATTTCAGGCAAGTTATTAAATATCATTGTCTCGATGAACCTGAAAATCATTATATTGCTAAGAGCTAATTTCTTAAAGAAATAAAGAGATTTGAACAATTTAATATAAAATTTGATCAATCTTTTCTACATCTAACCTCCCCCATACCCTGCTCATAGCGGTATTGGCTAAAGTTGAGTTGTTGGGAACAAATCAGAAATGTAATGTGTTTATAAGCAGGTACTTGGTGAAGCTTACCAGGTTTTGAGCGATCCTATGAAGAGAGATGCATATGATCGGAATGGGAAGGGCTCCATATCTAAGTAAAAACTTCAGCATTTCTTCCATTTTTATTGTTGTAAGAATAATGTAACACAGAATACTATTGATTAGCATGCAAGACATATGTCACTGGCATACTAAATGCATTCTAGCAAGTGAAAGAAAGACACGGGTGAAGAAAATATTGTAACATGCTTTAGGAATTTTCTTAGCATAGAGAATTCATGTTACTAAATTAGCCGGTTTTGAATTAAAACTTTTATGTTATAGTTGTTGGGTGCAAACTCGTATGACATATGGTTTTAGAGTGGAACTGTATTGGGCTTGATGAGTTGGGCTGGAAACGGTAACGTGGAATTTGGGTTTGAGGAGAGGATTTTTGGGTGTAAACCCATTGGAAGTTGAGATAACTCAACTTATTTTCCTAACCAAGATAGCATATTTTCTTATATCTAACATCATGTGTTCATGTCACAGGGATACCATGCTTGATTCCACTGCTATTTTTGCTGTTCTTTTTGGAAGTGAGTTATTTGAAGACTACATAGGACATCTAGCAGTAGCAACAATGGCTTCTGCAGAATTAGTTGGGGATAATGACAACCCGGAAATATTGCATGAGAAATTGAAGGCAAGTATTTGGAGAAGTTTGTTATTAACTTGAATGAATCTTTTCTTCCATTATATCATGTAAATTTATATGATGCAGACCATCCAGAGGGAAAGGGAAGAAAAACTGGCTAGATCTCTGAAAACATTCATTCATCAATATGTTCGAGGTGATAAAGAAGAATTTTTACGCCGTGCTGAGTCTGAGGCAGAACGACTTGCACAAGCAGGTACATCATGCCTTCATTAATCTAAATATATGTGACAGGTTAGGATGACCAAATTGTACTTTTTATTTTACAATGCAGACCACCAAAGTTTCTTTTTCGGGTATGCAGGTACATACCCAATAAAGTATATTGGCTCGCCCCTAGATGGAATGGGCCTATTTAGATTTACTATCACTAGTTCACCATTGGAGGTGAAAGTTTTGATTCATTGACATAGAATGAGTCAACTTTGAGTTGTATTTTATCTCAAAAGGTCAAATTGGTGGAAACTAAAATTTTAGTTGAAAGGGGAATATGGGTTGAAAGTTGGCCAAAGTCTATTTTGAATGCATACATGATACAACCTCATAAATTGGGTGTCAACCCAACTCGAACCATTCAGCACATACTAAAATCTGACCCATTTTGACCAATCTCCAACCAGGCTGACTGGCCCATCTTCTCACTTCTAGTTCACCATGTTAGCGAGCATAATTTATCTATTGGATCGCTACATTTGTTTACTTAAACACTTCAGATTATGAAATCAGTTAACAAATTTCTTCTTCATGTCATACTTTTAATTCATCTAAACCCCACGATAAATTTCTTTGAAATCAACTGAACAGCTTTCGGAGCAAATATCCTGCACACAATCGGATACATATATGAAAGACAGGCTGCACAGGAGCTTGGAAAGAAAGCCATTTACCTAGGGGTACCATTTATGGCAGAGTGGGTTCGAAACAAAGGACATTTCTGGAAGTCGCAGATTACTGCCGCGAAAGGTAACTAGAATTAAATGAAAAACTTGGCCCAGAACTACAAAAGTCTCTTTTGAGTAACCATACTTTCCTTGACTTTTTGTTTGTTTAGTTACCTTGTCTTTCTTATGTATAATTTCAGGTGCTTTCCAGCTACTGCAACTTCAAGAAGAGGCACGTCGCTCTTTTAAAATGGATGGAAGTGGCCCCGTGAACGATGCTGAATCACATCTTAGATCCAGCAAGGATACACTCATGAACTCACTATGGAAGTTGAATGTAGTTGACATTGAAGTTACCCTTTCACATGTTTGTCAAATGGTGAGTTATAAATGAGTCTTTTTGGTGTCATAACGTTACATACTCTAGCGCTATGTGCTTAACGTGAACGGAAATAAAGTTGATTATTACATTTTGTAGGTTCTTCAAGAAACTAATGCCAGAAAGGAAGAGCTTAAAGCTCGTGCAACGGCTTTGAAACTTCTAGGAAAAATATTCCAGGTATATATATCTTTGTGTAAAAGATTGAGTTGCACTAAGCAGTCTAGTAGGACTTGATTTAATGGCATTGTCTTGTCTGCAGAGAGAAAAACAATCACAAAACATAGGAACGTCAAAGAAGAAAATAGCTTCTGATAGTCATGATGATACAAGCAGCTCGGATAGTAGTGATGACGAGGATACACCACGGTCACTCAACTTCAGAGCCCCTTTGCTCACACAGGTTCGTTATTTACACGGTTTTCTGAGTTCAACAACTATCAAAAATTTGTTGCTAGTTGCTACCCATGTTTTCATCTTAGAAAAACATGTTACTGACTTACTGTATATTTATGGGTCACTCTGATCCGCACCAAAAGGCAAACGCGGCAAAATGTGCAGGTTCAGTGTTGATGTTGGTTGGATCAAGATGACCCAATACAGTTTTTGTTGAACAAAAAAAGCAAAGCAATTTTTCCGTAAACAGTTTTTGTATCGAATTTATTAAAAAACTTATAGTACTTCAATAATAACCAGACTTTTTCAAGAAATGATTTACAAGGTTTATTCAGATTAAAGTTACATCTTGAGTGACTTCTGACCAATTTAGCTTAACCACTTGTTATCTGATATTAGTATCTTTGCTTGTTTATCTTGCGACTATCCAGGGAATCGGTAGGCTATTCCGGTGCTTGTGTAATCCAGCATATGACGTGGACGATGACGATGAGATCGTTTACAGGAGCAACAAATGATACGATGACTAGAGCCAGAGAGCAACTTTCGCAACCATGGTTACAGATTGGTCATGTGAAGCCGAATACAGAAAGCAAAGGGGACGCGAAGGCAATCGGTTGGTTAATTTGAACTTGTGTGTTATTATTCTGTTAAGCCTTCCTTATGCAACATTGATAATTGAACATATGAAGTTGGTGGTATAAACTTTTAATGTGAAAGAATATTCTATGGCCCCTTTCAAGCCTCCCTCGTAATAGATACTACACTCAAAGATTTAGAAATAAAACACTAATACGTAATCCATTCATACGTTACTGGAGAAGAATCACCATGATAAGCCACATTTAAAAGGAAAAGTCAACAGACTTCCATTGTTCTGTGACGTTCAGAAGTCGATTAACAAGTTGAAAGTTCGCTAAACATAAACTATGTACATAGTTCTACCCTAAAACAAGAACTGAACCCCGCTGAAACATATGACCGTCTTCTTCTCAATATGCTTGATGAGTAACTGTCTTGTTTGCCCGATGTGCTTGAAAAGCACATGCACAATGGACGGAAGTTAAATTCAAGCATCCACTTATAATGAGAGAGTGCCTACCAGGGCATGTATGGAGTGCAGGAAATGAATCACATAGTGCCTGAACAGCAGGTGGCGTTAAGGCGGTGCATTGACTGATGTTCAGTTTCATGAGCCCTTCATCCTTGGAACTGCTGCTTTTAACCGAATCCCACACCTGGTGCTTGTTCTTAAGTCGACTTTGTGCCAAAGCGTATATAGCCCGATCTGTGATATTCTGACAGTAATAGAGACCTAGAGAACTCAGATGTAAGCAGTTATTTGCCAGGGCTATCACACTTTCATCTGCAAATCAACAATATCACAAATTTATTGATCTTAACATATACAATCGTAACAAAAAAGAAATTAAGTCTATATCTATTTTTATGTAGTTCTGAAATCAATGATTAGTCGGTTAAGGGCCTAGTAACATGGTCTGAAATTCAATTATAGGTTTATAACATAAGCCCTGAAAGATTAACTTTAAATGTACACTCCCCAGAACAAAAATGGACCATATATGAATATGCCTCTTCCTCTAAAAGCGGAAAAATTGGCACTATGCCAATATGTATATGTATACAAAACTTTTTTAAGTATGCATTACTTTCATGCATTCTGCTCCCACTCATAAGTTACTTTAAGAAAATAACGATACCCACTACTTAAAATGTGTATTGCACATAAGTCCAGACAATTAATTGATTTCTTAAATCTTTAGAATGGGTATTAAAAATGCTCGCAAACGAACATAAACATAAAGTACCTGTTATAAGAACACAACCACACAAGTCGAGTGCACGAAGATCAGGGCAACCATATGCTAAACTCATTACTCCAGCATCGCCAACATCCTCACACCATCCCAGATTCAACGACTGGAGTTGACTGCAGTTATATCCGATTGCCTGCACAATTGAGTGAATGCTTGTGTTAAAATCTGGCAAATCAAAAGGGAGTGTGGCAATATAGGGAGTGGGGGTGATCACAAGTACTTAGGTAGAATGTCAAGACGGGTAAGTTCTGGTCCAGTAGTTAGGTTGGACTGGTCTGCAAGCAGTTTTAAACTGTACCCTCCAGTTAGAATGAATAATGCTTCAAATACGATTGTAGAAACAATATTATTATTACTACAGAAATAGTCTAAACTGCTTCAAACAGAATGCTCTATGGTATATGCATTTAGTTGGCTCTGGAGGACTTTTGACCTATTTGACCTGCTTGACCCATTTGAGTTGTGCTTTTTTTAGTTACACTGATGTTGACCCATTAGACCAGTTACAGACAACAGATGGCTTGAATAGCATAATGGCCGAGCTGTGCAGAGTATCAACTTGGGTAAATTTTTAAAGGGACGAAATGCATGGAGTCAAGTTGGATTTGCACGAAACACTTTTTGTCCAAAAAGTTGACACATTTCATAATTAGTCAATAATTGTTTGAATTTTGCATTGAAAAAAGTTAGTCTAAAAAAGTGCGACTCTCGACCCATTCCTTTTTAGTTAGTAATTTTGACATCACCTTGGCACCCATTAGAGATAAAAGATCACCCAAATCATTAGTTCCTGTATCAAATTTGCAACTAATAACAAAAGGTTCTGTATACCTTCAAGGCATTGTCAGATGCAGCTTTAACGCATCCACAAAGATTCAAGACTTTTAATTTTCTACAATAACCACTGAGATCCGCAAGGGCATTATCACTAAATGAAGAGCATCCACTGATGTTGAGCTTCACAAGGTTTGGACAACCATGAGCCAGAGCATACAAAGATTGATCGGTGAGTTTAAAGCTCTTGCTGAGGTCAAGATCCTCCAAGTCGTGACAGTTATTGGCAATCGTCTCTAAGGCATTATCATATAACTGCGGTTTATCTTGACGAAGACTCAGAGACCTCAAGTTTTTTAACTTAGGAGCAAGAGAATTCACCAAGTTATTCATGTTGTTTTTGCACCTGCAACACCAAGAACAATCAAACATGACAGTCAATAATAATGAATACGAAAAAAGGTTTTCATTCATATTATACCATTTGTTAAACTAGTGTATTGTCAGGTAATTAAAAACTTACGCATAAATTTAAGTACTTAAGTTCACTTGCTATCGAATATGGAGTATTACTTTTCAAGCTCCCACAAATAGGAAAAACATGTGGGTTGGGTATGTGCAAGTTCCAGGTTGACCCACAATCTTTTGTCCAAATTTCATTATTTCGAATTATCTGTTTTCCTAGTAAAAGGATTTAGTAGATTTTATTTAATAATACACTCTGTATGACTTGTAACCCATCCAACCGCTTCTCTTTAGAGCTAAATATTTTGATGTACCTATATGACCCGTTTGGGAAAACCACATGCCTGATCACCCAATCTACAGTTGAATGGGGTCGATATCAACTCTACCAGAAGCCAAATGTTTCCTGTTCGGTCCGACCATGTAACAGAATTTCCTTCTAGATTCATGTACGGAAAGCATGTTGACCCTGACCCATACCCAAGTATTGAAAAAAAAAAGACCCTACTGGCTATAAGAGGTGATAAAAATATATAAATAATTCAAAAAACCAAGCGGCTTTTTAAGTTTGGTTTGTACGAAAAGGATATTGCAGGATACATCCAAATAAGTCACAATGTAAGGGATTTTAATGATCCTCCAACTATCTCTATTATTACCTAATTCAATGGCAATTGGAAACAAACCTCTTGTTTGTGTTCACTTGCTTCTTCATATTGTTTCTAACCAAATATACGGTAGGGAGCTATTAAACAAAGAACATGCTAACGGAGAAAAACATGTAACCATACCAAACAAATCCACTAATAATGAACTCATAAAAATATAAACCATGAACATTAACTGATCCAATTATATTACGACTACTACTGATTCATATGAAAAGATTGTATTGCCTCAAATAAAATCTCTCTACACTCTTATAGTAGAGATAGCTCTAGGACTTATTAAAGGTCATAGATGGCCCAAACGTGTAACGATAAATAATAAATAATTTTGCAAAAACCGAACTGGGTCAAATGTTTACAGTCAAACTTATTGAAAATTTAAATCATCTATTCTGATGGAACTCCCTAATCATGCCTGATATGTTAGTTTTAAACTGTTATCAGGTGTGTACTAATTACTAGTCCACCCAACCCGATTGGTTTTCACATTTTAATGAACTCCGACCCTTCCAATATGTCACCTACACTAGTAATTTTGAATCCACCAAGAATGATTAATTTTCAGGATAACCATCTAATGCTGTTCAAACTAAAAATGGCTTAATTCACTCTAAAATAAGCACATAATCACTATTATTGTGTAGTACACTAAAGAGCTTGTTTCTTTGGAGTAAATAACTTCTTACTCCATCCTGATCCGATCGTTACCTTTCTATTTATAATTGTTCAATTCCAAAAGTAATAACTTTACTTTACCATTTTCTCCTAATACACTTTTTTTTCTTCACAAAAGTAATTATCTTGAGTTTTCACCAAGACAAGGCAGTAATAAATAAAATATCAATCCGTTATCCATAAAACATATCTTATTGATCATCAATTGGAAAATTAAAAAAAAATTAAAAATAATGCAACTTCGATATAAACATACTTAATATTGTAATTAAGTAAATCCTACCCCGTGCCCCTTTACGTGATTTATCTATCTTCATTTTTGCTAGAAAACGAAGCAAAAGTTCAATTCTATTTATGTGAATGACCTGTTAAACCGGTTATCAAGTGAAATGTTACTTTTTTTTATCAATAAATGAAAAAATATTTCTAATAATAGTAACTTTTATAGGACATTGTAAATTTCATGAATTCGTTCAAAGTAAAATATAGAGTAATTAAAAAAGAAAAAGAAAAAGATAAACAGTAAAAATAGACAGAATAAATACCAAGAGAAAGAGAAATGAGTAAGACCGGAAGACAAAGCATGCCTCCAACCACGACAAACAGCGGAAGCAACAACCACCGTACGATGATGATCATCCAACAAAGACACAATCCTTAACAAGAGCTCCATTGGTATCTCGTTCCAGTCTCTGATCACTCTCCCCACTCCCACCATCAAGTTATCAAATCGCACCTCCAACTCATCACCACCACCTTTCATCATTTCTTTCTTTTGATTTTTTTTTTTTAACAAACTGTATATCTACACACAACAAATAAATATGATCAAAACTTATTACATACTTTCACACAAAAATACACATAAACATATCTATGATTGTAAAATAGAAATTAATTAAGGTAGAGAGACCAATATATATACATACCAAGAAGTAAGCAAGTTTGTGTTTGATCAAAATAGAAAGAAAGAAAGGAAGGAAGAAGTACTGGGTTTTACTTATGGAAAGAGAGAGAGAGTAAAAGAAGAGCAACACGTATTAATCCACGTGTAACCATGGAAGACTCTGGGGATTCTGATGAGTTTTCAATATTTTTGTGGTCCAATTATACTTTGATACACATACACATAAAATGTTTTTACCCAAACACCACACTTGCAAGCCTTAATTATGGAGTAGCACATATTAATTAATTAATATATATAACAATTCCCGTGGCGCGTAGCTACAGTACTACGTCTGTGACATCAGCAATTCAGTATTTTTTTTTTATTTTTAAATACATAATAAGATATATATTTAGTTTGCGAGTAAGAAAACAAAGTAGGCATTTGGTGTAGTGGTTCGCGCGCGCCTTGCTGTGTGAGAGGTCCAGGGTTCGAAACCCTCTCATTTTTTTACTTTTTTTTTTCTTTTTTTGTGATTTTCTAATTTACACTTTACCCCCTCATAAGTTTTCTTTTTCCCCCCTCCACTTTGTTTTCTTGCTTCTTGGCCCCTCCTATTTTCTATTGTGTTTTTGTATTTTGTAATTAACTTTTTTTTTTCTTTTTTTGGGATTTTCTAATTTACACTTTACCCCCTCATAAGTTTTCTTTTTCCCCCTCCACTTTGTTTTCTTGCTTCCTGGCCCCTCCTTTTTTCTATTGTGTTTTTGTTTTTGTATTTTGTAATTAACTTTTGTAATATTTTGTTAATTTTGTATTTTGTTATATATATATATTTATTTTTTTTCGTTTTTTTTTAACTTTTGTAATATTTTGTTTTTAACATCTTTGTTTTCCTTTTAGTTTTTTTCCTTACTTTGCTTTTTGGGTTATATATTTTCTAACTTTTTGTTTTTTAATAACTTTTTTAAAATTGTTATTTTTGGGTTTCTTTTTTATACTTTTCCTTTTTTAATTTTTTTAAAACTTTTTTTGGCATTTGTTTTACAGATTTTTTTACCCTTTACTTTCTAACTAAACAACAACATATCGTTGTTTTTATGGTAATACCCTTTTAAATCGAATACCTCGAGAAAATTAAATACTTTACTTTTACAAAGTTGTAAGTATAATTTACTTCTACAAAAGTTTTAAATTTCTACCAACTAATTTTTTGGTTTTTAACTTTAATCATAAAATCTTTATTTTTTACATTCCATCACTTATTATGAGGTTTTTAACTTTTGCAATCGAAATCTTGGTTTTTTTCAACTTTGGCAGCCCAATATTTTAACTTTCTACCCCTTATAGTAAACTTTAAGCGTCAAAACTTTTGGATAATGCTATATGTATGTTTGCATGTTGAGCCGGCAACCCGGGGCACCGCCCGGGGTTAAATTCTTGTTGTTTATAATCCAGCTGCGAAATTTGTATGTTTTGATATATTTAATGGTATAAATATCACTTACCATAATTGAAAGGGAAGTGATATTCGTACCATTATATTTGATGGATCTACCACATCGTACAAGTTGTACAGCTAACTGTACAAGTCAGTACTGCACAGTTGTGGTAGATCTATCAAAATAAGTGGTACGAATATCACTTCCCTAATTGAAATTATTGTTTCTATAAATAACTAATCAGCATGTCGATATTTATATATTTTTTTTTACAAATATATTCTGCCTATAGACTACAGTAGTATCACAATCATCATTTTCACAAACACCTAATCTATACTCCTTTATAAAACAAACTACCATCATTTTAAACTTTCTATCTTTAAAATACCCAAAATACCCTTAACTTTCAACACATTCTCAACTCACACACTCCATCTACCCAAAATTCCCTCAAAATATTTTATAACCCCTATTTACACAAACTACATCCCTCCTTTATTCACGAATTTAGATATTTCCACCTAATATACATATAATATCTTTAATGAAATTATTTACAATATACATTACTCAACCTTTAAAATAACTACACTACCCCCTTTTACATCAATTACTACATAACCACATTGTTACAGACACCGTCGCCATCACTTCCGGTCTTCCGCCACATTGCGTGGGTGCCCCTCTCGTTAATATATACACATACGAACACAAACACCATCCATCATATTCTTCCTAATAAACACCCAAAGATGAATATCTTTTTTTTTTTTTTTGAACGGCATAATTATATTAAACAAATTCACTAGCAAGACGCTAGAAACAAGAATATACAAACATTACAAATCTAGGCGTAAGCTAAACAAGTACATATTCTAGATCCCTCTCAAAACTTTAACTCCTCCAAGGGTCAAAGTTCATAAGTCTGTTTTCGCCCAGCTCGACCAAAATGTTACAATTCACAAAAAATTCCACAGCATGATACCAAAACTTGCACAGCAACATGACTTCCATTTATAACAAATTTGTATCCCTCGTAATCTTCATTAATGGATTGGTAAGCCAATCAACCCAGCTCAAATTCCGATTTTTGTACCTGTTTCGGAACCATAAAAATGAGAATCTAATTATAGACTCGACAAGTACCATGCCCCTTTTCTTTGTAGGGTTGAAAATAGACTCGTTCCTAAATCGCCATAATTCCCACCAAGTCGTGTGAATCACCGTGTTGATGATGCTCTTTGCCAAGTGACTATAACCTTGAGATGTTACAGCATCCAAAAACTCAATGTGATCGCTTTCATAAGGCAGATGAATGTGAAGCCATTTAGATAACGACTCCCACACTCTTCTAGCAGTAATACAATCAGACAATAAGTGATGAATAGTTTCTATACCATTGCTACACGACGGGCAAATTAAGGAGTTGTCGAGGACACCACGGAACCATAAATTAAACCTGGTTGGAAGGCGATCCTTTAGAACCCGCCACACTAGGATATTGACCTTTCGAGGCACAAACTTGTTCCATTTTGTAGCAATACAGCTACGAGGAAGCATAATGTCATCAATGTGTTTTCTCATACCATTGACTGTGAAAGAGTCCATTTGGATACCATCCCATATCCACTTATCTTGCTGTTGGACAATCGTGACCCGAGAAATGCAATCACATAAGTCACGCAACCGAGCCTCTTCAATCCCTCCCCTTATAGGACGTCTCCAATTCCAAGAAAATGTCGCCCCATTCCAACGTTCTCCAACTGTAACCTGTTTATTGACTTCCAAACTATAGAGACGTGGATGTTGCACAGCTAAAGGTTGATCATTGTACCATATATCATGCCAAAATCGGGTCGAAACTCCATTACCAACTTTCTTTTTTATCACGGACCAAGGTACCAGCCCATCCTGATGAAGCTTTTTCGCAATATACATGATTTTATGCCATGGACCAGGTTTTCTATCAATAGACTCGTGACCATTAAGCTGGTTGAATTTTGGATGGAGGTTTTTAATAATTCTAACCCACAAAGCCTCTGAACAACTATGGAATCTCCACCTCCATTTATATAAAAGGGCCATATTAAAAGCATGAAGACTACCGAACCCGAGCCCACCATGATCCTTGTTGGCCAAGACCAGATCCCATTTAATCCAAAAAATTTTATTATGTACCTCGTTTGCTCCCCAAAAGAATTTAGCCCGCATAGATTCCAACTTGTTGCACACAGCATGTGGCATACTAAACAAGGAGAAATAATAAGTCGGAAGAGAACCAAGAACGGAGGTGATGAGCACGGACCTGCCTCCAATAGATAACAAGTTTGCACGCCACTTTGATAGTCTTTTTTTAAACTTTTCAACAACAGGTTGCCACGAATTTATTCTGGCCATGTTTGCACCGATAGGGACACCAAGGTATATGAAAGGCATTCTTTCTCCTTTACATCCCGCGTATGCAGCAAGGTGATCAACCTCCTCATCACTAACACTGATGCCAAACAGTTTAGATTTCTGCACATTAATTTGTAAACCTGAAGCAAAATAAAAACAGCTGAAAATGTCGATGATATTAATGAAATTGGATTTAGTCCACTCGCCCAACACAACAACATCATCTGCATAAATCAAATGGGATAAGCTAATATCACCAATGTTAATGCCATGAAAAAGTTTTGCTTCTTTCGCATCTTCCATGGCGACATGAAATCCCTCCATAGCAAGAATAAATAAGAAAGGAGCTAATGGATCTCCTTGACGAAGGCCGCGTCCCAAAGAGAATTCAGAAGTAGGACTGCCATTTACTAGAATGGATGATCTGGCTGACTGAAGGCACGCTCTAATCCACCCCATTATCTTATTACCAAAACCCATAAGCTTAAGAATAGAAAAAAGATAGTCCCAGCTAAGAGTATCATAAGCCTTTGCGATGTCCACTTTGAAGATCATGGTTTTCTTTTTTTTCTTTTTCAGCATATGAACAACCTCATTGAGAATCATCGGCCCGTCAAGAATCTGTCGGTTCTTTATGAACGCTGAATGTACAGGGTCAACTAATTTATCAATCACCAAAGCAATACGACTAGCTAGGATTTTAGCAATGATCTTGTACAAAATTCCGATAAGACTAATGGGTCTGAATTCGTTTACCAATATTGGGGATGCAGTTTTTGGGATTAAAGTGATGAAAGACGCGTTGCAGCCATTCGGTAAGTTTGACGTGTCAAAAAATTCTGCCACAGCCTCGAAAATATCATCTTTTAACAACGTCCAAAATCTCTTTATAAATCCAAAAGTAAACCCGTCAGGTCCTGGAGCTTTGTCACTACCACAGTTCCACACCGCTTCTTTGACTTCTTCCAAAGTGACCGAATCTTCAACAGCCTCCACTTGGAAGTCCTCAAGCCGCTTGAAACGAGAATTCAGATCCGTATAAGGAATAACGGGGGCTTTGGTGTATTTTTTTTTCCGAAGTATTCAAGGAAATTTTTTTAACCTCTTCCGGACGTTCCTCCCATTTCCCCCTTGACTTAATACCCCTAACTGAAAGTTGCTTTCTTTTCTTGTTGAGGATTCCATGAAAAAACTTTGTATTCTCGTCCGCCTCGGCACTCCACTTCATTCTAGATTTTTGTATGAGGTCTTCATTATGTTTTCTTTCCAAGTCATAAATCTGATTGATAATTCCTGTACGATCCAAACCAGCCGTTTGAGTGCCATCACCTGCATCGACTTGTAAGTCCAATCTAATCAGTTTATCATTCAGAATGTCTAAATTATCCTTGTTTGTTCGCCTTCGATGTAGCCACCCTTTAATCTCTCCTTTTAGCCCTTTCAACTTGTTTTTGAAATTAATGATCGCGGATGTTGATTTTAGATAAGTGCCACCCGACCAAAACTGATGAACAATATCTTTAAAGTCTTCACATTCAAACCAGGAATGATATATTTTGAATGGAATAGGACCATAATCAGCAACAAACCGCTGAAGCAAGATTGGATGATGATCAGACACCGTACGGTCTAGAGCCACAGCTTTCAACGAGCCAAAAAGGTCCCAAATGGACTCTGATATTAAAAACCTGTCTAGCTTGCTTCCTTTTGTACATAATCTATTCACACGAGTAAACTTATAACCTCCCAATGGGACATCGACAAGATTCCCGTTAGCAATAAAATCATTAAAATGATTAGCATTAATAATAGAATATTCAGAACCAAATCTCTCATCACGATTTCGAATTGAATTGAAATCACCAAAAATGATAAAATTACCTGGATTAGCCACCATAAATTCAAGAATATAACTCCAGAGCATTTGCTTCCCACGTTCATCTTGAGGGGCATACACATTAACCATGAACACATCTACTTGAATATCAATCCAACATCCTTCAATAATAAGGACATTAGAATGAGTAATAGTCCTCCTTTTTTTGAACTTTTCCGGATTCCATATAGATAGAATTCCACCAGAGTGACCGTCCGAAAGAGACAAATCAAAGTGGAAATTATTATTTCCCCACAGTCTACGACAAACATGCAAGTCCACAGACGACATGAACGTTTCTTGGAAACCAACGAAATTAACCGACCATTTATTGAGCAGCGCTGCAATTTTAGCAAGTTTATTTGGAACTTTACCCCCGATCCCACATATATTTAAGGAGAGGATATTCATTGGGCCACGTTGATGTCCCTCATCCTTTGAAGCAGATTAGAGATGTCAATCAACGAACTTGGCATTTTGAGACCAATTAATCTCCCGAGCTGTGATAATCTCCTAAGATCATTCTCAGAGAAACCAGCTTGTTTCGAACTAGATGAAATTAATGACCCCCCTCTGCTGAACTTAATTTTTCCCTCTTGTGCTACCCTATATATTTTGACACTCCCCCCCCCCCCCCCCCCCCCCCCCCCCCCCCCCCCCCCCCCCCCCTACCCTATTTATTTTGACACTTTTCGCAAAAGTTTTAAACCCAGGAGGCAAAGAGCTCGATGATCCAGTGGTGGAGTTATTTCCATTTTTACTAGTCTCGGCGACTATTAGCTCGGTCTCTTTATCCATATATTTTTCGGATTGATTATTCCCATTCACAACCAATTCATTAATATTTGATGAAACATTAACTTCCTCAGGCTTCGATTTAGTTTTGTTGTTAGTCTCATCTATAATCCCCATCATATTAGTCGGACCATCCTCTCCTGCAGTTTTTGACTTGTTACCCTTTGATTCTAAATTCACATTACAGTCTGTGGCATCCTTGTGTGATTGATCAACCATCTCTTTTTTTGAAACTGAGAACCCTCTTTATCAACTGCATTGTCTTCACCCCTCTCTTCGAAATGTTCAAAGCACCCCGAGGCATCCTTCTGTGATTGGTCGACCATGTCTTTTTTTGAGACCGACTGAGATCCCTCTTTATCAACTGCATTGTCTTCACCAATCACCTCAAAATGTTCAAAGCACATTGAGGCATCCTTCTGTGATTGGTCAACCATGTCTTTTTTTGAGACCGACTGTGATCCCTCTTTATCAACTGCATTGTCTTCACCACTCTCCTCAAAATGTTCAAAGCACACCGAGGCATCCTTCTGTGATTGGTCGACCATGTCTTTTTTTGAGACCGACTGAGATCCCTCTTTATCAACTGCATTGTCTTCACCACTATCCTCAAAATGTTCAAAGCACACCGAATCTGTCTCCAGGGATTCATCAAACTGATACTGGTCTGATGAATCATGAGAAGACTCGTCCATAATCACCTCAAAATCGGGAGCCCAATAAGCATATTCGCTCACGGCCACATCATATGATTCCCCTTTAATGTCAACTCTAATTTCCGCTTGTATTTTCCTCATATTTTTCGTTAAAATACAAACTTTACCGTGGGACAATGTCTCACCTTCTCCAAACTCCACAATGATACTATCACCCCACAGCCTCCCAATCTTTTTAAAAGCATTTTCTGTCCAAACACATAAGGGGACCCCAATAATATCAATCCAAATAGCTCGTTCCTCTGGTCGGAAACATTTATCAATCTCTTTAAAATCTGAGAAAATTTTGTTCAATTATGCTGATGACTGAAAAGACGAAATTGAATTTGCGGCCCCTAGTTCCACCCAAACCCATCGCCCTCCAACATAGACAATAGTAAAATCAAAGAACCCATTACGTTTTAGGACATAGTGTAGATTTGAGATAACCTGGATGTCCACAACTTTTGCAAGAAAGGAGGAAGGGTCTGACTCCAAAGTCATACAGTCTTCTTCGTCGATCTTAACCTCCATCTTTTTGTATACGGGCATTGTTTGGTTCTTAGACGAAGTGTGGGGATCTTTTTTTGGATTCTGTTTTGAAACATTCAAGTAATTCTTGTTTGCCTGGTTACTTTGCTTCAAAACATCGGCATAACTTTTTGTTCTTGTATTAGGCGTTTGTGATTTCTCCTGATATTTGGAGATGAAAACATTAGGACCTCCACTGCCTCTGGGGATTCGAGCGATGTCCGCATAGATGTGAAAATTACCCATCCACACTGATCGTAAATTTGAAATCAATGTCACTATGTCCTTAACCTGGATGAAGCGAACGAATCCGAATCTAGCCCCCGCCTTTGATGGCTTTGTCGATATATAAACATCGACAACGGTACCCCATTTTTTGCAAGCTTCCCAAACCTCCGTATTTGTTGCTTTCCACGGAATATTCGTGACAAACACCGAAGTCGATACCTTTTCTGTCGAAATAAAATTGGGGTTTGTAAAATTTGAGCGATTGTAAGGTTTATTGATTGGGGTATTCAAATTTTCATGTTGATTGTTAGATCTATTATTCCTTCTTTTTTCCACCCTGGTCCACCCTGTGGTTTCGTCTTCGTTACTTCTGTGATCCTGATCTCCATTGGTCGCATAGAATCTTGGAGCCCTAGCCGCCATTCTCTTTTAATTATTTAGATTTTATTTATCTAAATCATTACATTATTAAAAATTAATTAAGACAAACTATTGTTAGTTTCATAAAAATGAATATCTTGTCTCATAACCTATAACAATGTTCTTTTCACAATCTTTTATGGACAACTTTGGTGTAGATAGTCTAATAATTTATATATACGAGTTCAAATAAATAAAATAACTATTTTTTTAACTGAAAATTATTATATATCATGTTTGATACGGATAGATCATGAAATCATCGGGATTATTTAATTTTCTTTTGATGCATCAGTTTTATATACTAGCTAATCAACCCGGGTTCAACCCAGACATTTTATTTAAAACTTTTAAAACAAAAAAATGTAAAAGAATATATGTAATTTTTGTTATTGATATATTATAACTTGATATGAAGATAGTGAATCGACTAACACAATGATACATAAAATAAGAGTACATATTGCGTTAATAAAGTATAAAAAGGCATGTCATAATATTATATAGAAAAACTTAAAAATTTATTTGTTTCAAATAAAAAATTAGAAATTTTAAATAAGCATTAGGTGTTTTTTTTTTAAATATGACATCATAAATGAGAGAAAACTCTTTTTAAAAAATATGTGATCTTGATACATCATAATGTTTTTAAAAGTACTTTTAAAAAACAATCCTTCTTTACTATATATAAAGATTTGTGTTATTCAATTGTGCTTGTGTTATTCAATTGTGCTGTGTGAATTATTGTGCATTAATTTTATATATTTATCTTTTTTGCAATTAAAGCCTGAGGGTTAAGTTTAGTTTGTAGGGTGTTGTATTATTTTTAGACTTTGTGCATTTAATATCTTGTCGGATGGTTAATTTATTTTTAGGATAATGTTAAATGCAGCACTTAAAGTGCATAAAAAAATATGTACCTTTCATATCAAAAAATCACCCCTGAATTTTATGGTAAGTGTACAACTATTCAATGCACCTTACTACAACCCTTAGGGTAACAAATCCCTTAGTTTTTACCCACAGGTAGGTCTTAGTTTTGACTTATTGAAGTGATAAAATTATGAAGTTTTTGGCAGAGGGTAACATGACCAGAAAAAGGGTAACCCGACCAGGACATTAGCGGCGACGTCGCCGCTAATGCTGATGACGTGGCGACCCCGATGCCACGTCACAGGCATTAGCGGCGACGTCGCCGCTAATACTCTGCCAGATTTGCATTACTGACATGGGGGCCGCTAATACTCTGTCAGATTTGCCATTACTGACATGGGGGCCCGCAGCATTAGCGGCGACGTCGCCGCAAATGCTGCCTGGTCGGGTTACCCCTTTTGCCCTGGTCGTGTTACGCGTCTCGTTTTTAAAGCACCAAACAAAATGTATAAAAAAGAGTAGAATTGACAGCTTATTCTTATACTCGATTTGCTGTTAAGAAAAACATAGCAATAATGATGAAATAAACATTTACAAATGATCTAAATTATGTGATACAAATTACAAAAGTGTGGTTACGGAGAACAGTGTCGTTCGACACCGATCAGAAGGACCAATTGGGTAAAAAAGAAAAAGAGAAAAAAAAAATCATAAAGGGTACATCCGTCATTTCGTCAATGGACATCAAGGATTCCAGTACTTGGATTTCATATTTTTGTCGAAATTCGAAACCGCATATAGTGGGGTACACAAATAAAAAGATAAAGTCAAAAATTCTGATTATGCTATCCACTAATAATGAAATAAAAAGATAAAGTCATTACACTTGTTTAACTTGTACGCACGTAATAGTTTCCGTATGGTTATCCAACTAGATTTTAGACCCGTGTCTAATACAAGGGCTTATAAATTTATCAATATTAGATGTTAGTTTATTATGATTTAAAATTTAGTTTGCAATTTTTAGTAATAAAAAAATGATCTATATTGTAAAACTTTGAGTTTTATAGTGAAATATTTTTTAAAATTTGTTTATCGAATTTGTTTACTGTGGCATAAATAACGATATTTGAATATTACAAAATCATAATATGTCCATCAAAGTTGTAGATTGTGACATACTTAGCAATATTTAAATATTAAAAAATCATAATAGGTCATTATCATTTCATTTGATTTATTGTTACACAAGGTGATATTACATTCGTATTTTACACTTTTAAGAATAATATCTTACTTTTAGATGAAACATATTTCAAATATTTCAATTAGAATATGACAATGTTTTTGTTTTTTATTTAGAATTATATTTTTACATGCTTTATTTTTCGTATATGTGTCATGACAATTACTAAAAAAAACTTCAAAAAAGGATAATAGTACAATTAAAATCTTAATATATTTACATTAAATTTTATTTATTTTTTAGTAATTAATTTTATATTTATATGATAGAACGTATAATTAAGATATATAATAGCTATTATTCTATTGGATATAAAAAGTGTAAATTTGTTATTGAAAACAAAAAAGTATAAGTTAAAGTCAAAATTGAAAACAAAAGTCAACTTTAAGAATCGAGAGTTGTGATTGGTCAATAAGTTTTTAGAGCAACTGTCTTTTAGTATATTAAAAAAGAAAAGATTTTATGGAAGAAAAAAATTAGAAATAAAATGTTGAAATTTTTTTAATTAATTAAATGATGAAAATCTAAAACAAAATTCTCAAGTTGATAACTATAAATTGTAATAATTATAAATTAAGTATTTAGTGAGGGTAAAAAGTGTAAATTATTGATAGAAAACAAAAAAGTGTAAATTAGTGAGATTTTTTCTACAAATATTAATATAAATATAATATACTAATATATTTGGATAATGATTATTAAGATTTTTAATTTATAATTAAATTAATAATGACATCATCAATTTCCAATTTGATAAAATCGAGAGCTATGATTGGTTAATAAGCTATTAGGTCAGTTGTCTTTTAATATATATAAATATCCTAGTATATTATGCAATATGCATTACCCGAAAGACGGAAAGAGAATTCAAAAAATAATTAAAATAAAAAAATGCTTAATATTATAATTGCCATAAATAATTGAATATATATTATGTGATGTAAAAATCCAGGCGTCCATTGGACGACTCCTACATTTATAATTGGAAAGACGCTAAAAACACTGCATCCAATGGAGGACTTGCACCAACTTTTCCCCCATTATAAATGGAGAGGACAACTCTCACTTTCTCCATCTCATCCTCATTTTTATATTTTCTTAATCTATATATTCAAGACCGTCAATTATATTGGCGGAAGTCCCCACACCCACGTGAATTGCTCCATTCCGCCCTTCTGGGGTAGCAACTTGGGATATGACATGACGCCATATAACGCAAGTCTCTTTCCCGCAATTTGCAACACTCCTCTTAGCTTAAAAATCACGTCTATCCCGATCAATTTAATATGGTTGTTAATAAACAAAGTAAGTAAACATTATTTATAAAAGTTAAGTGTTAAATATAAAAACATTAGATTTTAAGATTTAATTTCATCTCAAGATTGTAAATATAAAAAAACTTGCTATCTCAAATAACCTAAACAGATGATACCATATTTGAAAAGATTGGATTTGGTTTAGCAGGAGTGCGATTTTACGTAGGATTGATTGGGAAATAATTAATGGAGGAGAGGATGAAACGCAAACTCTTTTTTATTGCATCCAATCAAATTGGCATGGTGGTGTCAAAAGCCAAAAAGCAACCATTTGCCTAAGATAACTACGCAATACTAGCTAATATTTTTTGATTGATTGATTGCTCACAAAACTTGGAAATTTAATACTCGTACATCCATTAGAAAAATATAGTTAATTATGAATTTATGATCTATGCATTTAAACACACACACTTTTTATATGTGTTACGGAGTAAGTATTTTGTAGATGCTAAACAAAGAGGTATTTTTGTTCGACATACGGAAGAAAAAAAAAAATCGGAGTAGAACATACGCAATACCTTATTTTCTTAAAGCGATCTCCCCCTTCCATTTATAGTGGAAAAATAAAGTCAAACAATTGCTTTTCAATGGACATAAATAAACGTGACTATATGGTATACGCATGGTAATCGACAATGTAATAAATATCTTACTGTGATTTTGTTACATTTGAATTTTTAGAACAACCACATCATGTTCAAAAAAAAAAGAACAACCACATCATTTGCAAATACTCAAAGATGACCTGATTAGGTAATTAAAAGACATGACAAAATACGAGTAAAAAGATATGAGAGATACACAAGTGGGATAGTTTTTAATCACAGACACCGACCATCACACAAACCCAGTGGTCGACGATGTCGACTGTTGTCATCCTAGTACCCTACCAGCCAACTATCCTTATTAAAAAAAATAAAAAAATCCCCACCACATCGCCGTCGTTACCACCATCGCCGCCGCATTGTACGGGCATACATCTAGTCACACAAAATCGGTGATAGATCAAGCCACAAATTGTTTGTTGCGTAGTCAAATGAATCATCTCCTAGATTATTGTCTAGATGCATTCTAGACCTCATTGAAACAACTTAATTTGTGATGTACTATATTCTAACGTAAAGGTATGATTGAGTGGTTGATCGAGTTTGTCTCTTTCTCTTTTCTATAGAATAAAAATGTACAAGTGCAATCATATGAGTGTTCTTTATATAAAAAATGTCGATGATAGTTTCTCATTTACACCAATACACCATGTATTGATCATTAGCCTACTAGCATAATGTCTACGTAAAATACTGAAATTAATATTTTAAGTTTTAAAATATCACTAATATTGGTTGAAGAAAACATAGATATGTGATAGTAAGATGGTTAGTATTTTGAATCTTAAGATAGATATTTGGTCATAACTCAAGAATTTTGTCTTACAATTTAGACAAAGACATTATATATTATTTTCATTAAAAATAATTATAAAATTAACCAAGAAATTTCATATATGGGCCTGTTTAGCAAAAGTAAAAGTAACATTAGTTAAGTTGTAGCTTTTATTTAAAGCGATTAGCTAGGTTTTTTTTTTTTAATTATATTTTAAGGTGTTTGGTTTGATAAAAGTAACTTAAAAGTATACGAGAACATTAAAAGCTCGAACCAAAATTATTTATTCTTAACTAATTCGTTCAACACACAAGTAGATATGTTATGGGACTGAAACCTTTTTTTTTGTTAAACATTACATTTAATTTAATACATAACAAATATACATTTTGATACGAATAGACCGTAACAGGGCTGTCCCTTGTTTAAGGGCCTAAAGGTCAACATTTGATATCCATTGATTTCTTAGACATGTTTATCATTTCTCAACTTCTTTTTGGCTCTAAAATCTACAAGCAATATTACTTACTCTTTCCATAAAAGTAAAAAAAAAGTTCGTATGATATATTGAGCATTTCTGAAACTTGGTTAGGTTCCTACCTGTATGGTCCAACAGTTTTTAAGATGGCTCACAACGTCTCTCCCATCATTAGTCCACCACTAGTCGCTGTTACTGTTATATTTCTAGTGCATCACTAACCAAACCATTAATCTTGAACCTACTACTTTCCGTTAAATATATTGTTTGTGTAAGGGGGAAAAAAAAGCTGCCAACTTATAGTTCGTGATGCCAACCACGAGGGGCACCGGCCTCCACACTCACCACAAGCTGACCACGAGTGAGGCCTGGTGTGTGCACTCCTGACAGTGGCACTGTGAGCGTTCTTAGAGGTACATATTCTCAATGATGATTATACCCATATTATTGAATCATGAAAAAAATTAAGTAATAAACAAAAAAATACATCCATATATAAATAAAGCTAATGAAATTTATTACTTGTATTTTGTATTCCATTCCATCATAGGTAGTAAATTTACAATATCAAAAGATCTTATAGAGGTATGTTCTTAGGGAAGTCTTGTGGGTGTTTTTGGATTGTTTCTCTAAGCAATGTTTCTTGCTCCAACAAATTTGAAGGCAAATCCTTATATACATCTGTAAACATGTCTCTAAGGGGCGGTTTTTCCCCTTTTTCAGCTTCATCGATCACTTGTTTGACCTTAACATATTTATAGTTATTGTGTTAGAAATCAGTAAGCACGATAACAGTAATGTTATTTTCTGCAACACTAATGGTTTACCTGTTTTGTCACGTTAGTGTGAAGCTCAGATTCTTCTTTATCGCTCCACCAACCTTTTCTCTCGACCCATTTCTTAAATCTTGTTATAGGAGAATGAAGTGTTCTCCAGTGTTCGATTTCATCAACAGAACGATATTTTGTGGAATCATCAGATGTAGAATGGTGACTTACTCTGTATGTCATAGCCTTGTGTTTCACCATATGATAAAACATATAATGATAAGACCCCAAGAACATTTCATTTTGAAAAGCAAAGTAAAAATCATCAAGTATTTATATCTATATGACTATATCTACCTCAAGAAGTATTGGTCGTTGTTCATTGATAGCCATCTCACGAGCACTACGTACTGCATTATAAATTGCAAGAGCATCGTTTCCATCTACCCTTATACTAGGAATTCCATATCCTTGGCCTCTAACAACAATTCCATCGCCTGCCCGAATGCAAGCCATTTAGAATCAGGAAAGACTACATTTTGAACTTTTCTTAGAATAATGAAGCTTACTAGTTGAGAAATAAGTGTTTTATTTATTTAAAAATGATCTAACTTGTACTAATTATATGAAAATTGTGACTACAATGAGGATTGAACCCCTGACAACTAGATTAAAGTGAAACTGATACCACTAGGCCAAATCCCATGGGTAATTGAACAATAAGTTAACCAACTTTGATACAATTTGTATTTGATGTAACCAACTCTTGAAGCTTGATATATAAAAAACTCCATGTCCTAAAAAAGTTTGTTTTTCTAAATAGAAATTGGATAGAAGTTGGTTAACTTACAATGCAACCAGGCTAATGATTATCAAAAGATTGAAATGGAAAATTACTTCGGAATTGATCAGTGACAGGAGTACTAATAGCCCATCCATTGTTGCGGCATATGAACACAACTGGAGCATCCATAACCGCAGCAAAGTTCATAGCGGCATGAAAATCTCCCTTGATAAGAATTACAAGGTCAATATATATACATATATCCAAGGAACATTTTAAGTAATGGGCCAGATTAAAGGATTACACTATATATGTACCTCACTTGCACTCCCATCTCCGAAATAGGCCACTACACATGCATCCTTTTTATCCATTTTCAGAGAATAAGCGACACCAACAGCTTGTGGAAGTTGTGTGCTAGGAGAAAAAAAGAATAAATATGATTTTCATAAACAAATTAACCAAATACCAAAGAACTAATTACTTAAAACGACCAAATAAAACCATAACTATATAGTAACATACGTTAATGGTGATGATATAGTCATAAAGTTAAGCTTCTTTGACCCATAATGAATTGGCATTTGCCTGCCTTTTCCATGGCCAACATTGTTCCCAAAACATTGATCTGCAAATTGTTGCAACGTAAAACCACGCCATAACAGGACTCCTGGCTCTCTATACTGCAATATATGATGACCAAGTGGGCAAATATGATTAATTCCATGAGATCTAAAATACTCATACTAATAATTGGCACATTTTGCAACTCCTAACCACTTTGTATATTGTTGGTAATTTAGATAATCAAACCTGAGCCAATACTACATCATTGAAGCTAAGTGCTGCAGCCGATGCTAAGTTGATAGCTTCCTCACCAAATGAGGTCAAATAAAATGACAATCTACCCTGCCTTTGCGCCTCATAAAAGAACTTATCCATAGTACAAAGGGTAACCATGCCACTATACATTTTCAATGCAACTTCTTTACTCACCTAAAGATGCATATCATTAACCAAGGATTAATAAACACTTTACATGTACATATAGACTACAATAGAAGAATATAAATATATGATCAAATAATTAATATATCAAAATCGGGCCTAATATAATAGAAAATTTGGGGGTAATGGAGGGAACCCTAGCCCCGGTACCACAATTGGATACCTATCGACTCACCCCGTATGAGCCATATGATGCCGGTACAATACCTCCATCCTAATCTCCACATGATCTGGGCACCCCGAAGGATCGAACCCGCGTATTTAAACTTCACATGTGGGTCTAGGCTTCATTGGTAACGGGTACCTTAAAAGAATTATTTTTGTGTCAAGCGGGGATCGAACCTGAGACCTTAAGGTCATCAAGTGTTTTCCTTACCACTAGGCTAACTCCTTATTGGTATATAATAGAAAATTTGAGAAAAGAAGATTACATTTTCCATCTTGTTAGATAAGATTGTGTGACCATCTTCATCAAGAACTCGATAACATTGCACCCTTTTTGCAGATGAACCAGGAAGAAAGTTCATTTTAGATGTATATGTAATTTCGCCACCCGGAAAATCCATACCCTGCCTCCAACAATGGAACTTATCAATGATACAGTATTTTTCTACTACGTATTACTAAATGTTTAAGCAATAGCTAATGTACAAATTGTTCTCACAAAGATGGAGTGTCCAAACAATACAAAAGATTTATATGATGTTAGTTTAGATGAAGAACACACACATAATGATGTAGATTATCATTATTTATCGAAAAATGAAGATATATAAATTTGATGCAGATACACCAAGATAGATGAATATATAAAACAATATGTGTAATTTTTTAGTTTTGACGGAATATTGTGTTCTTCAACACTTAATCAATGATAATTCCTTATAAACTATGTTACTTTTATATGATCAATACTACTTAATAAATAAATAAAAATCCCGTTGAAAATAATGTAATTTGGAATGAGGGATTTGTTTAAACTACCCTTGTCCTAACAAAATCATACACAATACACCAAAACACACCCTTGCTTTCTCTCCTCACTCGATCTCTTCTCCATCTCCATCCTAACTAATACACACACAAAACAACATCGGAATCGGAATCTCTATAAAATACCTTCACATTTAACCGCCGTTTTTTCTTATTTCCAGTAACAACGTGCGGGTAAAATGCAAGTTTATAATGTATTAAAATGAAGCTCTCGAGCATTTTCATCTGTTTTTACTTTGAAACTAGAATCAAATTATTAAGTCTTATAATAATTTGATGCTACTTTCAAAGTAAAAGTAATTTATAAATTCAATTTAATAATTGCCATTTTTATATAAACTTTAAATGCATATTTTTATATTTAGGAACGTTTTAGTTCAAAAAATGCATCGTAGTTTATGCCGTAAGAACACAAGTTAGCAAAATCCTTTTGAAAAAACTATCAGAAATTTTAACTTATATATCACATGTGTTTTTAGTTTATTCGCGTGAAAGAAGAAATAAAAAAGTTCATATGATAAGTTGACAAAAATTTGTTAAAAACATGCAAGATTACATATGAATTTATATGTTCACATATATAATTCACATATGAGCATATCAAATTATATGTAATAGTAGATTTTTTTAATAATTTTTGATGTTTTGTATATACATTTTACATGTGAATAAACTTATCAAAAAAGTGTGATCTAATACATAATTTAGAAATTCTGCTCTTACAAAGAAAAGAGTTGCTTCACATTTTTAAATGCAAATTTGCTAAATATGTTATACATAAGTGCGAATAATTTAACAAAAAATTATATACTTAAAAAGTTAAAAATATATAAAGTAAATTGCATACAAATGATTAATTTGTTGTATGATATCCTCATGTTATTTATCTTTATCTTTTTCTTAAAAAATCCATACATTTTAGTCCTAAAATAAAACTGATCGAATATTTCTGTCGCTACATCTCCAACTTTCTATCGATTCTGACTGATATCCACATATTCACAACATATATGGCACATCTCATGTGTTTTGGTATATAAATGATTATATATTATTATGTTGCGTGTTACAATTGAATTGAGTTTTCTTAGTCCTGTTACATCAATAATGTCAATCAATAGTCTTATGAAGAATTCACATTTTTTTATGGCAAAAGAAAATATGAGGAATTTACTTATCCAGTTATTTCAGAAGGAAATTGAATATAGGGTAAATTACACAAATCATACCTGTGGTTTGTTTGAAACTACACTGGTCATACCTACAATTTAAAAATTACGTGAGACATACTCATCGTTGTCAAAAACTTACACTGACCATACTTATCGCTGACGGTCGTCTATTTGGCCGTTAAGTCAAGTCACGTGTCGTGCATGTGAGGTATCAAAACCGTAATTTCGTGTAAACTTCAGGTATCATCCGTGTAATTTACCCTAATAAAAAATTATTAAGATATTTATATTTATATTTCATTTATTAAAGTGAGTAGATATTCTATATTAAAATTCACACATATATATATATATATTTATTTAAAAAAAAACCTATTTCAAAATAAAAATAAAAATAAAAAGTTTAAGAAAGGATGTCATCAAACGATACAGGTTTAGGTTTAGAAATTCTAAGGTCAAACTAGCGACTAACCCTGGAACTTCAAACACAATTTGCTACAGCTTGCTAAGCTGAGATGAAATTATACTCTAAAACCGTGACGAGCTTTCGACTTTGCTTTACCCCTCTAATGTGAGGGGGATGTCATCAAACCATATGAAAATTTTTATTGCTTTTTTAATTATTTTTTTTATTTTTTCAAATAGGTTTCTATTAAAAAGAATAAATTATAAAAAAATAAAAAATAAAATAATATAAAAGTGAAAATTTTAGTGGTTTTCATGGTTCTAATCCTTGTTTTATTCACTATACACATATAACAAAATAATAATGATATATATAATAATAAATGCATTCTTGTATCAAGTATTTTTCTTGATATACTTTTCATTGGAAAAAAAACTATTTTTTCATAATAAATTTCATATCTACCCAACTTAATAACTGAAGTATAAATAAAACTCTAAAATTCTTAATAATTATTTTTAGGGTAAATTACAAGGATAATACCTGAAGTATGCACGAAATTACGGTTTTGATACCTCACATGCACGACACGTGACTTGACTTAACGGTCAAATAGACGACCGTCAGCGATAGGTATGGTCAGTGTAAGTTTTTGACAACGATGGGTATGTCTCGCGTAATTTTTAAATTGTAGGTATGACCAGTGTAGTTTCGAACAAACCTTAGGTATGATTCGTGTAATTTACCCTTGAATATAATGTTTATGAGACAAACTAAACTACAAGATAAACAACCTATTAGAGGTCGAGGAAAATAAAAGACATATTGTTCTGTCACAGGCTCACAGCAAATTTTTTGGTTCTTGCCATTCAAAAATTTTATGCGATACACAAAACGATCATTTTTAAAAAAATTAAGAGCAAATTTTCTAGTATCTTTTCAAAGGATCTGTTAATCATTTGATTTGGTAAAATAATAATAAAAAAGAAATTAACAAATAGAAAAAATAAAAAATGGCTAGGATAATTATTTTGTTTAATGAGGATATATATCCAAGATATTTACACACTACAACTAATTGCAGCAATTGTTCATATTTTTAGTTAGCTAGCGTGAACAAATTATAAAAGTTTGTCACGTTTTTATATGTGTAAAACTATATTGAACTAAAAATGTATAAAAACTTAATTATCCACACTAAAAAATGTGAAATTTTAAAAATTCACAATTTTAGGGGTAGACTTTCAATTTGTCACACCACTTTTGTCCAAACTAACCATAATAATTAATGTGAACAAAAATAGTATGACAAATTAAATATGAAAGTTCAAACCTAGGGCTGGCAATGGGGCGGTATTGTCGGGGATCTCAATCCCCATCCCCGTACCCGGTTTCCATTTGTAATCCCCATCCCCGTCCCCATCCCCGTCGGGGAATTAAATTAAATCCCCATACCCGTCCCCATCGAGTATCGGGGATACCATTATTGAATAAACATAAATTCATCTTATCAGAAGATAAGTAGGAGAATGTGTAATTCGACCTTTTCTTTTTTATGTATAAACTAATATTTATGTTAAATAAATGATAAGTATTGTATAGCTTATAAAAAGTATTAAATAAAACTTAAAATGATTTCAATATATAAAAAAAAACTTAAGTAATTCTAATAAATATATATAGTAATTTCGGGTTCGGGTATGGGGATCGGGGATTTATGGTTTCCCATCCACGTCCCCATCAGGTAATAAAATTACATCCCCATACTTGTCCTCATCCCCGGTCAACTCGGGGATTCCCCAGTTAAATCGGGTTCGGGTATCGGATTCCCCATCTGGTACGTGTATTTTTGCCATCCCTATTCACACCTAAAACTGTGAATTTTAAAACTTCATATTTTTTTAGTGTAGATAAATTTCTACATACTTTTAGTTCAATATAATCTTACACAAATAAAAACGTTAAATTTTTATAAGTTGTTTACGCTAACTAAAAGTATGGATAATTGTAATGTTATTTATAGCCCCATGTAATATCAAAATCATGCTATATGCACATATCGTCATGGGTGGAGTATACTATTATCCTCAACAGTGTCGCTGAAAAGAAACAAGTGTTGGAGATATATATGAGTAATAGCTTGATGAGTTTAAGATCATTGTTGACACGTCGCAAAATTCATATATCAAAAAAACTTCAAAAGAAGACAATATGTATCAAATCTACTTACTATCACTCTTTCTGTGTCACTTTTTTCTGAATGTTTATCTATTTTTCCACGTATCAATAATACAAACTCTAGACTTATCTAATGTTAATTAGAAATATGTTTCTCCATGTAGATTTAAAATAAAATAAAAAAAAACAGAAATTATTAACGAAATTTGAGAATATAAAATAGTTTACCATTCAATAAAAGAAAGTTTATTAATGAAAGATATATATAGTAAGAGTTTTGTTAAAGATGTATAGAATGGTTATACACTTATTGTAAAATTCAAACGATAGATTTTTGATATAGAAGATACAACTTTTTATGTATGTTAAATGCATTATTTAACTTTACATAGAGTAAATCAGTAAAGTAAATGAATTAATGAGGAACTCTGAATAAATGAATACGCATTGATTGTTAGCCATTTAAGGGTGTATACACCAGGTGAGAGGTAGGTCGATCTTTCACACCTACCTTCAATTAAACTCCGGTATAGGTGTCAAAAATAATACTCAAAACTATTAATGCAAAAATGCCAAAACTGTAAGAACTTATATGTTTTATCAAGTAACCATCTTAAGGTTGTTTTTAGTTATTCTAACTCGTAATAAGTTCACTGGGGTAACTCATTAATTATCCCCCCAAAAAAAAGAAGGTTTTTTTAACTTGTGACGACGAGACAATTAATTAGTGGTAAGGAGTCATGTATTCAAAAGAGTCCGGGTTCGAACTCCATTCCATCATCTCAAAATGTCTAGTGAAAATCAAGGAAATCGCGACAATATATAATTATGGTTAAGAACATGGGCCTCTTTCCGTTATAACAATACATATATTATACCTTATAAAGTAAAAAATTATAATTAAGTACATTTTGCCACTTTTGGTAGGTGGTGGATCCAAAACTATAAGTTCGTGCATGTTTGTAACGAGAAACGATCAAGTACTATACGTACACGAAACAAAGAGAAATTAAGAAATTATATAAAGGTTTAATTAATTAGTTACCTGATTAATTTCCTTAGAAGTAGAATTATCATCATCGTCGGATGATAAAATCTTTTCCGTAGCTTCCATAGAGTGGTAATGATGGTTAGCTCCCAACAAGAATACGGGGTTATTGCATGAAAATGAATATCGGGATGTCCTAATATTTCCAATATTAATAAAACCACCACAACAAATGCTCTTTATAATATTAGAGGGAAATGAAGATATATGATAAGAAGTTGTTGTAGTTGGTTGATTTAACATTTGGGTTTTGTTGTTTATAATAATTGTCTTGAGAAAGTTGACACTTATACCTTGGCCTCTTGTTCTTCTCAACCATAGCGACATGTTTGAGGGAAGGGAGAGATTGGGGGGAAGAGAGGCAAAGAGAAATTATTGAAGATGGCAAATATACTCTGTATTTACTAGTTATAGGCTTCTCAAAAGAAGAAAAACAAAGAATGCTTTTGTATGTTCTTTTGTAGTTAAAAGAATATAAAAATGCCACTGGATTAATAACCAGGGGTAAAGTAAAGTCTTTTTAATGAAAGTTTGATTTGTCTTAGAGTTCGAGTCTTGAAAAGATAATGTTTACTCTTTCGGGTGAATTAATAAGCTTTTTTTTTCTTACTAGGTATTGTGATATTCGATCAGCAAATGTCAAAAAAAATAATTAATTTAATTAGTACCATGAGGGATGTTTCGTAGTACGTTTTCAATTAATTATGTTTATTGAGAAAGCATGCCCTCAATATGAATTATGCCTATTCGAGAAACATATTACAATTTTTTACTTTGCAAATGTGGTAAATTTATACTCGTACATCATAAATCTAAAAAAAAATAGTACTTGTGTTCGGGCTAATTGTGACAACAACAATAGTACTTTTCGGACAGTTGTATCTTTCTTTTTTTCTTCTTTTTTTATGATTATTTAACAGTTAAGGAAGAGAGTGGAAGCGGTAAAGGGCTTTCCCGATACCGGCCTCGCACGGGTACACCGCTGCCGGGAGTTTACCGGCGGAGAGAGAGGAGAGAAAACGGGGTGCTTCACCAAGTGGGGGAAAGAAGGAGAGAGGAGAGAAGAATGATTTGAGTGGTTGATGGAATTAGTGGGGGCCCATAACGGGTCTTTTTTTGACCGTTTGAGAATTTTCAATAAAAAAAAACAAAATTTATTTTATTTTTTTACCATCTCTTTACCTTTTCACTATAAAAACCTAACCTTTTTTACACAAATACTACAATTTCTTCTTCTTATTTCTTCACCAAATTTATAAAAAATTGATCCAAAAAAAAATAAAAAAAAGCCCTTCTTCAAAAATAATCGAGATCGTTTGTTTAATTACCCTCAACAATCTCTCCCAAATCAACATTATTCTCAACCTCCCCCAAATCAACAATATTCTCAACCTCCCCCAAATCAACAATACTCTCAATCCCTCTATCTTCAACAATATTCTCAATCTTCTTCTTCTTACATTCCACAACCCGCTTCTCCAAATTACGCGTATAATATGGATCCACCTCCGCCAATGGATGCTCGACACTACAATGTAACTAAGACCTTCGACTTCACGCCATGGGGGCGCGACGATGACGACTTTCCCTACGACATTGTACCCGAAACTCAAGAACAAGAACCAAATGGTATATATATATACTTTTTATATACTTTTTATTTACGTAATACTTATATATATATATACTTTTTATTATACTTTTTATTTATATAATACTTATATATATATACTTTTTATTTACTAATACTTATATATATATACTTTTTATTTATATACTTATTATATACTTTTTATTTATAATACTTTATATATATATACTTTTTATTTATAATACTTTATATATATATATACTTTTTATTTACTAATACTTATATATATATATACTTTTTTTATACTTTTTATTTATATGTTTACTTAATACTTATATATATATATATTTATATATATATATTCTTTTTATCTACTTATATAGATGTGGATCAAGACGAATGCGAATGCGAAGACGAAGACGAAGATGAGGAGGTTCAAGAAGTTGATGAGCGTGGAAAAAAAAAGGTTGGCGGGAAAAAGCGTGAGAATTGGAATGAGGCACAAGAGGTTGCGTTGGCGAAAGCTTGGATTCAAATTTCGGAATGTAAAAAATATGGGAATGAGCAAAAAGCGGAAGGTTTTTGGAGGCAGGTTCTCGAGCATTATGCTAGCACCATGGGTTCTACTACACGAACCGTTCATGGTATTTCGCCAAAGTGGAAGACGATGAATGCAGCTATGGGTCTCTACAATGGTATCTACCATTAAGTGGTAAATACTTTTTATATACTTTTGTTAATTATATACTTTTTATATACTTTTTTATATACTTTTTATTTACGTAATACTTATATATATATATATACTTTTTATATACATTGTTAATTATATACTTTTTATATACTTTTGTTAATTGTTTACTTTATATATACTTTGTAGAAACGTGCCAAGGGTAGTGGGTGCAACGATTTGGACGTTACTAAAGAGGCGATGAAGTTGTACAAGAAGCGAACCAAAAAAGATTTTGGTCATACGGGGGCATGGGATGTCGTGAAGACTCACGACAAATGGAAAGAGCAAGATTGTTTTGCCGATATTTTGGCGGCCGCGGGAATCCCAAAATTTTCAGCTAGTTCTTCTTCAAAGAGGAAGTCGGGGGAGTATGAATCGGGCAATGACAACATCCTTCCCGACATGAATGAAAACTCATCCCCTCCCATTGTTTCTTCCTCTAAGTCAAGGAAAAAGCAAACCGCATCTTCTTCCTCTCATGACATTGTAGCGGATGACATTAGCGCCTACACGCACGAAAAGCGTGATTATTTGGTGCTTAAACGCGAGAAGGATCAATTGGCGAAAGATTTTTGGGCTACGCAAATCGACGCCACGAAGTCGAAGGCTCGACAACGGGATTTGAAGTTTTTCACGGAGTAACGTGAAATTGCTGATAAGTACGGATGGAAATGTGACTTTTAAGATTTTTAGGAATTGTTTTTTTTCCGGTTTTTTTTAGGAAATGTGCGTTTTTTTTAAAGTACTGTAATGTTATTTTTTTAGTTTTTAATGAATGTTTAATGTTTTAGTTTATATAGTTTTTGAAATTATATAGTATTAAAAACAAATGAAAAAGAAATGATGAGATGGAGATTGAGAGAAGTTTGGGGAAAGTGACGTCAATGATTTGGGAAAATTTGAGGAAAATTGAGGTGAAATGTTTTTATTGGTGGTACACTTTGGGGAAGGGGTGACCACTCCCTCCCCCCTTATAATAATAAGTTATCTTTTTTCATACCTTTCTATCCGGTTATTTTATGTAACATCTTCTTTTTTTTTAATCTCAATGTCATTAAAAAAAAATAACAATAAAATATAGGGGTTAAATATTTGTTTCATTTTTCAAAGAAGAATAATTAAACCTTCTAATAATTAGCTTAAAAGTACTCCTAAACTATACCAACAATTAAATAATGGAATAGATGAGAATATAATAAATGAGATCACTTCAAATCATATCTGTAAAGTCCCTCACACGATGGTTTAACCCACGAGTGTAAAATAACAAGTCAAGTATGAACTAGAATCGGACTAGTATTACTTTAAATATAAATGCAAGAATATAAATAAAGCAATAAACGACTTTAAGCAATATTTAAACAAGTAAATAAATGATGGAACACGAATGTAATTTTCAAGTGTATTTTCTTTATTGATGATAAACAAAATACAAGATTGTTGCGGAACCTAGATATTACAAGCATGTAACTATCTAAACAAGCTTTGAAATACAAGTGATCTATACTTGCTAAATAATCTCCTTAGATCGATATACTTAGAGTTGTGAAGTATAACTGTTTAGATCGAGAGTATTTAAGCAAGTTCACCAAATTGCTAAAAAGTGATTTGAATGAGAAATATGACTTTGTATTTATAGGCAGATAAATTCAACAATGAATTTATTTGCCGTACAAATATGGTTGCATGCATTTAAAGAACAGACAAGGTTATTAAATGCATTGGTTAAGGTACAAGGATAAAGTCCTTTTAACCAACCACATTTACACACGTATGTACTTTTATCAATAGACAATTGGGATGTCCGGGTAAAAGTGTGTAAAGGCATAAAGTCAATTCCTCGATATCAGTGTTCAGACTTGTAAGGTCTAGAACACTAATAAAGGCTCCAGTCGGGAGATCTGGTAAGACTGTCAGTGGGCTCCACTGTTTGTCAGTCTTCTTTCTTCAGACTTCAGTCTTTGACTTTACTGAAAAAGTCTTCAGTAGAATAGATCTGGACTGGGGTGAAGTCCAGTGAGCTAATCTGGAGAATACTCCAGATTTCCTATACAAATATTTGCTCACTGGTCTTCCATTATTTCTGAACAAATCTTCAGAGGGACTCCAGATTCCAAGTCTGGAGTAAGTCCAGTAAAATACGTTTCTGGACAGATCTTCAGTAATGCTCCAGTGGTCGAGTCTGGAGCGAGTCCGGTAAATCTGGACCTAACAAATTCCCCCTATTTGTTTAGAAATAATGCAAGTGTTTTCAAGCTTAAATCTATACAACTTTGTATGCTTGAAAAACACAAGTTTTGACTTAGTCTAAAAAATCTAAGTTACTGGAAAACACTTTATAGATCATCAGTGTTCCAGTTTCATCTTTTAATACTAACTTAGACTAAATCTGATCATTTACTTTTATGAATTAAAAACTGCAACTAATATTACATACATCAACTGATAAATAGTTACAATTTTTTATCAAACGATAAATTACAATAAGTAAATGATATAAGAGTCAGGCCCTTCTCTTCGATGTCTGTCCTGAAGCATCTTCAGAAGCCTTTCTCTTTGGTGATGGAGAAGATGGTACTGATTCTGGTGATTTCATGCCTATTGCAACTTCCATCTGTTGCTTTCTTCTCCATACCTTCTCAACCCTCTTCAGAAATGCTTTAACTTCAGTCGACAAATCTGTCTTCCCCATGAACGTTAAGGCAATCTCCTTCAGTTCAGTCCATCCAAACGCCTGGACTGAAGTACTCTTTCTTTCATCAGTAAAGTTACCTTCCCTGGTCAACTTTATTTCAAACTTTGACATACCTTCATGATTATCAGCAAGCTTAATCTCTGCACCAGTGATCCTTCTAGCATTAGCCTTGAAATTCAACATTTCATTATACTTGTCTTTCCATTTGGCTGTCTGGATCATTGCTTCAGTTTCCTTTGACATTCTCTGTTGTTCTACAGCAGACTGGAGTTGTTGACGATTGATTTTCAGAGAAGTGTCCAGGGGAATGAATGTGCTCACATCTGCATCTTTAATTGCTTTGAGCTGTTTGGCAGTAAGCTTAGGTAAGCCAGTCAATTTCTTCCTGTACTCTAACTCCAGAGCACCAGCATTTTTCCTTATCTTCTTCTGGAGGTTCACCAGTTCCTCCTTTCTCTGCCTGATAAGTTCTGGTACACTAACACTATAAATTATTGAATCATAAATTTGTTCTTCTTCAGCGTAAAAGGAGCGTACATGAACATCATTCAATGCATTCAGACATTGATGAACTCTGGGGTCTTCCTTCATCTTTTTGTACACATCAATGTTTATGCCCAACCTGCCAGCATTATAAGAATCCAGAGTCCCCATAGTTGCCATCTCCCTATGATGGGCCATCAGTTCATCTCTTTGATTTATCTTGAAGATTTCAATCATTATGCATTGTTGTTCCAGCTTCTTAGAGGTTTCATCATCAGCAGTGGGAAACTCTGATGATTCTTCAACAGATTGCTCTTCTTCTCCAGATACCATTTGTTCTTTTCCTTTAACAGACTTCAGAGTAGTTGGTATATCTGGGAAAGATTCAAACTGGGGCTCACTGGCTTCAGTACCAGCAGCTTCTTCAGTGGCTTCAGTGCCAAATGTTCTCTGTGCTAATCGTGCACTGGCATCAGTACCAGACACTTGTTTTTGTTGCACAATGCTTTCAGTAGCAAAGGCCTTTTCAACAGCACTGGCCACAACTTCTTTCTTCTTTCTAATCAAACCTTCTTGGACACCAGACGACTTTTCCCCCTTAGAATGATCACCAGTTTTGGACTTGAGATCATTCCATAATTGTTCTAGCATGTGTCTGTCCAGTGCACCAAAAGTTCTTCCAGTCACTGGAGTTGTATCATTCACATTCTTTCGGAGTGCCTGCACTTCCTTTTTAACATTTTCAACTTCTTGAGGCAAGTGCTTTGGCAATTCTTTTTCTATCAACTTCTCCACTTGGGGTAACAGCCCATCTTGAATAGTTCGAAGAACATACCCATAAATTTCTTTAGATATTTCTTTCAACATACTAAGTTTGAACTTCTTTGTACATTCATCACTAATCGTGCTAACAACAGCAGCCTGATCAAGTGTGGGTCTGCTTTCCAATGAACTAACCCTAGTAACCAACTTCTGAACCTCATCCTTCAGACCTGTCAGTGGTTGAACAAGTTCACCTTTCACTGTAGTCTGAACAGCATTCACCAGCCCTGTCTCCAATCCCTGGACTGCCACTTTGATGTTTTCAGTGTTGTTATTAGTGGCCAGTACCAGCTCATCCAGCTTCTCAAAAAAAAGCTTTTCATTCCCAGCAAATATATTCATTTCAGATGCTAGATTGTTTGATAATAAAGATTTAAAATCGGAAACAACCTGAGATGATGACTGGAGTGATCTCTCCAGGTCCGCCACCTTACTTAAAAGGCCTTGGACCTCGGCTGAAGACGAAGTGGAGAGACCACTGGGAGGTTCAAGGTTTGAAGTCATTCTGTTCATTAAGGGTACTTGTGCCCAGACCTCTTCAGTTGCAGTTTCATCAGTAAAAACTGTTGAGTCCAGCACACGTTGTTCAGATACGTTGACTGGAGTTTCAAGTGGTGGAGGTTGAGATTGTGAAGTTTGAATGGTTGGAGGAGTGAAGTATTGAGTATTTTCTGGAATTGAAGGTGGTGGTGGTGGTGGCATGTTTGAGTCTGGTAGGGGTGGTGGCATTTCTGATTCTGGTGGCGGCATATTTGTTTCTGGTGGAGGTGGTGGCATTTCTGATTCTGGTGGCGGCATATTGGTGGCGGCATATTTGTTTCTGGTGGAGGTGGTGGCATTTCTGATTCTGGTGGCGGCATATTTGTTTCTGGTGGAGGTGGTGGCATTTCTGATTCTGGTGGCGGCATATTTGTTTCTGGTGGAGGTGGTGGCATTTCTGATTCTGGTGGCGGCATATTTGTTTCTGGTGGAGGTGGTGGCATTTCTGATTCTGGTGGCGGCATATTTGTTTCTGGTGGAGGTGGTGGCATTTCTGATTCTGGTGGCGGCATATTTGTTTCTGGTGGAGGTGGTGGCATTTCTGATTCTGGTGGCGGCATATTTGTTTCTGGTGGAGGTGGTGGCATTTCTGATTCTGGTGGCGGCATATTTGTTTCTGGTGGAGGTGGTGGCATTTCTGATTCTGGTGGCGGCATATTTGTTTCTGGTGGAGGTGGTGGCATTTCTGATTCTGGTGGCGGCATATTTGTTTCTGGTGGAGGTGGTGGCATTTCTGATTCTGGTGGCGGCATATTTGTTTCTGGTGGAGGTGGTGGCATTTCTGATTCTGGTGGCGGCATATTTGTTTCTGGTGGAGGTGGTGGCATTTCTGATTCTGGTGGCGGCATATTTGTTTCTGGTGGAGGTGGTGGCATTTCTGATTCTGGTGGCGGCATATTTGTTTCTGGTGGAGGTGGTGGCATTTCTGATTCTGGTGGCGGCATATTTGTTTCTGGTGGAGGTGGTGGCATTTCTGATTCTGGTGGCGGCATATTTGTTTCTGGTGGAGGTGGTGGCATTTCTGATTCTGGTGGCGGCATATTTGTTTCTGGTGGAGGTGGTGGCATTTCTGGTAGACTTTCAACTTATACAACATCCTCACCCAGAAAGTTCATATTGACATCAAAATTCTGATCTTCTGACATGGGAGAATCAGCCTCATCCCAAAACATTTCACCAACAGTTGTATCAGCAGCCTGAGCACCAACCAGTTCACCAGCCTGTTCACTTGCTTCAACATTCAAATCGATTCGAGCCTCTTGCTCACCAGATACTTGTTCATCAGCCTGAACAATTTGTTCTACCTGCTCAACAACCTGCTCAACAATCTGAGCCACATTTTCTTCTTGCACGACAGTCTGTACAACATTTTCTGTCTGCTCAATAACTTGTATATTTTCAACATTCTCCTCTTCAAAAATAGGAGACCCATCAATGTTCATTACATCACCAGGATGTCTTTCTGGATTCACCTGAACTCCATCTCTCATCAGACGCCTATTTGATCTTGGTCGTCTGGAAGGCTCAACATTTGGTTGTTGACCTTCAGGAGCCACTTGTCTGATGGGTTGTACAACTTCTATAATCTGAACATCTTGGTCACCAGAGGGTCCTTCACCAACTTGACCTCTACCTGGAGCCACTTCTACTTCTTCCCTTTGAAAAGAGAGCATGGACTGAGGAATATCTACCTCATTCAATGGAGATCTTAGGTTGGTCAGATCCCTCATATACTCACTCACAAAAAAGTGAGTAGTTTCAAAATCGTACTGGTCTCCTAGAGCGCTTTTAAAAAACAGTGAAAGAAAACGGATATATGGAACAAAGGCTTTTCTACCTTTCACTTTAAGACGCTCTACCAGATCATCAAACAGGATCTGAGCAAAATCCACTCTATAACCAAACCAGAGGCAGTAGGCAATCTGGAGATGAGTCTGATTTATCTGGTCCAACCCTCCAAAACTGCCTCCCAAACATTCAACAATGTGCGTGAAGAAGAATCTCCATGAGTCTGTCAGCCTGCTCATGTAGACTGTTCCCTTTCTGGATAGCTGGCCATGCTCATCCATAATTTCTGTGTGCCCCATCAATCTGCATACTTCCCTGAAATTTATACCAGAGGGAGTTCGATGGGCAACTCATTCTGTTCAAAATAATTCAATTGTAGAACAGACCTGAGTAAACTAACAGAGAAACTCAAGGATCTGGTACCTCCCTTGAGAGTATAAGTAATTGATGAAGTTTCATCATTATAAATTGCAGAGTACCAGAATTCACATAGATAATCGTGGTACATCCTCCCTGGATTTAAGGTCAAAGCACCATATAATGGACATGAGAGAAAGAATGTATTTAGTCTCCCAATAATGGATCGGGCATTATGAACACTGGAAAGTGAGAGTTTTGCCATCCAATTGTTCATATTTATCCTTATGGCCTTAGCCTCAAGAGTAATATGGGGTGCCTTTTCAACATTGGCAACCGGAGCATATTCTGCAGCAAGCAGATTTTTAGGAGAGTTAGATTGTCTTGGTGCCATTTGAATATTAATAGATGAAGATGAAATTGAATATTTAGGGTTTTGATGAAGAATTGAAAGGAAATGGAGTAAATATGAGAGATGATTATGATTGGAAATTGAATATTTAGGGTTTTGATGAAGAATTGAAAGGAAATGGAGTAAATATGAGAGATGATTATGATTGGAAATTGAATATTTAGGGTTTTGATGAAGAATTGAAAGGAAATGGAGTAAATATGAGAGATGATTATGATTGGAAATTGAATGAATTGAAGTAAATGAAGGAATTTTAAGGATTTGGGGAGTAAATATGTTCGAAGTAAATGCAATTGAAAGTGAAAGTGGGTATATATAAGAGAGAGAATGTGGAACTCAAACGGTTTATTTGAAATTATGAAATATAATTTTGATCGGGGTTCTGAGATCCGCATTAATTACATCACATCACACATAAATGTGTGACGGTTTACAGCCCACAAACAGTATCAAGTTGCACTTTTTGTCTTCCCAAGGTAAAAGATACCATCATTACTTTGAAAAATTTACATGCCACGTAGGATTATAAGATAAATATCTTTAAAAAGTTTGCTTACGTGGCACGCACAATGACCAAGTATTTAAAAAATATTATTACTCATTTCAGTGCATCTGGAGGTTGACTGGACACTCCAGTATCACTGGTGGATTAGTCCAGTGACGCATGCACTGATGGTACACTGGAGGGACACTCCAGTAAAGTACCAGTGAAAACCATTTGAAAGAGACTGATGACCTCAAACATGCACGTCAACTAATACAGACAAATGAGAGGGACGCATTTACAAGGAGACAAAAGTCACCTCAAACATGCACTTCAACCTGTCCAATTACCAGTGAGAGGGACATATTTACAAAGTACCAGTAATATTTTCTGAAGAATAAAAAATTCCCCCTGAACTTAAAACATTTTTAAGAGCAAAAATATCTTTCAAGTCTTTCCCCCTGGAATGTTGATCCAGAAATCTATTAATGCAAAGATAGTACACAACGACGTTCAATATCTGAGCAGTCATAAATTTATAAATCTTTAAATCAAAGATCCTCAGTAGTACACAATGGCGTTCAATACCAAGGTTCCAGATTTAAGGGTTTAACATTCCCAACTCACCAACAAGATATTCAAAAGTTCTGACATCCAGAGGTTTAGTAAAAATGTCAGCGAGTTGTTTGTCCGTGGGAATAAAATGGAGTTCAATGTTGTTTTTCATAATATGATCACGAATGAAGTGATACCTGAGATCAATGTGCTTCGTCTTGGAGTGCATGACTGGATTGTTCGAGATAGTAATGGCACTGGTATTATCACAAAAGATTGGGGTCTTTGAGTACTTAATACCATAATCAAGCAACTGGTTCTTCATCCAGAGTATCTGAGCACAACAACTGGCTACAGACACGTATTCAGCTTCAGCAGTGGACAATGAAACTGAAGTTTGCTTCTTACTGGTCCAGCTGACCAGTTTGCCACCAAGGAAATGACATCCACCAGTAGTGGATTTCCTGTCTATCTTACAACCTGCATGATCTGAATCTGAATAACCCATTAGATCCATGCCTGAGCCTTTGGGATACCAAAGACCCAAACTGGGGACACCCTTAAGGTACTTCAGTATGCGCTTTACAGCAAGCATATGAGATTCCTTTGGATTAGACTGATATCTGGCACATAAACATGTTGAAAACATAATATTTGGTCTACTGGCAGTTAAATACATCAGTGAACCAACCATACCTCTGTAAACAGTGGTGTTCACTGGTTTACCATCTGGATCGGAGTCCAGTGTCAGTGGTGCAGAAATTGGAGTTGGTTTAGATGGTGAAGAGTTCATATCAAATTCTTTAAAAGATCTCTAACATATTTTTCTTGATTAATAAAAATACCATCTCTGGTCTGTTTAATCTGGTGTCCTAAAAAAAATGTTAATTCACCCATCAAACTCATTTCATATTCAGTTGACATTATTTTAGAAAATTTCTTGCACATGTTTTCATCAGTAGACCCAAAAATAATATCATCAACATAGATTTGTACCATTAACAGATTACCTTTTTCATGAAGAATAAATAAGGTATTGTCAATTGCACCTCTTTTGAAACCATTTTTCAATAAATGTTTAGTCAGAGTGTCATACCAGGCACGTGGGGCTTGTCTGAGGCCATAAAGCGCTTTGTCCAGACGATATACCCAATGTGGATGCTTTTCATTAACGAAACCCGGTGGTTGTCTGACATAAACTTCTTCTTCAAGCTTTCCATTCAAGAAAGCACTCTTTACATCCATCTGGTAGACCTTGAACTGATGATGAGCAGCGAATGCTAAAAATATTCTGATCGCTTCAAGTCTAGCCACTGGAGCAAAAGATTCATCAAAATCGACATCTGACTGGCAGTAACCTTGTGCTACCAGTCTGGCCTTGTTTCTGATTACGTGGCCATCTTCATCTACCTTATTCCTGAAGACCCATCTTGTTCCAATTGGTTCTTTCTTTCCAACTGGGAAAGGAACCAGGTACCAAACCTTGTTCCTTTCAAACTGGTGAAGCTCTTCTTGCATAGCAGTCACCCAGCTTGGATCTTCCATAGCCTCGTCAATCTTCTTTGGTTCATTCAGTGATAAGAAACTGACATATAAGCATTGATCACTGGAGGCTCTTCTGGTCTGAACTCCTCTACTGGAGTCACCTATGATCTGATCGATAGGATGAGCTTTTGTCCATCTGGAGTACTGACCAGGATTGTTACTGATAACAATATCAGAGCAAGAGTTCAGTTGAGTTTCAGGATGAGGATCCTGGTAAACTATTTCAATATCTTCATCTGAATCAGTAAGATCACGATTTGCATCATGAAATTCTTCATATGAAAACATTTCAGGAATAGTTTCAACTGATACTGATACTGGGGGAGTAGTACGTACATCTGATCCAATAACAAGTTCATTGGGTAGTTTGAAACTTATTGAAGGATAGAAAGGTGTACAACTGGGGATCTTCTTCTTATGAACTGGTTCCAAGTCAGAATGACTGGAAACTTCTTCAGGTGAATTTTTGCAGTTAATGGGATCAGATTCACCGAAGATAGTTGGAATTACTGAGGGAGAATCAAGGGCAGGCTTTTTATTGATTGCATAATTTGATTCATCAAAAGTAACATGTATGGACTCTTGTACCTTCTCCAGTCTCTTGTTGTAGACTCTGAAGGCTTTGTGAATGGCTGAATATCCTAAGAAATATCCTTCATCAGCTTTGGCATCAAATTTGCCTAACTGAGTGGAGTCGTTCAGGATGTAAACTGGACATCCAAAAACGTGAAAATAACCAATATTTGGTTTTCTATTTCTCAATATTTCATAGGAAGTCTTCTTGTGTCGCTTCACGTACACTGATCGATTATGGGTGTGGCAAGCAGTTGCAATTGCTTCAGCCCAGAAACTGGTAGGAAGACCAGATTCAACTAGCATACTCCTGGCAGCTTCTATCAGCGTTCGATTTTTTCTTTCTATTTCTCAATATTTCATAGGAAGTCTTCTTGTGTCGCTTCACGTACACTGATCGATTATGGGTGTGGCAAGCAGTTGCAATTGCTTCAGCCCAGAAACTGGTAGGAAGACCAGATTCAACTAGCATACTCCTGGCAGCTTCTATCAGCGTTCGATTTTTTCTTTCTACCACTCCATTCTGTTATGGAGTGCGTGCTGACGAGAAGTTCTGGGAGACGCCAGTGTCAGTACAGAATTTCTCCAGAGTTGCATTCTGGAATTCTGTTCCATTGTCACTTCTTAACTGACACACCTTTCGCTTATGCTTCAGTTCAATCTGCTTGATAAGAGAGATGATTTCAGCAGCAGCTTCACTTTTAGACCTGAGAAAGACCACCCAACAATATCTGGAAAATTCATCTACGATCACCAGGGTGTATCTTTTACTAGCACGAGTCTGAACATTCACTGGACCAAAGAGGTCCATATGAAGCATGTGAAGTGGTTCAGTAATGCTGAAGTTCTGTCTGGTCTTGAAACTGGCACGTTTTTGCTTTCCCATCTCACATCCTGGACATGGCCTTTCCTTTTTGAAGGAAACTAAAGGTATCCCATCTGCCAGTTGTTTTCTAGACAACTTATTAATATTTTTGAAATTTAAATGGGATAACCTTTTATGCCATAACCCGTTCATCAGCTTGAGTATAGAAACATTGCTCTGAAGAGGAGCTTTCCATATCCATCACATACACTTTCCCTTTTCTGGGGGCAATCAATACTACCTTCCAGTCCTTGTTGAATACAATGCCATGAACAATATTGAATAGAACTTGATAGCCATCATCACACAGTTGACTTACACTGATCAGGTTATATTTCAAACCATTCACATATGCAACACGTCTGAATTTGACTTGTCCATTGTTCAGAACACCATACCCCTCACACAACCATCATTTCCAAAAGTAATGGAGGGTCCATCAGAAATGATGAATTCCTCCAGCAGGGTCTTACGTCCGGTCATTGTCCTGCCAGCTGCACTATCAAGATACCAGGTATGCTTCTTTCGATCGCCCCGCACATCCACCAGATATATCAGTTAGATTTGGGAACCCATCGACTGATGGGTTCACTGGATCCTCCCTTATGGATCCCTGGGGGTATCTGGTTGAGTTCACTTTCTTCAACAGTAGTTTTTGTTGAAAACACTACTGGAGTTGATAGTTTAGAAACCTTTTTCTTTTTCTCAATTAAAGGAATATTTTTCTCTTTCTTAGAAAAAGGTTTGGTATTTTGTATAGGGCCAGATGAAGTACCCTCAAAGTTGTTTAATCTTGCATGACAACTTTGAACCTGACGAGCCAGTAGTTGGAACTGGCTCTCCAACCTTAACAAAATAGATTCTTCAGATGAAACCTGAGCCTTTCCAGTTGACTGGACTTTTGGCTTAGGAAGGGAATAGTTCTTTTTCCTTTGAACCCGGGGTTCATTAGAAACAGTCTGAGGCAAAGGTTTATGCTTATTGACCTTTTTAACTGGAGCAGTCATCTGGGATGCTCCAGTCTTGACCTCCAAAAATTGAGCTGGTATAATACAAGATTTTGGGGTAGAAGGTTCATCATATATGGTACTAGGCTTAACCTCCTCTGGTAACCAGTCAATTACTGGTATTAATGCTGCAACATGAGTATTTCCATCCATATATGCACGTTTTTGGGATGGAAATTGGTTTACTCCAGCATCATATGGCTTTCTTGTTTCAAGCCATGATTGAATAACCTGTTTTTCTTTTTGCAAAATTATTTCCAGGTCATGTTTTTCTTGAACCAGTTGTTCAGTTACCAAAACTTGTGTTTGAAATGCCAGTTCAATATCTTGAAGTTCTTTTAATTTTGATTTTAAAGCAGCTATTTCAGAGGAATCTGTTTCTAAGCCATTTAGACTGTCAAATCTAACAGTTTCCACAAAAATTAAATCAGAATTTAGAGCTTCAGCAATGTCCAATTTAAGTTCAGGATCAGTTTCATTATCATAATCACTAACCTTTTTAATAACAATGTCTACCCATCGACCAGATGTGACATCATCCTTCACCAGATGCTCTTGATCTGCCAGAGCCATAAAACAACAGTCTCTTTCCTCTTCTTCATCGACAGACGAATCATCAGAGGGAACCCATGCTTCTTCAGTGGTTGCTATCATGCATTTATTATTATCTTCCATTTGTTTAGACAAGAGAGCAATTTGAGCCTTAAGCTTTTTGTATTTCAGCTTATAGCTATCATTAGGCTTGTTATAAGAAGCAGTTGGACCAGACTGAGAGACAAACTGACTGGACTTGCACTCTTTCATGAAATGACCTTTTCTACCACACTTAAAGCATGTCAGATTGGTCTTGTCAGTGGAAGAACTGGGTGCATGTTGTCCAGTGGGCCTATTTGCTCTGGCCTTAAAACGGCATAAACGTTTTGGCCATCATTGCAACCAGGTCATCACTGTCAGTTTCATCACAGTCTGGAGAGATATCATTACAGACTCCAGAATCCATTAGTTCAGACATCATCTTCTTCATAGAAAATACATTCTCAGAAGATATTAATGCCGCACAAGGTGGTACAGTATTAGTGACCACTGTGGAACTACTGGAAGCATGATTAAAAGAATCTTTTTCTGCCTCAATCCTCTGGGCTTGATTTTCTTCAGTGAATTTGAAGGCTCCAAACAATGTTGACAAAGTATGGGAATGCAAGGTTTTACCTTGCCTCAAGACCAGAATCACGTGAGACCATTTTGTTGGAAGAATATCACAAAATTTCTCCAAAAGTATATCCTTGTCTTTATCAACCCCTAGTCCTCTTAACTGGTTAATAATACTTCATAAATCTGGTGTAAGTACCAGTAAGAGACTCATTGGGGAAAGCAAAAAATGACTCATACTTTTTGTTTAAGGAGACTTTTCTGGTAACAACAGTATCATCACCTCCCTCATGCTGGTTCACCAGTTCATCCCACATGCTTTTGGCACTGGGATAGAGAACTAGTGTGGGAATAAGAGTTTATGGAACAGCCCCGAGGATCATATTTTTAAGAAGTGTATCAAGATTTACCAAACTTTTCTCCTCTTCGGACCAGTGTTCCTCTCTCTTTTCTCTTCCACTTCTTGTTCCAGTAGGGTCAAGAAGTGCATTGATAGGAAGTCTTGGCACATAGGGTCCTTCATTTAAGATTTTCATCATATTCCTTTCAATACCAGTAACATGCAATATTATCCTAGCTTTCCACGTACCAAATTCATCACTGCTGCCATTGGATTTAGGAACAAGATTATTTGAATAATGCACATGCAAATGTGGAGAAGCAGGAGGAGGAGGTGGATTATTATTTCCAGTGGGTGGTTCATTAAGATTAGTTTCATGAGTTTCTTGAGTATTTTCTGGGATTGCCATCGCGAAACAGATCTAGGTAAGTATATTAACCTTCTGCTCTGATACCAAATGTAAAGTCCCTCACACGATGGTTTAACCCACGAGTGTAAAATAACAAGTCAAGTATGAACTAGAATCGGACTAGTATTACTTTAAATATAAATGCAAGAATATAAATAAAGAAATAAACGACTTAAGCAATATTTAAACAAGTAAATAAATGATGGAACACGAATGTAATTTTCAAGTGTATTTTCTTTATTGATGATAAACAAAATACAAGATTGTTACGGAACCTAGATATTACAAGCATGTAACTATCTAAACAATCTTTGAAATACAAGTGATCTATACTTGCTAAATAATCTCCTTAGATCGATATACTTAGAGTTGTGAAGTATAACTATCGAGAGTATTTAAGCAAGTTCACTAAATTGCTAAAAAGTGATTTGAATGAGAAATATGACTTTGTATTTATAGGCAGATAAATTCAACAATGAATTTATTTGCCGTACAAATATGGTTGCATGCATTTAATGAACAGACAAGGTTATTAAATGCATTGGTTAAGGTACAAAGATAAAGTCCTTTTAACCAACCACCTTTACACACGTATGTACTTTTATCAATAGACAATTGGGATGTCCGGGTAAAAGTGTGTAAAGGCATAAAGTCAATTCCTCGATATCAGTGTTCAGACTTGTAAGGTCTAGAACACTAATAAAGGCTCCAGTCAGGAGATCTGGTAAGACTGTCAGTGGGCTCCACTGTTTGTCAGTCTTCTTTCTTCAGACTTCAGTCTTTGACTTTAGTGAGAATGTCTTCAGTAGAATAGATCTGGACTGAGGTGAAGTCCAGTGAGCTAATCTGGAGAATACTCCAGATTTCCTATACAAATATTTGCTCACTGGTCTTCCATTATTTCTGAACAAATCTTCAGAGGGACTCCAGATTCCAAGTCTGGAGTAGGTCCAGTAAAATACGTTTCTGGACAGATCTTCAGTAATGCTCCAGTAGTCGAGTCTGGAGCGAGTCCGGTAAATCTAGACCTAACAATATCTCTATATAACTAAGAGAGTATTTTAGAGAAAATTTCATTAGATCACCCTGTGGTTTGCTGTTTTATCAATTTTCGCCCCTGTCGTTTTTTTTTATTATTACATCACCTTGTGGCGACTTTTTGCTTCATTACACGCCCCTCTTGCAAACGTCCGTTTGCAACTCTCCGTTAACCCCCTCATGTGCATACCACGTGAGGGTATATTGGTCATTTTACCTTCAAACACATTCTACCTCTTTTGATTCTCTTTCCAAGATCTAAACACCATCCCTTTATTCTTCAACTTCTTTTTAGATCAAACTTATCTTTTTTCTCTACATCCAAACACAAAAAACTTTATGAACAACAAAATCCAAAAACCAAATTAACAACCCAAAACACCAATAAAATCTTCTCACAACCCAAAATCCAATCACAAATAAATCTTTGTCTTTCTCAATGGCATAACACTGCCACCATAAACATCCAATAATAAATAAATATCCATATATCATTCACAAAAATTAAGTTTCCATATATACAATACATATATTACTACTGCTCGTATACATAGCATCCAAAGTATATCCATATCTTTAATGAATTTTGAAAAAAAAAAAAAAGTACACTAACTTTACCAGTTTATGGGCTCATGCCCATTCCAAAAAACATAAGTCTAAATACGATCCAAACCTCATTCTTTAGCTTTTTGAATTAGATCCGACGACGAACACAGATTCATCATCACCTCCGTCGAAGTTACCCACCACAGCTAGAGCTACCGATATGTTCTTCTCTCCGGCGGGATCTGGATCTGTTTAGCTTGGGATAAGAAAAAAAATGAATGGTGGTGGTACTGTCGAAAAGGATACCATTAAAGTCGCCAAAATTAGCCATGATGGTCGGAGGTAAGAAAAAAAATGAATGGTGGTGGTACTGTCGGGATCTGGATCTGTTTTATGAACCCTTATAAAAAGTATTGAGATTAAGTTTTAAGCACTTTTTTCGTTCACGTAATACCCTCGTTGTGTCGAAATTACCCTTGCCAAAAATTTAAACCCAAAAAAACCCAAATTCACAATCAGTCGATCTCATTCTCCCTATCGTTCTCTTCGGCCGGATTCATCACTTTTACCAATTCATATTGGATGATAACCTGGTTTGTTCAAAACCATTTTTTATTTTATTTTCTTTTAATTCTTTTTTGTTAATATATTTTATTTTCTTATAATACTTTTTTGTTAATATATTTTATTTTCTTTTAATTCTTTTTTGTTAATATATTTTATTTTCTTTTAATTTTTTTTGTTAATATATTTTATTTTCTTTTAATTTTTTTTGTTAATATATTTTATTTTCTTTTAATTCTTTTTTGTTAATATATTTTATTTTCTTCATAATAGTTGCCATCAGGAACATCTTCAAACTCCAGCTGCGTTATAATCGAATGGGCCAGATTCTTTGTTGAAGTCATTTTTTTAATATTATTATCTGTTTTGTAATGGTGCTATACTGCTATTATTGGTTTATGATAGTTATAGAGAAGATGAGAGATTTGTTGGGATGCATCTTGAAGTAACTTAGATATTGTAAATCAAGGGTAATACTTTTTTTATAACTAGCTTTATTTTGAACGGATATGGTGCTATATATAATTCTTTTGGGATCCTTAAGAGTGTTAAAAGCAAAGGTTATAGATTTCTTCTTATATAAAGTTCTTGACATTGATTCCTCTCAAGTTTTGATGCCATTTTATATGTTTTCCAGTCATAGAAGCTTTGATATCCTGGAACAATGTTGAAACGTCACCGTGCTCTTAACTATAAACAACGCAGGCCAGGTTATTTTAATGGGGTAATCACCAAAAAAGAATGTAATATTAGTCATTTTCCAGGTTGTGTCCCGCAATCTACACCAAAAAAGAATGTAATATTAGTCATTTTCCAGGTTGTATCCCGCAATCTACACCAAAAGCGCCACCGCCACCAACCATTACCACCATTAAATTTATCGGATGACAATGGATGAAAACCTGGTTATCTCAAAACCTTTTTTTTTTATTTTCTTTTAATTCTTTTTTGTTAATATATTTTATTTTCTTCATAATAGTTGCCATCAGGAACATCTTCAAACTCCAGCTGCGTTATAATCGAATGGGCCAGATTCTTTGTTGAAGTCATTTTTTTAATATTATTATCTGTTTTGTAATGGTGCTATACTGCTATTATTGGTTTATGATAGTTATAGAGAAGATGAGAGATTTGTTGGGATGCATCTTGAAGTAACTTAGATATTGTAAATCAAGGGTAATACTTTTTTTATAACTAGCTTTATTTTGAACGGATATGGTGCTATATATAATTCTTTTGGGATCCTTAAGAGTGTTAACGGAGAGTTGCAAACGGACGTTTGCAAGAGGGGTGTGTAATGAAGCAAAAAGTCACCACAAGGTGATGTAATAATAAAAAAAAACGACAGGGGCGAAAATTGATAAAACAAAACCAACATAAAAAAATAAAAAAAAAAAAGAATTAAAACAAATTAAATTATTATTTTTTAAAATAATTTAAAATGATATTTTAACAAAAAAAAAAAAAAAAAAAAAAAAAAAAAAAAAAAAAAAAAAAAAAAAAAAAAAAAAAAAAAAAAAAAAAAAAAAAAAAAAAAAAAAAAAAAAAAAAAAAAAAAAAAAAAAAAAAAAAAAAAAAAAAAAAAAAAAAAAAAAAAAAAAAAAAAAAAAAAAAAAAAAAAAAAAAAAAAAAAAAAAAAAAAAAAAAAAAAAAAAAAAAAAAAAAAAAAAAAAAAAAAAAAAAAAAAAAAAAAAAAAAAAAAAAAAAAAAAAAAAAAAAAAAAAAAAAAAAAAAAAAAAAAAAAAAAAAAAAAAAAAAAAAAAAAAAAAAAAAAAAAAAAAAAAAAAAAAAAAAAAAAAAAAAAAAAAAAAAAAAAAAAAAAAAAAAAAAAAAAAAAAAAAAAAAAAAAAAAAAAAAAAAAAAAAAAAAAAAAAAAAAAAAAAAAAAAAAAAAAAAAAAAAAAAAAAAAAAAAAAAAAAAAAAAAAAAAAAAAAAAAAAAAAAAAAAAAAAAAAAAAAAAAAAAAAAAAAAAAAAAAAAAAAAAAAAAAAAAAAAAAAAAAAAAAAAAAAAAAAAAAAAAAAAAAAAAAAAAAAAAAAAAAAAAAAAAAAAAAAAAAAAAAAAAAAAAAAAAAAAAAAAAAAAAAAAAAAAAAAAAAAAAAAAAAAAAAAAAAAAAAAAAAAAAAAAAAAAAAAAAAAAAAAAAAAAAAAAAAAAAAAAAAAAAAAAAAAAAAAAAAAAAAAAAAAAAAAAAAAAAAAAAAAAAAAAAAAAAAAAAAAAAAAAAAAAAAAAAAAAAAAAAAAAAAAAAAAAAAAAAAAAAAAAAAAAAAAAAAAAAAAAAAAAAAAAAAAAAAAAAAAAAAAAAAAAAAAAAAAAAAAAAAAAAAAAAAAAAAAAAAAAAAAAAAAAAAAAAAAAAAAAAAAAAAAAAAAAAAAAAAAAAAAAAAAAAAAAAAAAAAAAAAAAAAAAAAAAAAAAAAAAAAAAAAAAAAAAAAAAAAAAAAAAAAAAAAAAAAAAAAAAAAAAAAAAAAAAAAAAAAAAAAAAAAAAAAAAAAAAAAAAAAAAAAAAAAAAAAAAAAAAAAAAAAAAAAAAAAAAAAAAAAAAAAAAAAAAAAAAAAAAAAAAAAAAAAAAAAAAAAAAAAAAAAAAAAAAAAAAAAAAAAAAAAAAAAAAAAAAAAAAAAAAAAAAAAAAAAAAAAAAAAAAAAAAAAAAAAAAAAAAAAAAAAAAAAAAAAAAAAAAAAAAAAAAAAAAAAAAAAAAAAAAAAAAAAAAAAAAAAAAAAAAAAAAAAAAAAAAAAAAAAAAAAAAAAAAAAAAAAAAAAAAAAAAAAATTTTTTTTTTTCATACTTAGGTTCTAATGAATTTTCAAGCATCATTTGAATAATGTGGTTATGTGTTTGGTTGGTTGATGATTGGGATCAGAGTATTTTTTGGGTCAGGTGGTTTCAACTTTTCGGGTGATGTTGCTTAATGTTGTTTCATTGGATTTTCAGGGGTCAAGCAATCAAGTTCAAGCTTAATGGTACGTACACTGTGGTTAATGGTGAGTGAACACCGACTTGTGTTGTTTGTGAGTCATGATGGCTGACAACCTAATATGGAACTAAGCAGCAACAACGCATTCGGAAGAAATATGGAACTTAGCAGCAACACCAGATCTTTATAAGGTTGTATACATGTACCCCAAACACATGTTGCTTTTGAATGTCTTTACTTGTGTTTTTATCAGGTTGTTACATGTGCCCCTAGCACATGTTGCTTTCTGGTTTAATAGTATTCGGTAATGCACATGCAATTTCTGATGTTATAAAGTAATGCACATGCAATTTCTGATGTAATAAAATCTGTGGTCACTGTTGGTTTCTTATTTCTCTAACAACCTTATTTGCAATATTCGACGATTGTATCATGAGCTCCAACAGTCCAACATGTTATTGCATTATCTCTGTTATTCTTTTTCTTTATGCTGAAAAAATACTCCCATGACAGGTGCTCAGACCCCCTCTTTTCCCGTGCACTCTGCCGCTGCAGGATCTACACATACCCTTCAGTTGTTACTGCTGCCATTTCGCCCCCCATCCAGCCTGAATTGCTGCCAGTGCGCCCCAAGGTCCTACTGCGACTGATGATATGCATCCCCTGGTCAGACTGCTGCATATGCAATATAAGGATGATAATGGACAGGTTGAAATCAACTTTTTCCTTCTTAACTTTCATATATACAATTTTTACACCCAACACTATAACAAAACAAAATGTGCTTCTTTTAGATGTCGTTGGTAGAATGACAAAGGCACGCCGAATGAACGACCGATGCCCTCACGATCCAATTCTCGCACCGTTGTTGTGAGTTATTTGTTTATGATGCTTTGTGAGTGTTGATATATATTTTTCCTGTATGAAGGTCAGACTTTTGTTCAGCTTTTGTCATTGGGGGGCATATTTACCAGGTAATATTATTCAGTATACAAATCTTAATTGGCTATAATCCAATAGTTACCACCTGGCACAGCCTCTGTAATATTAAGCTATCATCATATCAGTTTTAGAGATATCAAAATGGATGGGTCAAGTTAGGATATTATTGCACTTCTGGTTAGGCGGGCTGGGCAACATGTCAAAGGTGTTAAGTTGTATTGGCTACAGGTAAAACTATGACCAGTCCTGCTGGACTGGTTTGTAAAAACCGAAAAAGGGTTATGTTTTAGTACTTATGGATCTTGCTGCCCATTACTTGTAGACATTAGTGTTTGTCCAGTCGACCCGTTTGACTAACAATCTTCATTGGTGTGACTGAATCAGGATTTGTAGCAGTTTCCCTTGGCTGCCCGACACTACCTTATGAAAAATGACAAATCTCATGTTGCAACCATGGTTAACAACTGCCCGGATTACACTCCCGTATCTGCATTACTAGCACTGTAACCAGAATATTTCAATACGGCGATTATTGAGTAATGGATTTGTTATCCATTTTGACTATATCTTTTGTTATCAACTTTGAATTTTAAAGATTAAATCTGGAAATTGGCATCTAAACATTTATAAAATTAAGGTAGTGGCTCAAGATACACTGTTGTTGTGTACGAATGAATAGACCACCCATCCATATATGTTTTAATTGCTACTGTTGTTTTCAGCTGGATTTGTATATTGTTTGGATATTTGTTGTAATATTGACATTACATTATGTGTTCATGGCTTTGTGTGTAGCTATACATTATCTCATTTGTTTTATTAATGAAGTAGCTACACATACAGAAATTACCTAGGCCGATTTATAAGACATTGGATTCTCTAAAGTTGTACCAACTTCATAGGTGAAGTTGGACAACTCTTGACCCTTGGATTGAAATCAAATCCAAAGGTTGAGATTCCTCCAACTTCACCTATGAAGTCGATATAACTTTAGAGGATCCTTATCCGATAATGATATCACATTATCTTAAATGTCGGTGTGACTGGAATTTTTGTTTTAATAATTATATTACATTATCTCAAGTTGTGACAATCAGTTTCATGTCTTCTTTTCACGTCTTCATGATGAGTGTTTGCTTACAAACTTGGTTTCTAAAAGGTTGTTTTACCCACTGGTTAAGTTCAATAGATGAGTTACAGTGCTTTTAACCGATGTGTTTATAAGCCCATACTAATAGATTGCATTATGGATCTTTGTAGAGTAAAATCAACAAAAGAGTTATACTGTTTTTTGACTAATAATCATCATTTTCTATTTAATCTACTCATTCATTTTGAGAGTCGTTTCAGAGAATAATTCTCTTAGTTTAACAAATATTGAAATTGCAAACTCTTCCTCATCAAAAAGAAAGGCGACGGACGTCCATTTGGCCGATCAAATAACAACGGTGAAAAATGCCAAACAAAGCCTTGAACATCTTGGACATGCTCAACAAGATCTTGACCAGGTTCTTCCAAGTATTAATAGAATAGATGCAAGCTTGCAAAAAGACTTTGATCGCTATACAAAAGAGGTATTTGATCCCAAGGTAGCTTTCTACATAAACAAGTTTAGGCCTTATCTAACCTTGATGAACATGTTTAATAATGTATACTTTTATTCGTTTATTATTTATGTCGTTACAATCATTCTTATAGGTAGGACGTCGGGTGACGTAGAGATTCAAGGGAAAAGATTGGAGCAAGACGTGAATCATCTTGCCGCGGATCTTACTAAGGTCAAAGGCTATAAAAAAATGGTCCCTCACTTTTGACAATGTCACCGGCGAGCTTGATAAAGTTATTAGAGATACCGCTGCAACGCGCGGGTACTAGGCTAGTTTCTTTTTAAGATAACATTTTAAACATTAGATCTCTTTTCTTTTTAAGATAGGTTCTTTTATTTTAGAATTAACGGCCGAAATCGACCCTGTGGTTTACCATAATAATCAAGTTTCGTCCTTAACTATTCGAAATGACACTGCAGTCCTTTTGGGGAGGATAAGGATCACATCCAGTCCTTTATTAAAACGTCCGTTATCTCTAATCCATTAACTCCCTCACGTGTTTTTCACGTGAGGGTATTTCTGTCCTTCCACTCCCCTTTTTTCTGTCATTTTCTTATTCCTTTACCTTCCCCATCTTCCTCTTCTTTTTCATACAAACACAATCACCCTAAACCACCACCACACATACATATTTTACCCCAAATTAAATCCAATCAATCCAACTTTTATAAAAAAATATTTCTCCAGGCTTGCTTCTTTCCAAACAAAAACTAACATTCTAGAAAACATAAATCGATATGTAATTCATATTAGCCGTAGGGACTATGCCATATATGTACAAATTCATTAAGGCACAGGGTATCCCCACCAGGAACAGGGCAACCCCACCAGGGTATTAGCGGCGACGTCGCCGCTAATGGTGGGCCCCGACAATCTTTGGAACCATGACTGACGACGCCTGTTCCCGAGGTGCCACGTGGCACGTATTAGCGGCGACGTCGCCGCTAATACTGCCATGTGACAAGTATTAGCGGCGACGTCGCCGCTAATACGTGCCACGTGGCACCTCGGGGATCGCTAATGGACATTATCCTGAGTATGGAGTATGGCACGAAAACATGGACGAATTTTGGAGGTTTACGTACGATCATATAATTTGGTATTATATATTCTCTATTTCGTTTTCAAACTGCATATATTTTTCTTTCGCACTTTCGTTTTCAAACTGCATATATTTTTCTTTCGCACTATCGTTTTCAAAGCTGCTCGCACATGTATATTTCGGACGATACATATATAAATATATTATGAATATAGATATATATATATAGTATGGATATCATCAATAGTTAATGAACTAGATGTTTACTTGTTTACTTGAATTGTTTAAGATGGATAGTTTTGAGGATATTTGGGCAGACCCAGAAAACGTACGTATTGAAGTGCCCGATGATGAGTTTGAGTCACCTGATGCAGACGGTCAATTTGACTGCGAACCTGGAGACTTAGAAACCGAGGAGGTGTTTGCTTCCGTCGAAGAATTGACGGAGTGGGCAAAAAGAACAGCACAGGAGTTGGGTTATGTTCTAGTCACACGACGGTCGAACAAAAACTCGTTAAAGGTGGTCAATAAGGTGACACTAATATGTCACCACGGTGGACCACGCGATAAAAGGTTAACTGGGCCACCCAAACGGTCTAACAAGATAGGGTGTCCCTTTACTTTGGAAGGCCGACCCGGGTATGATGGTGGTTGGAGGGTAACTGTCAAGGACTGGAAACACAATCATGATCCAGCTACCGATCTGCAGGGGAATGCATACGCGAGACGGATGACGGAAGAAGAAAAGCAATATGTGGGAAACCTATCGGATCGAGGTATGTTCCCACGCCAGATCCTGGTTAACCTGAAAAATGAATTTCCAGGAAACCTGACTCGAAGAGGAGACATTACCAACTTTCTGAAATCGAGACGAAGGGCGGGCCAAGCAGGACATACTCCAATGCAGGTACAAACATCATATTAGTGATTACGTACTCCGTTGTTGGAAGTGACTTATTTACTATATCTTGTTCACCTGTCGCAGGTTATGTTCTCACTGCTGCAAGAGAAAAACTACTTTTACCAGTTTACTACAAATAGTAAAAATGGACGGTTGGAGAACCTCTTTTTCATGCATCCAACATCAATGACCCTATGGCGCGCATTTCCCTGGGTTATTGAAATAGACTCCACGTACAAAACCAACGTGTACAACATGCCGCTTGTTGAGATTGTCGGCGTCACTTCAACGGGCCGGACCTTCAGTTTAGCATATGCTTTTATTGTAAACGAGCAGGAGGCGAATTATAAATGGGTGTTACTTTGTCTGAAGTCCACCCTTGTTGAAGGCTTAACCGTTCGTGTGGTTTTAACTGACAGGGAGCTGGCCCTGATGAGAGCATTGAAGGTTGTTATGCCGCAAGCGAAACACCTGTTGTGTAGGTACCACATATGGCAAAACATAACCAAACACTGCGAACCGGCATTGCGGGTGAAGAAAGATGTTAACATTGAAAGGCTTAACGTGTGGTGGAAAAGAGTCTATGAATCTCGGACTCTTGACGAGTTTAAATCATACGAGAAGGAGTTAAAGAAAAAATTGGGAGCTTATCCAGGTGTTTACAAGTACCTCAACGATAATTGGTTGTCCCCGTACCGAGAGCAGTTTGTGTCATGTTGGGTGGATGAACATCTCAACTATCAGAACCACACCACAAACAGAGTCAAGGCCGAGCACCACCATCTGAAGGAAGAGCTGAAGGGGAAATGTACATTTACTAGAATCCTGCAATGTGTTGATTCTGTCATTATCGGTCAAGATACTGAAATAAGGGGCCAACTGGGTATAGCAAGGGAACCCGGTTGGGTAAACATAACTACAACTGTATGAAGGCCCTGCTGGGAACGGTTTCACATAAAGCTTTGGACATCATGGTTGATGAAATCGTTCGCTTAGACAAACAACTGAAAAAACATGTGAAAAAGTGCGGGTGCAAGGTTCGGTATAGTTGTGGGCTACCATGTGCCTGCAAGATTGCCGAGTACATGCACCGTGGTTAGTATGTTTTAATACAATTTTTTTTAATCATACCAACATAATGTCGTATACTTATTGATATAAAAAATGCAGAGACTCGTATTCAGCCGAATGTGATAGACCCGTTTTGGAGAAAGCTTGACTTAACACCATCGACATGCCTAAAAGACGAAGACGATGTAGAAGCTGTCCATGAAGTCGTAGGTGATCTTACGACATTCTTGCTGGAGCAACCCAAGGCCCAACGGAAACATTGGTTGTCGAAGATAAAGGACATGTTTAAGTCGGGTAACTCACAAGTGAAAGATCCCATTGTTCAGAAGAGCACACGCGGAACCGATGAACGCCAGACTGTCCCGAAACATCGCATGGGTACTAGATGAGCTGCCGACGTACATTCGACCTTACGTTGTCGGCGCATAGAATGTCAAAGGAGATGGTAGTTGTGGATTTCGAGCTACCGCTGTTACTTTGGGGCTAGATGAGGATTACGGTTCGGAGTGGGTTCGTACGCAGATGCTCGAGGAGTTTGAATCTGACCTCGAAGGGTACATGCGAATGTATGGGCCCGAGGGCAAACGCATATTAGAGGCGTTGCAAACCTCTTATTATAAAAAATGGTGTATATACATTAATCAAAGTTATATATATGTATGTGTATCTCTCTCTCTATATATATATACATATGTGGATATAAAACGTAAAAATAATAACTTACAGCGTATTCATATTCACGCTGAGCGTATGATATATATATAATATATATATATAATATATATATATAATATATATATATAATATATATATATAATATATATATAAAGCAAATATTAAAGACATAAATTATATATATGTATATATATATATGTATATATATATATATATATTTTACATACATCTATATATACTTACCCCCGCTACGCTTGCAGCCCCATTGGGGATTCCACCCCCAATTTGGAGGGTCATTGCCACCATCTCCGCCATGAACAGCAGCCATTTTAACCTACATAAGTTATATACAAGTTATAAATCAATAAAAACAATTATCAAGGTTAAAAAAGGCGCAAATGAAATATATGCATATTTTTGACACAAATCTTTTTTCCAACTTATTATACCTAAAATGAGCACATTTTTCTAACAATAATACTTGCAATCATATTAACCTAATAACAACTAGATTAACAATTAGAATCATACTAACAAGTGTTTTCTAACATAATACTAACAATCATATTAACCTAATAACAACTAGATTAACAATTAGAATCATACTAACAAGTGTTTTCTAACATAATACTAACAATCATATTAACCTAATAACAACTAGATTAACAATTAGAATCATACTAACAAGTGTTTTCTAACATAATACTAACAATCATATTAACCTAATAACAACTAGATTAACAATTAGAATCATACTAACAAGTGTTTTCTAACATAATACTAACAATCATATTAACCTAATAACAACTAGATTAACAATTAGAATCATACTAACAAGTGTTTTCTAACATAATACTAACAATCATATTAACCTAATAACAACTAGATTAACAATTAGAATCATACTAACAAGTGTTTTCTAACATAATACTAACAATCATATTAACCTAATAACAACTAGATTAACAATTAGAATCATACTAACAAGTGTTTTCTAACATAATACTAACAATCATATTAACCTAATAACAACTAGATTAACAATTAGAATCATACTAACAAGTGTTTTCTAACATAATACTAACAATCATATTAACCTAATAACAACTAGATTAACAATTAGAATCATACTAACAAGTGTTTTCTAACATAATACTAACAATCATATTAACCTAATAACAACTAGATTAACAATTAGAATCATACTAACAAGTGTTTTCTAACATAATACTAACAATCATATTAACCTAATAACAACTAGATTAACAATTAGAATCATACTAACAAGTGTTTTCTAACATAATACTAACAATCATATTAACCTAATAACAACTAGATTAACAATTAGAATCATACTAACAAGTGTTTTCTAACATAATACTAACAATCATATTAACCTAATAACAACTAGATTAACAATTAGAATCATACTAACAAGTGTTTTCTAACATAATACTAACAATCATATTAACAATGAGCATATGACTGGCGACCGTGAGTACTGACAAGATTATCTTGTCCATGCCTGTTATTCGCGTTTCTTTGGGCAACAAGCATCCGGTGCTCCCTGGTCCAGTAATGCAGTAGATCCCTCCAGACATCTTGAGGCATTCCATGCGGCGGAACACCTTCGAATTCGACGAGTCTATCTAACCCACCCCTGTCGCTAAACCATTTCCCCTTGAATTTTGCTTTTTTATCCCTGTAGTTCTTGAGGGCATCTTGACGAATCATGTTTTCAATGGCGACCCGTAAGGGGTGACCGTCTTCGTTATTTAGATACGGGTCCAAGTAGAACCGTCTCTGCAATTTTGTAGTAATAGTCAGCATCTACCCTAATTTTATAATGACGTATTTAAATTGTAAAATAAAATGTTTTAAACCTGGAGCCAGGGAATAAGTCCATCCCTGATGTGTGGGGGCACCTGATCCCACGAGTCGTAAGTATGCGGGACGGTAGCGACATATGTCCCCAAATAGCTCTTGTACCATTTGGAGGTGTCACCGATAGTCTGCCACCTGCTTTCAGCGGTATCAAGTCTAAGAGTTATACGTCGTCCAGACTTCTGAAACTCCCGCTCCAGTTCCTTGTTAGCAGCGGCAGCTCTCCCTGAGCTATTCCCTGCAAAGCAAAATTAAAGAATAAATATATATATATATATATATATATACATATATATATAAATAATATAATATATATACATATCTATATATATATATATATATTTTACATACATCTATATATACTTACCCCCGCTACGCTTGCAGCCCCATTGGGGATTCCACCCCCAATTTGGAGGGTCATTGCCACCATCTCCGCCATGAACAGCAGCCATTTTAACCTACATAAGTTATATACAAGTTATAAATCAATAAAAACAATTATCAAGGTTAAAAAAGGCGCAAATGAAATATATGCATATTTTTGACACAAATCTTTTTTCCAACTTATTATACCTAAAATGAGCACATTTTTCTAACAATAATACTTGCAATCATATTAACCTAATAACAACTAGATTAACAATTAGAATCATACTAACAAGTGTTTTCTAACATAATACTAACAATCATATTAACAATAAACATAAAATTTCTAACAAGCATATAATTTCTAACTATCATAACATAACATTTTTAACACTAATTACAATCATAATAACTTTTCACATAATATATTAACAATCATATTATCAATAATGATAAACTACCAATAATTCTTAAAAATCATATAATTTCTAACAATCATATCATTTTTAACTATAATATCATAACCTTTCTACCACTAATTTCTAACAATCATATTAACAAAATGGTTTTTCTAACATAATATTAACAATCATATTAAGAATAATCATAAACTACCAATAATTCATAACAAACATATCCTACAAATTACTTTAAATCAAACTAACAAACGTAAAATTTCTAAAATATAAATTTCTAACAAGCATATAATTTCTAAATATAATACTATAACATTTTTATAACTAATAATAACATATATTAAAAATAATAACAACAATACAAAAATAAATGAGTCTTAGTAAACATACAAAGAAAACGTCGGAAAAGTGGGTCGTCGGAAAAGTGGGTCGCCGGAAATGTCGCCGCTAATGCTAGTCGCCGCTAATACTTCGTCTGAAAATTGGTGTGGCCGGATTTTCGCCTGAAAAGTCGCCGGAAAATGAACCGGGCCGGATTTTCGTCACCAGCAAAAGGGTGGGTGGCCGGATTGTTGATATAGAGGGTGAGGGGATTGAGGGCCGGAATATGGACACAAAATGGTAGATGGCCGGAATATATTTTTTTTTTAAGGGAGGTGCGTTTTTTTTTTTTTGGGGAAGAAGATGGGTCGTCTGGCTTGCAGCCGCGTTTAAAAGGAAAATAGGGCACACTATTAGCGGCGACGTCGCCGCTAATAGTGTGGGGTCCATGCGCTTAAAACAGGCTTTGTAATCTTTATTGTGTCAGTTGGGCCCCGCACTATTAGCGGCGACGTCGCCGCTAATAGTGCTGGTGGGGCTACCCTATTTGCCCCGGTGGTGTTACGCGCCCCGTTCATTAATTCAGCACAAACATGATGCATAAAGGATGTCATCAAGCACTGAAAAAGAAATATCTTTTACTTGTGATTCAACCTCTGATCAAGATTTGTTTTCCATTCAATAAATGTCCAATTACCAGCATTTCAGTCAGACCAAAGCCATGTACAAACCAAACATATTCATCATTTCTTAATAATTATCATCAAAACAAAACTTAACTATCATCACACAAAAAAAATATAGACGTGAAGCTTATAATCAATACTAGATCTGGGCCCACATGCGTAAATGAAGAACACACAAGCGCGCGCACACACACTGACATCCAGATCCGATTTGAGCACATACCACCACGATCTCCACCACTAAACCACCCTCAACCGCGCCATGTTCGACCTCAGACTGCCACCGCCGACCTCCGATTCCGTTGTTGTCGTCCACATCTACCACAGCCGCAACCCACTACATCACTGCTGGCCATCACCACTCTCCAAAACAACACGATCTTTATCCAAGACAAAGTCATGATAGATCTAAAATTATATTTTTCCCTTCATGAACTGATTTCGCATCAGTGATTTTTTGTTACTTGACTTTTGTAATAAAAAGGATGATGTTTATGTGAGATATTGATGTATGTGAAGGAGATGAATGAGAATTAGTTATTTTATGTATATGGGATTTATTTTGTGGATTTATTTAGCAAAATGTATTGTTTGTTTTCTTGGTGGATTTCGATGGATTTAATCTCATATGAACAATTGTAGATGCATGTGTTTGTTTATATATGTATATATCAGTTTGTGTGGGATGTTTTTGTTTGATTTTAGATTTTTAGGATTGTATGTATATATGAAATATGAAGAATTGATGATGGTGGTGGTAGTGTATAGAAATTATGGTGTTTGATGATGGCGGTGGTAGTGTTTGGTGGTGGTTGAAGAAGAAAGAAGGAAGAGAGAAAGAGGAAGAAAAAAGTGATAAAAAATATCATTAATGGTCCTTTAACTTTTGAACTGACGATACTACCCTCACGTGAAAAATACGTGATGGAGTTAATGGATTAGAGATAACGGACGTTTAGATAAAGAACTGGATGTGATCCTTATCCTCTCTAAAAGGACTGCCAGTGTCATTTCAAATAGTTAAGGATGAAACTTGATTATTAGGGTAAACCATATGGACGATTTCGGCCGTTTACTCTTTATTTTAATTAAGAAAAAATACACGTATGATAATGATTGAAGATATATCTATCATTTTTAGATTTTTAAATGATTTCTTTTCTTTTTAGAACGAATTGCATTTTTGGTCCCTATGTTATCACACATTTTGCAAGTTTGATACAAAAGTGTGAAAAGTCATGAAACTCATCCCTGTCATATCACACCTGTTGCAATTTTGGTCCAAAACTAACGTGCCGTTAGAATTCAGTCGTTAATGCCCTCATGTGCTTGTCACATGGGGGTAGTTTCGTCCATTTATTGCTCATAGGACCATTTATGCAAAAAAAAATAAAAAATTTGTATACGAGTATATCTATGAGTCTATGAAAAAGAAGTGTTTTTGGTTTGTGTTTCATTCAAGTTTGAACCCAAAGACCCAACACTACCCGAAGCAGCAGCCACTTGGGATCTATCAGTCACACCACCAGGAGCCTCCTGGTGGCTGACCGGAATCTGAACAGTAGCAGCGGCAGCCGTGGGTGGTGGGAAAGAAAATATGGGGCGGCTAGGGTTTTCTGGATTTTTAGGGTTTTTGTTCGATCCCCAGCCCCCAGATCGTTTCTCCAGTCAGAATTAATCAAAGTAATCCCGTCACCATCGATATTCGCTGCCATGGCCTCCCCTGGTGGCCGGCAGCCACCCCAGCGGCGGCGAGCGGCAGTTGTGTGGTGATTTTAGGGTTTTCCACCGTTTTTGAAGGAAATAGCGTAGCAGCAACATTAGATTCGAATGAATCTGCAACAAATGACTCAGAATTGGAGGAATTAGATCTTAGATTGTATTTTGATCGAGTGATTTCATTATCTTGAACAGAATCGGATTTAAACCCTAAAGATTTAGGATCAAGGCCGTCGAACTCAACATCAACTTTTTTAGATTTATTTGCACTTTTTCCACGATTTTGATTAGGTTTTTTAGGCATGGTTTGGATCGGAGTTGAAAAAGGAACAAGAGAATGAGATCAGATTGTTTATTTCGATTGTGTTTATACAAAATAATTTTTTTAGATTTATATAAAAATAATTTTTTAGATTTATACAAAATAATTTTTTTAGATTTATACAAAATATTTTTTTTTTTTTGCAGAAATGGTCCTATGAGCAATAAATGGACGAAACTACCCCCATGTGACAAGCACATGGGGGCATTAACGGTTGAATTCTAACGGCACGTTAGTTTTGGACCAAAATTGCAACAGGTGTGATATGACAGGGATGAGTTTCGCAACTTTTCACACTTTTGTATCAAACTTGCAAAATGTGTGATAACACAGGGACCTAAAATGCAATTCGTTCTTCTTTTTATTTAAATTTTGCAAAGATTACTCCTTAACCGATTATAAATTCATGCTTTTTTTTTATTTGATCTATGCTTTTTTTTTAATGTGTTAGCCTTTTAATCAAGTAATATATTCTTTTGACTTTTATTGATGTACTAATAACTATATTATAATCATAATATATAGATCAATCTCTTTCTATATATATAATTCTCTATCTCAAAGCGATGATGTGACATATCTCATCGCCACGTCATCTTTTTCCTACGTGGCGTTCATATATTGATGGTCTCTTAAATGTTGCCACGTAAGCTACTACTTATGCAGTTGTATTTATATCATCTTTATTATAAAATAAATAAAAAGATTAGACGGGACTCCACCCATGCGCCTAAATCATCAATTGACATATGAATAAAAACCAATTCTTCTAAATTAGTTTTTGTTAATTAATTCATGTCCCAAAATTAATAAAGCTCGCTACATCCTTTAACTTCTTTACGTAACAAAGAATGTTACCACTTTTAATATTAAGATTGTAATAAAGCTTGCTATCTTACCAAATTCTTTCTACGCAAGTTTGTATCTACATTGAATTTGGTAAGAGATTATTAAATATTTATATAAATCTCAAAACATATATGTACGACACTATAAATAATATTGCAATTATCCACACTTTTAGTTAGGATGAACAATTTATAAAAGTTTGTCATGCTAACTATATTCAACTAAGTTTTAAAAATTTATAATTTTAGGTGTGGACTTTCAAATCTAATTTGTCACATCATTTCTGCCTACACCATTTTAGTTCAATATATTTACACGCGTAAAAACATGACAAATTTTTATAATTTATTCATGCTAATTAAAACTGTGGATAACTACAATATAATTTGTAGTGTAAGTTGTATGTATAACTAGAATAAATATACCATTTTGTTTTACCTATCAACCCATTATAACTAGACAAATAATTATCCGGTCAACTGTCACATGAAAATTTGTTTTTAATGACAAGCACAAACCACTTCGTGAGATTTGTTTTTAATCTTTAGCAACATACAATATATATGGGGTCCAAAACTTCACATAACATATTAAAAAGACATAATCGTTTAATAAAAAATCACCACATTTATATCTTAAAGACATGTTCCAAATTCATAAAAGTTTCAAACTTTTAAAAGATTTTGCCTAATTCTCTCTAAAAAAATAATCATAATTCTTATTTTTATATATTTTTAAATATAAAATTTCTTATTTATATTCATGTTTTACTTTTCAATACAAATATATTATAGAAACAATAACTTTAGTTAACTTGGAATATAAAAAAATTTAATATATTATTATTTGTTTAGTTAGTTTTATCGTTTTATATAAATTAAATTATTAAATTAGGATTCACCACAATAATATTAATTATAATTTTATAACTGTATAATATGTGAGCAATTTTTAATCTAGAAATATATATATTTTATTTAGTTATATGATAATATGAGTTTATGTTTAATTTTATAACCAAATTTTAACCCCACGTATCAACACGGGTTGTCTATAAAATTTCATTAATACTAGCACGGTACCTGCGGAATGCAGAGACGGTGACGACAACTGCTGATTTGTGGTCACTCCAACCGGTGGTGATGGTGGCGACTATTGGTGGTGGTGGCGACGTCGAGTGGTGTAAGTTAATGTAAATGCTATTGTTGTAAAGGTGGTAGTGAAGATATTTTGTAATGGTTTAGGGTGTAAATGAGTAAGGTGAGAGTTTAAGGTGTAAATTAGTTCATTAAAGGTAAATTGAGTAATTTTTTTATATAAGTTTTAAAAATAGTGGAGGTTCATTAATAACAATTAGGTCATTTCCAGTATCTCATTTTTTCTCAATATTTCCAAAAAAAAGAAAGAGGGGGTGGATTTTTATAAGGTAGTATAGGTTATAAGTATCATTAAATTTAATAACGAGTGAGGAAATTCGATGAATACGTTGTCTTAACCGGGTCCAACTTGAGAGCCCCCTCGCAATCCCTAATTTTAACCTCTAGACAAGAAACTTTTGTCATCCAAAGATCTCTTAAGAGAAAAACTCACTTAGTCTTACCTTATGTAAAAATTAAGTACATGTGATTACCCCGAATATGTCTAAGGCAAAACTCAAACCTGAGACCGCTTTTTTAAATGTTATCATATGCCACATAAAATACATTCTATCTATAATTTCTACTACATTAACATTAATGATTCATATATACATGATATATCTTTTTATATACGTATAATAAAACATTTTTGCATTACGAATGTGAATATCATTGTAACCATATGTTGTGTAGGTGTAAGTGTCTTCTCAACTAACGGCTTTCACTATTAAATGTAACAATTTTTCTCCGAAATCGTCATGGGTTATGTGTTTAGGTTACGAGATTTCACAAAAGAATATGTTTGTTTTCCAATGAAAGTTGTTTTCTTATATTAAGTTATTTGTTAGAATTTTATGTCAGGTCGTGCAACGCACGGGCCAAAAGTCTAGTATATATATATATATCTACCAATAAACTAAAACAAGATTGCACTTTTCTTTAAACGACATATGGCACAATATTTGAAGGACACCTTACTAAAGTAAATTTTAATCTTAAAATAATTCTATATAATCTCTTTCTTTTTTGAATATATACTCCGTATTATTTAAAAATATTCATAGCAATTAAAGGGATTATTATAATAATTTATCTATTTTTATTTTATGACATTGTTATCACTAATATCACCTATTGGATCGTTATCATGAATATCGCCTACCTCTTGGATCAATTTAATATTTAGTTAATAAATAATCTGTATTATATTAGGAAACCAATTGTTAACATATATTTATAATAAATTTCATTACCATTGATTCAGCATAACCTTTTCTCACAAGGCAAATGCAACTTTTAAATCGACGTTCGCGTTACTCATCCAGGGTAATGGACTTCTTTGTTTATCTTTTTTGCTATTATTATACATACATCATCATTTGTTTGATTTAATTGAACAAATAACTTTAACTTTATATACATATATTCACGAGCATGGTACCCGCGCAATGCGGCGGTAATGATGGCGGTGTGATGGCGACGACGGATGGTGATGGTGTGGTTGCGTCAAATGGTGTAAAGATGTTTGATTTAAAGGGGTAGTAGATATATTTGATAATGGTGTAATTTAATATTAAGGGTTTGTGGTAATTTAAATCATTAAGGGTAGTTTGGTCATTTTTCATGTCTCATTTTTTCTAAACTTTCAACGGGTTATAATTTTTATATAGTAGTATAGATATTGTAACAAACTAGGACATGCATGTCAACAGTGGATTTGTTTGTCCACGGTTTGATCTGTCATTAATATATGCAAAAATCTCTATATGTGTTATGATAATAGTGAATATGAGGTTATCCTTTATTTAAACTTAAATGAAAAACCATTCACATATAAATATTATAATATTTGTTGAAAAGTGAATATATTATATATACTTTAAGTCCCATAATTTTTATTCAATAAAAAATCAAGATATAAGATGTTCTTCATCTAAGCTATATTCACTTCCTACATTTGTTATTTATTCATGTCATTGTAGGTTTCTTTCTCCAATCCTCGAAATAAACAAAAAAATATATGTATATGATTTTCTACTTCTAAAGTGGTATGTTGTTATTTATTTTTTATTTATATAGTTTTTGATACATAATTACTGTATAATATATATCAAATTAATTTGTTGATAATGGTAGTTAAATAATAATTTTGTGTATTTTTTGCAATATAAATTAAACAATTTGAATTATTTAATTTATAGAGTCTTAAGAAAAATAGATTTATATATTTAGATTGTATTACAGTTTTTTAGGAAATAAATTAAAACTTATAGGTTTAATCTTTTATTAAATATATTCTCAACGAACATTCTAAAATAAATTATGTCAACCGTGCATCACGTACGTGTAACATTTGCCATTTTGGTCCGATACTTGTTATATATGATAATGGCAAACCTTATGAATATAAGAAAACTTTGGGTATTTTTGGTGCATATATATATATGAGTTGGGCTAATTACAATATTTAGATGGATTCAGATATTGTAAATAATTCGATGTGATTAAGCCATGTTACAAGACCATGATATTGGCCCATATGTGATAAGGAAAATATATTATAGACGATAATTGAGTAACTGTGTTAACAAGAAAAATGTATATACAAAACCTTAAGTATAATGTACGGTAAACAGTGTCGGTGGTTATCTAATAATTCCATTAATGGGACGAAGCCGACATACTTTATGGAAAGTAGAAATACTCGTGAAATTGTCACAAGCTATATTTGATTTATTAGTTGAATAATGTTACTAGTAGACATCCGACAAAACTTTTATGGATATATATGTAAAACGTTGCTTTTTCGATCGATTCTTTCTCGGATTGGCTTGAAACTTCCTAGAACCTAATAACTAGTGTCAAGACACCTTAATATGATTTTTAATTTCACAAAATAATACTTGAAAAATTTGGAAAAATCCTAGTAAAAGTTAGGCCAAAATGAATAGTAATTTCCAAAAATTTACATGATAAGTCTTTAAGGTTTTTAACTTCCATGACACCACAAACTTTTGCTACAACTTGGAACCTTCAAATCTCCAGCTAATTGATGAATCATAGCTGTATTTGGTTGATTAATTTCGGACTTAATGTGTCATGGATGATGTATATGCATAAATTTTATCATATTAAACTCCATTTCAATTACTATAAATACTAGGTTTAAGTTCTCATAAAAACTCACACCTTAAACTTCATTCTCTCTCAATTTAGCATTCTATAAGTCTAAAATCATCTTCCCCCTTCTTGTTATAAGTTTCAAAGAACACTTGATTGTTCTAGTATAAACAAAGTCGCTTTGATCTCAAAGTTCGCCGAAAATCGTCAAGAGAAGTTGTTATCAACAAATCTCTCTAAGATCTTCAAAAGTTCTAGTTATAATACTCAATTTGGGTTGGGAATAATCTTCAATTATTAAGTAAACAAGTTCAAGCCTTGAAAGAATTTCATTTGAATCAGAAGTCGTGTTCTTCGTACGTCGAAAGTTTGATCTTAGAGTTCATAAACTCTCCTTTATTGTAAGTGTTTTTATAAAACCTTACTATACTTTGCTCTATGATTTTAGAACTATATGTTATGTATTGAAATGCTTGTCAACTTATTTCTATACTCAATTAATACATATTTGCATTTAAATACGTTAAATATCGTTTTTATACGAATATTGAAATATGGCCACTATTGCGAAAAATGAATTATTAGCAATAGTGCGTAAATATGTAAAACTATTATTAAATACTTTTATATACTTATTATGGTATATAAACAAAGGTATAGTTATATACCTAACTATCCAAATTCATATAATTACTATTCACTATCTGTGAATTATTTCGTATTTTCGATTTAGTTGGTTTATGGATAGAATATATCCTTGATACGCTTTTAACCGCACTATGTTTCCAAAAGTGATTGCACCTTGGGCATCTCTGACTTATACCATCGGAATGGATTGTAGTTCGCAAAAGGTTTGTAATACGCATTCCGAACGCAACTTGGTTCGCCGTCGGTACACTCCACGACCCAAGGCCAACCCTAACACAACTTGGAAATAAAATGTTGGTTTTCCTACCATTTAAGGTATCTCTTCCATTGTAATCAATACATTTTGTATTGATTATAATACATACTATTTAAAGTATCTCTTCGTTACTAAATTAATACATTCTTCGTATTAATCTTACTATTTAAAGTATCTCTTCGTTACTAAATTAATACATTCTTCGTATTAATCTTACTATTTAAAGTACATATATCCTACGGATACGTATTATATACGAAAAATTACATTTTTACCCTACAGTTTCAAAGTTGTCATTTTCCGTCCTTATAAGTTTGACATTTGACAATTTAGTCCCTCAAGTTTCAAAAATGACAAATTAGTCCTTTAAATTTTTATAACATAAATGAGGTTTCATTTACAAAATACATTAAAGGATTCTTAAAGATAAATTCAAATATCTATAAAAGCTCACAAAGTAAACACGTTGACAAGCGTATTAATAAATCCTTATAGTTGTATATCTATATTTGGAATTTAGCACGAATATAAATCAATTCACATTGAAATTAGGGAATACGTAACGTGGCCAGTTGACTCGCTCGTCATCGTTAACTACATCAATCTCTTCTATTTTGCTGTTGAACTATCAAGAATAAGGTGAGTTTTCGTAACTCCCTACTCAATTGAGATTCGGGCTGGAAAGTGTACTTATATATATGTATTTATATATATACTTATATAGATAACTGCTTATGTGAGTGTTTATGGGAATTGATCCCAGTACCTTGATTTAGTTATTGTGTTTGTTGTAATTGTTGATAATGATGTTGTTGATGATGTTGATATTGATGTGCGCACCCCGTTTTGGAGGGAACCTTGTGCGATATTTGATGATGTGCACACCCCGTTTTGGAGGGAACCTTGTGTGATATATGTTGATAATGATGGATTGAACTGATATCATTGGTACTTGTTGGCATAGTTGTTTAGTTATTGTATTTGAAGAAATGATTGTTGTGTGAACATATGCCTAACACAAAAGAGCTTACAGTAAGTATTGTTATTGCTCTATGATATTGTACAAGTACTTGATATATTATCATAATTGATGTTGTTATTTGACACCTACGAACTCACCAACCTTGTGTTGACACTTGCTAGTACACTTTTCAGGTAATCAGGTAATTTCAGAAATCAGGAATAATTGGATGCTAGAGATAAGGCGACTTAGTATTCATGTGGTCTCTGACCCATATGCCCCCTTGTTTGGGGATGAACTTATGTAAAATATTGTTGTATGATTTGCATGTAAACCTTATGAGGTTACCTTGGTTTGAACTATTGTATGTTTGATATGTTTGACAATAAACCATTTAGTGTTGCTCTATGTAATTTCCATGCTCATATGTGCTATTTCTCGACATCCCATGATTCCGCCATTGTTGGGGTGTTACAGAATGGTATCAGAGCCGTGGTTATAGAGATTTAGGTGGATTGACCTAGACTATAACCTAAGATAAACTTCATATAGCATGCATGATAGGAAATTATGTGCAATGTGAAACGTATGTGAACCCCTTTAAAGTGTACACTGGTGATGTTCGTAGAATGAAAAGAATGTGAAATGATGAAGTTGAGTATGTATGATTAAATTGAGATTTGTGATATTATTAGGTATTAGCAAAATGAAGTGATAGCAATAACTAGTAAAGTATGGCGATATCATAGAAAAACCTGATCAACGTTTCTATGATTACCCCCATACTTTACGACAGTTTATGGTATTATGGATTGCACATGTGTAGTTAAAATGTGGTAGGAAAACTGGTATGCTTAATGGGCGTTGGTTGGGTGGAGGGAAAGCCGCTGGTATCACCTGTATACATACCCAACCAATACTTAAAGGGCATAACAGAACCGAGTCCCAACATCCATTCAATATATTAAACGGTGTGGAGGGAAAGCCGCTGGTATCACCTGTATACAAACACCCTTAATGTATTGAATGTTGAAGTTAGATTCGGACCATACTTTTAACTACAATAGTTTATGTATTATTATATTTATGAGATGATATGTTGAGAATTTGAATTTGAATGATGTGGAATGATACTTGAACAAGATATTTATTGTTGTACTATGTAATCTAGAGTGTTAAGAGATATACGTGTAAACATAGTAACGAACCGTTGGAAGTACCATTTGTACGAACTTTGAGATTTACGTGTGTGTTTAGGAAATGGTGAGAACGAGAAGAACATCAGTTAACGACGAGAGTCAAGAAGGCCAAGGAGGCCGAGGAGGTCAAGGTGGCCGCGGTAGTGGTCGAGGTGGTGGTCGAGGTGGTCGTGGAGAGGGTCTCGGTAATGCTATAACCGAACCTATGATCAATCAACCTCAGAACCAAATGAATCAAGAAATGATTGCCATGATCACCCAAGTGGTTAATACTATTTTGGCACAGAGAACTACAAATGCTGAGCCTGTAATTACAGCTGCTAATGTTGTACAAACTAATGCTGAAGATGAACAGGGTGGAGGTGAGTATTACGAAAATGTTGACGAAGGAATTAGGGTTGGAAATGTATTGAGAAGGCCAAGAAACGGTGCATGAAATGGGTGTACTTACAAAAACTTTAGAGATTGTGGTGTTCAAGATTATGATGGCAGAGGTGGAGCAGTCAAGTTTGTTCAATGGCTAGAAAAGATGGAAGCAGTGATCGGCATCAGTGAATGTACCCCGGAATAGAGGGTCAAATATGTAGCACACTCTTTTACTCTAGATGCTCTATCATGGTGGAATCAGCAGTGTGTAATAGGCAGGGAAATAGCCGAAGCAATGTCTTGGTATAATTTCAAGGAGGCAATGCAAAACAAGTTCTGTACAGCGGTGGAATTACAAAGGATGGAGCGAGAATTTTTGGATCATAAGATGGTAGGTGGTGATCATGCTACCTATACCACTCGTTTTCAGGAGTTGTCAAGACTAGTTCCACATCTAGTCTCACCAGATTCCAAATGTATCGAAAAGTATCTTCGTGGGTTGGTTCCCTAAATTAAAGGAACCATGGCTGCTGTTCGACCACTCACTCTTGAACAAGCTGTTCAAAGGTCTGAAGCTATGACTGAAGAGTTGATACAAGATGGGACTCTTCCCAAAGTCAGTAACAAAAGGAAAGATGTTGCAGAATCGAGTGGTGTCAATAAAGCTGGGAGATTTGATAATAAACGCCAACACAGGGGTAAAGTATTTGTGGCAACTGAGACTGGAAAGAAAGGATACACTGGATCACTTCCCTTATGTGCAAAGTGTAACCTTCATCATCCTACAACTATAAGATGTGGGGCTTGTTTTAAATGCAACCGAATGGGACATTTGGCTAGGGAGTGTAGAAGTAGACAGGGTGCCCCATTCAATGTGGCCCCTCTGAATGCAATAAGGCCACAGGGCAATCGATCATGTTATCAGTGTGGTAGCACCGACCACCTCAGGAATACGTGTCCACAATGGATTGGGCAACAAGTTCAAGTAGCAGTACATCCGAACCAACTTCAAATCACAGGTCCAAATAACAATCGTGGGCAACAAGGACAGCAAGGGCAACAACCACGAGGAAAGGCTTTTGCAGTGAATGCAGTCGAGGCTCGTAATGACCCAAACGTGGTAGCAGGTACTTTTCTTCTCAACGATCAATATGCCACCATATTATTTGATTCTGGTGCCGATTATAGTCTTATCTCCACTAGTTTTATTCCGTTGTTGAATGTCTCTTTGAGTCCTTTGAAGTACTTCTTTGAAATTGAAATGGTAAATGGTGGGTTAGCTAAGATTAGTCATGTGATTTATGATTGTACTTTAGTGTTAGATGGTCAGTTGTTCTTTATCGATCTTATGCCTTTCGAAATCGGTAGTTTTGACGTTATAGTGGGTATGGATTGGATGTCGGCGGTTGAAGCAGTAATTGATTGTAGTAATAGAGTAGTACGAATACCGTTGTCAAATGGTGAAGTGTTGAAAGTTCAAGGTGAACAATCGGAGTCTTCAGTTGGGAAAATTTGTAGTACCGTAGTAAAGAAGATCGAGATCGGGACGGTTCCCGTGGTTCGTGAATTTCCAGATGTGTTTCCAGATGATTTACCAGGTTTACCCCCGTCACGTCAACTCGATTTTCGTATCGATCTTATTCCAAATGCAATACCTGTAGCCAGAGCTCCATATCGATTAGCATTATCAGAAATGCAAGTGTTAAAGACACAACTCCAAGAACTGCAAGAGAAGGGTTTTATCCGCCCAAGTCAGTCACCATGGGGAGCACCAATTTTATTCGTGAAAAAGAAGGATGGGTCTTTTCGTATGTGTATAGATTACCGGGAGCTGAACAAGTTGACAGTGAAGAACCGATATCCGCTCCCAAGAATTGATAACCTTTTCGATCAATTGCAAGGAGCTCGATTTTTCTCAAAAATTGACCTACGATCAGGTTATCATCAGTTACGTGTGCATGAAGATGACATTCCTAAAACGGCATTTCGAACGCGATATGGGCATTTCGAGTTTACAGTGATGCCTTTTGGGTTAACTAATGCACCGGCGGTGTTTATGGACTTGATGAATCGTGTCTGTGAGCCATATTTGGATAAGTTTGTCATTGTCTTCATCGATGACATCCTTATCTATTCTAAATCGAAAGAAGAACACTCAAATCATTTGAGAAGAGTTCTGGAGTTACTTAGTGTAACATCCGCGAATTTTGACCCGTTGACTTTTGTGTAAATTTGGCTAACAAACTTGTTGAATGAAATAATTGGGCCCATTTATGATTTTATGGCTATGTGGTATGTTAGTCGAGTCGTTATTATGTCGTTTGGCGTTTAGTAGTGTAAATGATTGTTTATATGGCTTGTGGGAGAAACGGGTCGGCCCGTGGGTAGTCCATGACCCACCAGCCCCAATGACCCATTTCCCCCCCCCCTTATCCTTTCCTTCCTCCCCCTTCTCATTCTATCTCTTTATCTCTTTCTCTCTTCTCTCAAAATCTAGCAAAAGAACCAATTTAATCTCTTCACCATTTCTTGTATCAAATTAGTAGTGGGTCGATTATAACACAAGAATCTTAGCCATCTTAACCTCGTTTGCTTCATATCGAAGAATCAAAGTCAAGTTCTTACCATTTTATCCATTTGACCTAAATTCGGGTTCTAGCTCAAGGAGACGTTTTGGTAAGTCAAATTCATCCCATTTACTTCTATTTATACTTGTTCAAATGTTTCTAGTCGTTTTTATGGGATTTCAAGACATGTTTATGGTAAAAATGGAAATTAGGTTTAGGGTTAGGGTTTGAATGATTCTCGAGTGATTTTGATGTTTTGGTCGAAATTGTGGGTTGGGTTATGTGTATTTATGGTCATTGATGTTTAGTTATGCTTCAAAATGGGTTACAAATCGTTTTGGTGTGGTTTGGGTTGAATTTGGGGGTTTTGGGTTCGTTTTTCTGCACTTGATGCTGCTGGTGTAGTTGCTGCCCAGTATGGGGCGTAACCTACGCCCCTTGGGGCCGTAGGTTACGCTAGTTGTTTTTCCTTGGGTGTAGGCTACGCCCATTTGGGCCGTAGCTTACGCTTATCCCCATCTTTAAATTGGACCTTACGCCAAAATGCTTCTGTCTACGCCAACTTTTACGCCAAAAATGTATTTTCTAGAGGACCGTAGGTTACGCCCCTGTTGACCGTACCTTACGCCCATCCAGACTTTGCCTAGCGTAGCTTACGCCCCATGACACCGTACATTACGCCAGTTAATTTCTGACCGCCGTAACCTACGCCCCTGTTGGCCGTAAGTTACGGCAGTTGTTTCCTGAAATGTTCCTTGTTTGACCTAGTTTGACCTTCTAGACCGTTTTACGCGCCGAGTCTTAATCTAATTCACTTCTTATCATATATAACATTGATTAAGAGTCGTAGAGGTCATTTGACGTCGAGAAACACCTTGGAACCCTAATTAGGGTTTTGCCGTTTATTCAATAATTGCGTACTGTGTTTATGTGTGTTGATGCGAATGTATGTGATCAACAATTAGGTGTTGGACGTGAAGCGAACATTGTACGGCGATAACTTAACCTTATATCGATCTTAGCTTTCATAACCAATCGAGGTGAGTTTCGTATCTCCCTACTCGCTTGAGATTCGGGCTGAAAAGTGTAAACCTGGCGTGTTTACTTGTATCTATTGATGTATTGATTGTTTGACATTATTGTGAGATTGATGTGACGTATCTTTTCGTTTGATTGACTTGGGTTGTGTTTTCGTTAAGTATTACTTATACATTAGGATAGACGTACATACATGGAAGTCGGTTATGCCTTCATTGAGTTTTAGATGTGGTGGGAAGGCTGCGGGTGACCCTATACATAAGCATCTAGGACTTGAAGAGAGTAGAATCCTCTGAAGTATATGTACGTATAGTTGGTTTAAATTGATTGTTGGCTTATGTTTGTCGTATATGGACTATTGATTCACGTTTGACGAATATTGATTGTTGGCTCAGGATTGGCGAATATTGATTATTGATTCATATTCATCGTATATCGATCGTTGGTTTATGATTTATGCCCTTACATTTGATTGTAAGCATTGCATACATTATTGTTGGACCCTCGGCAGGGGATTTGCCGGCATCCTGGTGCATAGATGTATGCACCCATTTTGGATGTAGTCATGACCCCGAGTATATAGACATATATAACTCGATGATTTTGAGATACAGCCTTGTTCATTGCGATGACAGAAGGGTATCGTTGCATTGGTGACCGGCGTTCACGCATAGGATAGGCATGTTGGCTTATTCCTGCATTTGGTATTTGCATTGTTTCATATATCATTTGTGCATTCTCATTACACATTGTTGTCTTGTGTACTCTTGTTGATGGACGATATTGTATTGCTTAGAGGCTCGCTGTAAGTCATGCCTAGCCTCTACTCGTTTATTGTGATTATTGACGTGGGTTCTTTATGGACCATTACTACGAACTCACCAACCTTGTGTTGACTATGCTTAGTACACTTTTCAGGTAATCAGGTACTCCCCGGACGTGGTGTTTAGTTGCTTGCTTGCTGTCTAACCCGGACTTGGACCTCATGGATCAAGGATTCATTGACCCTCCTTTGCATTATACTTAGGATCGTTTGCCATCTTTGGATGTGTTATGTAACGTTGATGGCTATTTGCTCCTGTTGTATTTTGTTACTTGTTTTGCTATGTTTTGGATTCACCGAATCGTTAATTGCATTTAGTTGTTCTATTGTAATTCCACCGGGTGCTGTATGATTTCCGTGACATTTCGAGCTCCGGCTTGGGGTGTTACAGAATGGTGGCCCATGCGTGGTCGTAGAGAATTAGGCGGTTTGACCTAGACTACGGCTTAAGTTAAACTCTTCATATAGCATGCATGGTTAGGAATTTGTGTGCAATATGAATTTTGTGAATCCCCGTGTGAGTTCGTAGTTAAGACCATTTGTGTGATAGCTTGAATTCAACGTGATGAATATGGTTACTATGATTTGTTGTTGTTATTTGTTGAAGCTAATGTGACGAGTTAGGGCAAAATGAAGGGATGCCATTAACTTAGTATAATATTGTGGCAACCCTAAAAGAACCCGATCAACTCTTTTATGGTTACCCGATACTATAGCAAGTTCATGACATCGTGAATTGCGCACGTGTGGCTTAAAGTATAATAAGGAACCGATATGCTTAATGGAAGTTGATTGGGTGGAAGGTTAGCCGTTGGTACACCTTGTATACATACCCGGTTGATAACTAGAGAGCATATCGAATTCGGATTATACTGTGAGTCATTCGTGTTAGTTGTTTAATTACATGATGAAATGAACATGAGTACTTAATTTAATGATAAAATATGGCAATAAATGCAACGTGATGATATGATATGTGAAAACCCCTTATGATCCTAACACTACTGCCTTATCATAACATTATGTAATGTGTATGTGGTACCAATATGAGGGCATTGACTACTTGTGTGACTAACATGCGAGCATTTGAGACTAACTCTCGGGTCAACGTGTCACTTGTTTTATAGAAATGGAAAGACCAAGAAGAGTCCGAACAAACTATAGGGCTGAAGGGGAAGAACCTCAACCGGAAGCTCAACCGGAAGTACATAGAGGTAGGGGCCGTGGTAGGGGCCGTGGTAGAGGTCGTGGTAGGGTGGTAGGGGCCGTGGTAGGGGTCGTGGTGAAGCCCCTGAGCCAAACTTGGCTGAGGTAATCGCTCAAACGGTTGCCGGCATCATGCCAACCATCATTGCTCAAGTCACGGCAAGTCTTGGGCAAAATAATGGGCCTCAAAACAACGAAGCCCCAGAAAATGCAAACAATGAGAATGATCAACCTCAGGCCGAAGAATATGAGGAAGAGGAACCAATGGGAGTTAATATCGGAATGCCCTTGAATAACCAATATGGTGGGTACCGACAAGGGTGTGTATTCAAAGATTTTAAGAGTTGTGGGGCACCGGAGTTCGATGGAAAAGGTGGTCCCACGGAATGTATAAGATGGTTCGAGGCAATAGAAGCAGTGATTGAAAGGAGTCATTGCACCTACGATGACCGGATTCCCTATGCATCCGGCATGTTTAGGCATGACGCCTTGAGTTGGTGGAATCAGGAAATAACGTTGGGGCGGACTCAAAATTTGGAATGGATTGACTTCAAGGACAAAGTAAAAGCAAAGTTTTGTCCCGCGTATGAACTACAAAACTTAACCATCGAGTTCGCGAACCTCAACATGGAAGGAGCCGATTTCAAGGGCTATGTGAGACGATTCCAAGAGTTGTCTACTCTCATTCCTCACTTGGTGGGTACCGAGTTACAAGCCATCCAAAAATTTGTGTTGGGCTTGAACCCTCAAGTCCGATCTTATGTTAATTCAAACATGCCTACTTCCTTGGCTAATGCGGTTAACCAAGCCGGGAGTGTGACTGAAGATTTGTTGAGGAGTGGTGTTTTGAGCAAGTCCTCATCAAACAAGAGGAAAGAATTGGGAGAGTCTAGTGGGGTAAAGAAAGCGGGAAGGTTTGACCCCAAGAATGCTTATAGGGGTAGGGTGATGGCGGCGGTGGAACCGGCTAGGAGGCCTTATGTCGGGCCTCATCCTTTCTGTGGAAGATGCAACAGGCACCATCCCGCCACTACTCCATGTGAAGCATGCTATAATTGCAACCAAGTTGGGCACGCATCCAGAAATTGTAGAGCTCCAAGAGCGGGCCCAATGAATGCGGCTCCTATTCGGGCCGTTCCTCCTCAAGGTAACCAAAGGAGAGGTGAATGTTTTGTGTATGGTAGCCGTGACCACTACCGTGATAATTGTCCTCGATGGGTGGGACAACAAGTCCAAGTAGCCGTCCACCCCAATCAACTACAAATGGTAGGGCCTAATCAAAACCGGGGACAACAAGGCCACCAAGTGCAACCACGCGGCCGAGCCTTTGCGGTAAATGTAAATGAAGCCCGCAACGATCCCAATGTAGTAGCAGGTACTTTCCTCTTAAATGGTCTCTATGCAACCGTCTTATTTGATTCCGGGGCCGATTTTAGCCTCGTGTCTTCTAACTTTGTGCCTTTGATTGATGTGCATCCTTGTGCTCTAAACTATGTGCTTGACATTGAAATGGTAAACGGGTCACTAACTAGAATTAGCCAAATACTCCGTGATTGTGTCCTGACTTTAGAGGACGTCGACTTCTTCATCGATCTTATGCCTTTAGACATTGGTAGTTTTGATATTATAGTGGGTATGGATTGGTTAGCGGCGGTTAATGCGACGATTGATTGTGGAGAGAGAGTTGTTAAGATACCTTTGGCCAACGGTAAAATTCTTAGGGTTCAAGGCGAAATCTCCGATTCCCCAAATTCTAAAGTCTTTAGTGCTACCACCACAAAGGTAGAATTGAAGACCGTTCCTATTGTTTGTGATTTCCCCGATGTTTTTCCGGATGATTTACCGGGATTACCTCCAACTCGTGCGCTTGATTTTCGTATTAGTCTTATTCCTGAAGCCGCGCCCGTAGCAAAAGCTCCTTATAGACTAGCTCTAACCGAAATGCAGGAGCTACAAACTCAACTCAATGAACTCCAAGAGAAGGGTTTCATTCGCCCTAGTCAATCTCCTTGGGGTGCTCCCGTTCTCTTCGTTAAAAAGAAAGACGGATCCTTCAGAATGTGTATTGATTACCGGGAATTAAACAAGCTCACCGTGAAGAACCGATATCCTCTCCCTCGAATTGATGACTTATTTGACCAACTTCAAGGAGCTAAGCACTTCTCAAAAATCGATCTTCGCTCGGGTTATCATCAACTCCGAGTACATGAAGATGATATTCCCAAGACGGCTTTTCGCACAAGGTATGGCCATTTTGAATTCACCGTAATGCCTTTTGGGTTGACCAATGCACCGGCGGTGTTCATGGACTTGATGAACCGGGTGTGTCAACCATATTTAGACAAGTCCGTTATTGTGTTCATTGATGACATACTTGTATACTCGAAGACAAAGGAGGAGCATGTTAAGCACTTGCGCGAAGTGCTTGAATTACTAAGGAAGGAGAAGTTGTACGCAAAATTTTCCAAGTGTGAGTTTTGGTTGGAAGAGGTCCACTTCCTTGGTCACGTAGTGAGCAAGGATGGTATTCATGTGGACCCAAGCAAGATCGAAGCGGTTAAGAATTGGAGAAGACCCGAAACGCCATCCGAGATCCGCCAATTCCTTGGATTGGCGGGTTACTATAGAAGGTTTATTGAAAACTTCTCCCGTATTGCACAACCCCTCACCCTTTTGTAACACCCGTTTCGTAAAAATATGGATTTCCAAAAATTTTCGCCTAACGGCGTAAATCATGCGGAAACGATTTAGGAAAATACTCAACTAAGGAAAACAGTTGAGAAAACATAAGTGGTGTTACTAATAGCATCAAATCAGTAATAAAAGAAATCCATAAGATTGCCCAACATAAAGCAATCATAACATAGTCATTACATAAGTTCCATAAAGGAAATCAATAACATAAGGTTATGCGAAGCTATTGGGTAAACTAAAGCCAGCTTGATCATCTACCCATCTCTCGTCAAAGCTTCACACGTCATCTCAATGCCTAACCTGAGGGGTGTCAACACATTAAAAGAAACAAGTGTTAGCTATAAAGCTAAGTAAGATAACACCAGGTTTAAGCAAACATTCCATCCATTTAAATCGTCACTTTAAAACATTACGTCATTTTAATTAGGCATTCATACCACCGTATAAACATATCCACATCATATATCCACATCACATATAAGCATAGAGTTCATGACCCTAAGCGTGCCTAATCAATTTCGTCATCTCATCTCATCTCATTAAGTTGTGACTAAGTCACCGTTAAGTTGTAACCGAAGTTACCGTTACCACCGTTTCATCTCATTTCATTAAGTTGTGACTATGTCATCTCATTTTACATACCTATAACCACCGTCAGGCATGACGTACCTATTACCACCGTAAGGCACCATTTATACGTACCTATTACCACCGTAAGGCACGATTTATACGTACCCAATACCACCGTAAGGCACGATGTACCTATTACCACCGTAAGGCACAGGTTATGCATAACACTTAACATCTAATTAGCTCGAGCATTTATCGTATTTAGTTTAGATTTCCACCTTAACCTAAACTAATCCATACTATCATCTTTTCACGTTAGGGCCCTTAAAACGTGCACGTGTCATGGCAACCTAAAAAGGTCTAGTGTTCTAGATGAACAAGCCACATATACATGCACATAACAACATTACAACATATCATTAACCACCGTCATCATATCATATCATAAACATATCATTAACCACCGTCATCATAACATATCATAAACATATCATTAACCACCGTCATCATATCATATCATAAACATATCATTGCCACCGTCATCATAACATATCATAACATATCATTAACCACCGTCATCATAACATATCATAACATATCATTAACCACCGTCATCATATCATATCATAACATATCATTAACCACCGTCATCATAACATATCATAACATATCATTAACCACCGTCATCATATCATATCATAACATATCATTAACCACCGTCATCATACATATCATAACATATCATTACCACCGTAAGGCACGATGTACCTATTACCACCGTAAGGCACGATGTACCTATTACCACCGTAAGGCACGATGTACCTATTACCACCGTAAGGCACGATGTACCTATTACCACCGTAAGGCACGATGTACCTATTACCACCGTAAGGCACGATGTACCTATTACCACCGTAAGGCACGATGTACCTATTACCACCGTAAGGCACGATGTACCTATTACCACCGTAAGGCACGATGTACCTATTACCACCGTAAGGCACGATGTACCTATTACCACCGTAAGGCACGATGTACCTATTACCACCGTAAGGCACGATGTACCTATTACCACCGTAAGGCACGATGTACCTATTACCACCGTAAGGCACGATGTACCTATTACCACCGTAAGGCACGATGTACCTATTACCACCGTAAGGCACGATGTACCTATTACCACCGTAAGGCACGATGTACCTATTACCACCGTAAGGCACGATGTACCTATTACCACCGTAAGGCACGATGTACCTATTACCACCGTAAGGCACGATGTACCTATTACCACCGTAAGGCACGATGTACCTATTACCACCGTAAGGCACGATGTACCTATTACCACCGTAAGGCACGATGTACCTATTACCACCGTAAGGCACGATGTACCTATTACCACCGTAAGGCACGATGTACCTATTACCACCGTAAGGCACGATGTACCTATTACCACCGTAAGGCACGATGTACCTATTACCACCGTAAGGCACGATGTACCTATTACCACCGTAAGGCACGATGTACCTATTACCACCGTAAGGCACGATGTACCTATTACCACCGTAAGGCACGATGTACCTATTACCACCGTAAGGCACGATGTACCTATTACCACCGTAAGGCACGATGTACCTATTACCACCGTAAGGCACGATGTACCTATTACCACCGTAAGGCACGATGTACCTATTACCACCGTAAGGCACGATGTACCTATTACCACCGTAAGGCACGATGTACCTATTACCACCGTCATCATATCATATCATCACATATCATATCATCATATCATATCATAACATATCATTAACCACCGTCATCATATCATATCATAACATATCATTAACCACCGTCATCATATATCATATCATAAACATATCATTAACCACCGTCATCATAACATATCATAAACATATCATTAACCACCGTCATCATAACATATCATAAACATATCATTAACCACCGTCATCATAACATATCATAACATATCATTAACCACCGTCATCATAACATATCATAAACATATCATTAACCACCGTCATCATAACATATCATAAACATATCATTAACCACCGTCATCATAACATATCATAAACATATCATTAACCACCGTCATCATAACATATCATAAACATATCATTAACCACCGTCATCATAACATATCATAACATATCATTAACCACCGTCATCATATCATATCATAACATATATTACCACCGTAAGGCACGATGTACCTATTACCACCGTAAGGCACGATGTACCTATTACCACCGTAAGGCACGATGTACCTATTACCACCGTAAGGCACGATGTACCTATTACCACCGTAAGGCACGATGTACCTATTACCACCGTAAGGCACGATGTACCTATTACCACCGTAAGGCACGATGTACCTATTACCACCGTAAGGCACGATGTACCTATTACCACCGTAAGGCACGATGTACCTATTACCACCGTAAGGCACGATGTACCTATTACCACCGTAAGGCACGATGTACCTATTACCACCGTAAGGCACGATGTACCTATTACCACCGTAAGGCACGATGTACCTATTACCACCGTCATCATATCATATCATATATCATATCATTAACCACCGTCATCATATCATATCATAAACATATCATTAACCACCGTCATCATAACATATCATAAACATATCATAAACCACCGTCATCATAACATATCATATCATATCATTAACCACCGTCATCATAACATATCATAACGTACCATTACCACCGTAAGGCACGATGTACCTATTACCACCGTAAGGCACGATGTACCTATTACCACCGTAAGGCACGATGTACCTATTACCACCGTAAGGCACGATGTACCTATTACCACCGTAAGGCACGATGTACCTATTACCACCGTAAGGCACGATGTACCTATTACCACCGTAAGGCACGATGTACCTATTACCACCGTAAGGCACGATGTACCTATTACCACCGTAAGGCACGATGTACCTATTACCACCGTAAGGCACGATGTACCTATTACCACCGTAAGGCACGATGTACCTATTACCACCGTAAGGCACGATGTACCTATTACCACCGTAAGGCACGATGTACCTATTACCACCGTAAGGCACGATGTACCTATTACCACCGTAAGGCACGATGTACCTATTACCACCGTAAGGCACGATGTACCTATTACACGTATTTCCATGTAAACATATCACGGACTTATAATTTGACCTAACGACGTCAGTCAACATATACGTTTAAGTTTTGGGATGTTACACTTTTGACTCAAAAAGATAAAAACTTTGAATGGGGCGAAAAACAAGAGAACGCCTTCCAAACCCTTAAGGATATGCTATGTGATGCTCCTATTTTGACATTACCGGACGGGATAGAAGATTTTGTGGTTTATTGTGATGCTTCGGGGCAAGGGTTGGGTTGCGTTCTTATGCAAAGGGGTAAAGTCATTGCTTATGCCTCTCGTCAATTGAAGGTGCATGAGAAGAACTACCCGACACATGATTTGGAATTGGGAGCGGTTGTGTTTGCCTTGAAGTGTTGGAGGCATTATCTCTATGGCACCAAATGTGTGATTTATACCGATCACAAAAGTCTTCAACACATCTTTAACCAAAGCGAATTGAATATGAGGCAAAGGCGTTGGTTAGAACTATTTAGTGATTATGATTGTGACATCCGTTATCACCCGGGCAAGGCAAATGTAGTAGCCGATGCCTTGAGCCGAAAGGAGAGAGTGAAGCCAAGACGGGCTAGAGCTATGAGCCTCACGGTAGGGCCAAGTATTCGTGATCGGATTATTGAAGCCCAAATCCAAGCCACCCTACCGGAAAACTTTGGAAACGAAAACCTAGATGGCATGGAGCAACTATTTGACCGAAAGAATGATAACGGGCTTTACATGGTGGAAAGACTTTGGATTCCTATATTCGGCGATTTAAGAACGATTATTATGAATGAAGCCCACCTATCACCTTATTCGGTCCATCCCGGGTCGGATAAGATGTACTTTGACTTGAAGGAATTGTATTGGTGGCCGGGCATGAAGCGTGATGTGGCTAAGTACGTGAGTGAGTGCCTTACTTGCTTACAAGTTAAGGCCGATCACAAGAAGCCACCCGGATTGTTGGTACAACCGGTGATGCCCGAATGGAAGTGGGAGCACATTTCAATGGACTTCATTACTAAACTACCGAAGACAAGAAGCGGCCGTGACACAATTTGGGTGATAGTAGATCGGTTAACGAAATCGGCTCACTTTTTAGCCATTCGTGAAACCGATAAATTTGACACTTTAGCTCGTTTGTACATCAAGGAAGTAATCTCTAAGCATGGAGTGCCGATTTCTATCATTTCGGATAGAGATGCCCGTTTCAAATCAAAATTTTGGGAAGCCTTTCAAAAAGCCATGGGTACCCGACTTGACATGAGCACGGCGTTTCACCCTCAAACGGATGGGCAAACCGAGAGAACCATCCAAACACTTGAAGACATGTTGAGGGCGTGTGCGATTGATTTTGGTGGAAGTTGGGAAGACCATTTGCCGTTAGTGGAGTTTTCATACAACAATAGTTACCATGCTACCATTCAAATGGCACCCTTTAAGGCATTGTATGGTAGGGTGTGCCGTTCTCCTTTAGCTTGGGCGGAAATTGGAGAGAGTCAACTTATCGGGCCGGAAATTGTGATTGAAACTACCAAGGTAATATCTCAAATTAAGGAGAAGTTGCAATTGGCCCGTGAGCGTCAAAAGAAGTATGCCGATGTGAGACGGAGACCGTTGGAATTCGAAGTGGGTGAATTTGTACTATTGAAAGTGTCACCTTGGAAAGGCGTTGTACGATTCGTGAAGCGGGGAAAACTTGCACCAAGGTATATTGGTCCTTTCAAGATTCTCGAACGGGTTGGGAAGGTTGCTTATAGGCTAGAATTGCCTCAAGAGCTTAGCGGCGTGCACGATGTATTTCATATTTGTAATTTGCGCAAGTGTTTGGTGGATCCTACACATCATGTGCCTATGGACGAAATTAGGGTTGATTCGAGCCTAAACTTTGTTGAAGAACCGGTAGAGATCATGGACCGTCAAGAAAAGAAACTCAAGAAGAAACGCTACACAATTGTCAAGGTTAGATGGAGTGCTAGACGTGGAGCCGAGTTCACTTGGGAGAGAGAGGATCATATGAGGTCGAAGTATCCACACTTATTTAATAATTAGGGTTTTTGTAGAATTTCGGGACGAAATTCTTTTAACGGGAGGATAATGTAACATCCGTGAATTTTGACCCGTTGACTTTGTGTAAATTGACTAACAAACTTGTTGAATGAAATAATTGGGCCCATTTATGATTTTATGGCTATGTGGTATGTTAGTCGAGTCGTTATTATGTCGTTTGGCGTTTAGTAGTGTAAATGATTGTTTATATGGCTTGTGGGAGAAACGGGTCGGCCCGTGGGTAGTCCATGACCCACCAGCCCCAATGACCCATTTCCCCCCCCTTATCCTTTCCTTCCTTCCCCTTCTCATTCTATCTCTTTATCTCTTTCTCTCTTCTCTCAAAATCTAGCAAAAGAACCAATTTAATCTCTTCACCATTTCTTGCATCAAATTAGTAGTGGGTCGATTATAACACAAGAATCTTAGCCATCTTAACCTCGTTTGCTTCATATCGAAGAATCAAAGTCAAGTTCTTACCATTTTATCCATTTGACCTAAATTCGGGTTCTAGCTCAAGGAGACGTTTTGGTAAGTCAAATTCATCCCATTTACTTCTAATTATACTTGTTCAAATGTTTCTAGTCGTTTTTATGGGATTTCAAGACATGTTTATGGTAAAATGGAAATTAGGTTTAGGGTTAGGGTTTGAATGATTCTCGAGTGATTTTGATGTTTTGGTCGAAATTGTGGGTTGGGTTATGTGTATTTATGGTCATTGATGTTTAGTTATGCTTCAAAATGGGTTACAAATCGTTTTGGTGTGGTTTGGGTTGAATTTGGGGGTTTTGGGTTCGTTTTTGCACTTGATGCTGCTGGTGTAGTTGCTGCCCAGTATGGGGCGTAACCTACGCCCCTTGGGGCCGTAGGTTACGCTAGTTGTTTTTCCTTGGGCGTAGGCTACGCCCATTTGGGTCGTAGCTTACGCTTATCCCCATCTTTAAATTGGACCTTACGCCAAAATGCTTCTGTCTACGCCAACTTTACGCCAAAAATGTATTTTCTAGAGGACCGTAGGTTACGCCCCTGTTGACCGTACCTTACGCCCATCCAGACTTTGCCTAGCGTAGCTTACGCCCCATGACACCGTACATTACGCCAGTTAATTTCTGACCGCCGTAACCTACGCCCCTGTTGGCCGTAAGTTACGGCAGTTGTTTCTGAAATGTTCCTTTTGACCTAGTTTGACCTTCTAGACCGTTTTACGCGCCGAGTCTTAATCTAATTCACTTCTTATCATATATAACATTGATTAAGAGTCGTAGAGGTCATTTGACGTCGAGAAACACCTTGGAACCCTAATTAGGGTTTTGCCGTTTATTCAATAATTGCGTACTGTGGTTATGTGTGTTGATGCGAATGTATGTGATCAATAATTAGGTGTTGGACGTGAAGCGAACATTGTACGGCGATAACTTAACCTTATATCGATCTTAGCTTTCATAACCAATCGAGGTGAGTTTCGTATCTCCCTACTCGCTTGAGATTCGGGCTGAAAAGTGTAAACCTGGCGTGTTTACTTGTATCTATTGATGTATTGATTGTTTGACATTATTGTGAGATTGATGTGACGTATCTTTTCGTTTGATTGACTTGGGTTGTGTTTTCGTTAAGTATTACTTATACATTAGGATAGACGTACATACATGGAAGTCGGTTATGCCTTCATTGAGTTTTAGATGTGGTGGGAAGGCTGCGGGTGACCCTATACATAAGCATCTGGGACTTGAGAGAGTAGAATCCTCTGAAGTATATGTACGTATAGTTGGTTTAAATTGATTGTTGGCTTATGTTTGTCGTATATGGACTATTGATTCACGTTTGACGAATATTGATTGTTGGCTCAGGATTGGCGAATATTGATTATTGATTCATATTCATCGTATATCGATCGTTGGTTTATGATTTATGCCCTTACATTTGATTGTAAGCATTGCATACATTATTGTTGGACCCTCGGCAGGGGATTTGCCGGCATCCTGGTGCATAGATGTATGCACCCATTTTGGATGTAGTCATGACCCCGAGTATATAGACATATATAACTCGATGATTTTGAGATACAGCCTTGTTCATTGCGATGACAGAAGGGTATCGTTGCATTGGTGACCGGCGTTCACGCATAGGATAGGCATGTTGGCTTATTCCTGCATTTGGTATTTGCATTGTTTCATATATCATTTGTGCATTCTCATTACACATTGTTGTCTTGTGTACTCTTGTTGATGGACGATATTGTATTGCTTAGAGGCTCGCTGTAAGTCATGCCTAGCCTCTACTCGTTTATTGTGATTATTGACGTGGGTTCTTTATGGACCATTACTACGAACTCACCAACCTTGTGTTGACTATGCTTAGTACACTTTTCAGGTAATCAGGTACTCCCCGGACGTGGTGTTTAGTTGCTTGCTTGCTGTCTAACCCGGACTTGGACCTCATGGATCAAGGATTCATTGACCCTCCTTTGCATTATACTTAGGATCGTTTGCCATCTTTGGATGTGTTATGTAACGTTGATGGCTATTTGCTCCTGTTGTATTTTGTTACTTGTTTTGCTATGTTTTGGATTCACCGAATCGTTAATTGCATTTAGTGTTCTATTGTAATTCCACCGGGTGCTGTATGATTTCCGTGACATTTCGAGCTCCGGCTTGGGGTGTTACACTTAGAATGGAGAAGTTATATGCTAAATTCTCCAAATGTGAGTTTTGGTTGGAGGAAGTCCATTTCCTTGGACACGTGGTAAGCAAGGATGGCATTCATGTGGATCCAAGTAAAGTTGATTCAGTGAAGAACTGGAGAAGACCGGAGACACCTACAGAGATTCGTCAATTTCTTGGATTGGCAGGTTACTATAGGAGGTTCATCGAGAATTTCTCAAAAATAGCTCAACCTCTTACTTTGTTGACTCAGAAAGAAAGGAGGTTTGATTGGGGGGAGAAACAAGAACAAGCCTTTCAAACATTGAAAGACAAATTGTGTAATGCGCCGATACTAAGTCTCCCAGAAGGAGCTGACGACTTTGTGGTGTATTGTGACGCTTCGGGTCAAGGGTTGGGATGTGTATTAATGCAAAGGGGTAAAGTGATTGCCTATGCATCTAGACAACTAAAGGTTCATGAGAAGAATTATCCCACTCATGATTTGGAATTGGGAGCAGTGGTATTTGCTTTAAAGTGTTGGAGGCACTACTTGTATGGTACCAAAAGTGTGATTTATACTGATCACAAAAGTCTACAACATATATTCAATCAAAGTGAATTGAATATGAGACAACGGAGGTGGATAGAATTGTTTAGTGACTACGACTGTGTCATTCGCTACCATCCTGGTAAGGCGAATGTTGTTGCTGATGCTTTGAGTAGAAAAGAACGAGTGAAGCCAAGACGAGCTAGAGCCATGAGCCTCGTTGTGAAAAGAAGTATACGTGATATGATAATTGAGGCTCAAGCGAATGCAACTTTACCGGAAAATTTCCTAGGAGAAGAACTTAATGGGTTGGAACAACAGTTTGATAGGAAAAATGATAATGGTTTGTATCTTGTTGATAGAATATGGATTCCTGTATTTGGTGGTCTACGATCACTAATAATGGATGAAGCACATAAATCGACCTATTCAGTGCATCCAGGATCAGACAAAATGTATTTTGATCTAAGAGATTTATATTGGTGGCCAGGAATGAAGAGAGACATAGCAAGGTATGTAAGCGAGTGTCTCACGTGTTTACAAGTGAAGGCTGAGCATAAAAAGCCTCCTAGATTACTAGTTCAACCAGAGATACCAGAATGGAAATGGGAAGAAATTGCCATGGACTTCATCACAAAGTTACCTAGAACTAGTAGTGGCCATGATACCATTTGGGTAATTATTGATCGGTTGACTAAGTCAGCTCATTTCTTAGCCATACGAGAGAACGACAGATCTGATACTTTGGCCCGTTTGTATATTAAAGAAGTGGTGTCTAAACATGGAGTGCCAATCTCCATTATCTCTGATAGAGATGGCCGTTTTAATTCTAACTTTTGGAGAGCCTTCCAGAAGGCTTTGGGTACTCGAATAGATATGAGTACAGCGTTTCATCCTCAGACTGATGGTCAAAGCGAAAGAATAATTCAAACGCTGGAAGATATGTTAAGGGCCCGCGCGATTGATTTTGGAGGAAATTGTGATGTACATCTCCCATTGGTTGAGTTTTCTTACAACAATAGTTATCACACGAGCATTCAGATGGCTCCTTTTCATGCACTTTATGGTCAAAAGTGTCGGTCGCCCTTGGCTTGGGCAGAAATCGGTGAGAGTCAACTTATTGGACCTGAAATCATTATTGAGACCACTAAGGTGATCTCTCAAATCAAGGAGAAGTTGAATAAGGCTCGTGATCGTCAGAAGAGTTATGCTGATGTAAGGCGTAGGCCTTTGGAGTTTAATGTGGGTGATTTCGTATTGTTGAAAGTTTCCCCTTGGAAGGGTGTGGTTCGTTTTGTGAAACGAGGAAAGCTAGGACCAAGGTACATTGGACCGTTTAAGATAACAGAGCGTATCAGTCGTGTAGCTTATCGATTGGAACTTCCCCAATAGTTAAGTGGTGTACACGATGTGTTTCATGTGTCGAACTTGCGTAAGTGTTTGGTGGATCCAACACACCATGTGCCCATGGACGAGATTCAAATCGACAACACGTTAAAGTTCGTAGAAAAACCAGTAGAAATAATGGAACGTGAGGTTAAGAAACTAAAGAAAAGAAGGTATACAATTGTTAAGGTTCGTTGGCAATCACGGAGAGGACCCGAGTTTACTTGGGAACGCGAGGACCAAATGAAAGCTAAGTATCCTCACTTGTTTGAAAAATCACAAATAGATTAAATTTCGCGGACGAAATTCCTTTAACGGGGGAATAATGTAACATTTGCCATTTTGGTCCGATACTTGTTATATATGATAATGGCAAACCTTATGAATATAAGAAAACTTTGGGTATTTTTGGTGCATATATATATATATGAGTTGGGCTAATTACAATATTTAGATGGATTCAGATATTGTAAATGATTCGATGTGATTAAGCCATGTTACAAGACCATGATATTGGCCCATATGTGATAAGGAAAATATATTATAGACGATAATTGAGTAACTGTGTTAACAAGGAAAATGTATATACAAAACCTTAAGTATAATGTACGGTAAACAGTGTCGGTGGCACAGTGTCGGTGGTTATCTAATAATTCCATTAATGGGACGAAGCCGACATACTTTATGGAAAGTAGGAATACTCGTGAAATTGTCACAAGCTATATTTGATTTATTAGTTGAATAATGTTACTAGTAGACATCCGACAAAACTTTTATGGATATATATGTAAAACGTTGCTTTTTCGATCGATTCTTTCTCGGATTGGCTTGAAACTTCCTAGAACCTAATAACTAGTGTCAAGACACCTTAATATGATTTTTAATTTCACAAAATAATACTTGAAAAATTTGGAAAAATCCTAGTAAAAGTTAGGCCAAAATGAATAGTAATTTCCAAAAATTTACATGATAAGTCTTTAAGGTTTTTAACTTCCATGACACCACAAACTTTTGCTACAACTTGGAACCTTCAAATCTCCAGCTAATTGATGAATCATAGCTGTATTTGGTTGATTAATTTCGGACTTAATGTGTCATGGATGATGTATATGCATAAATTTTATCATATTAAACTCCATTTCAATTACTATAAATACTAGGTTTAAGTTCTCATAAAAACTCACACCTTAAACTTCATTCTCTCTCAATTTAGCATTCTATAAGTCTAAAATCATCTTCCCCCTTCTTGTTATAAGTTTCAAAGAACACTTGATTGTTCTAGTATAAACAAAGTCGCTTTGATCTCAAAGTTCGCCGAAAATCGTCAAAAGAAGTTGTTATCAACAAATCTCTCTAAGATCTTCAAAAGTTCTAGTTATAATACTCAATTTGGGTTGGGAATAATCTTCAATTATTAAGTAAACAAGTTCAAGCCTTGAAAGAATTTCATTTGAATCAGAAGTCGTGTTCTTCGTACGTCGAAAGTTTGATCTTAGAGTTCATAAACTCTCCTTTATTGTAAGTGTTTTTATAAAACCTTACTATACTTTGCTCTATGATTTTAGAACTATATGTTATGTATTGAAATGCTTGTCAACTTATTTCTATACTCAATTAATACATATTTGCATTTAAATACGTTAAATATCGTTTTTATACGAATATTGAAATATGGCCACTATTGCGAAAAATGAATTATTAGCAATAGTGCGTAAATATGTAAAACTATTATTAAATACTTTATATACTTATTATGGTATATAAACAAAGGTATAGTTATATACCTAACTATCCAAATTCATATAATTACTATTCACTATCTGTGAATTATTTCGTATTTTCGATTTAGTTGGTTTATGGATAGAATATATCCTTGATACGCTTTTAACCGCACTATGTTTCCAAAAGTGATTGCACCTTGGGCATCTCTGACTTATACCATCGGAATGGATTGTAGTTCGCAAAAGGTTTGTAATACGCATTCCGAACGCAACTTGGTTCGCCGTCGGTACACTCCACGACCCAAGGCCAACCCTAACACAACTTGGAAATAAAATGTTGGTTTTTCCTACCATTTAAGGTATCTCTTCCATTGTAATCAATACATTTTGTATTGATTATAATACATACTATTTAAAGTATCTCTTCGTTACTAAATTAATACATTCTTCGTATTAATCTTACTATTTAAAGTATCTCTTCGTTACTAAATTAATACATTCTTCGTATTAATCTTACTATTTAAAGTACATATATCCTACGGATACGTATTATATACGGAAATTACATTTTTACCCTACAGTTTCAAAGTTGTCATTTTCCGTCCTTATAAGTTTGACATTTGACAATTTAGTCCCTCAAGTTTCAAAAATGACAAATTAGTCCTTTAAATTTTTATAACATAAACGAGGTTTCATTTACAAAATACATTAAAGGATTCTTAAAGATAAATTCAAATATCTATAAAAGCTCACAAAGTAAACACGTTGACAAGCGTATTAATAAATCCTTATAGTTGTATATCTATATTTGGAATTTAGCACGAATATAAATCAATTCACATTGAAATTAGGGAATACGTAACGTGGCCAGTTGACTCGCTCGTCATCGTTAACTACATCAATCTCTTCTATTTTGCTGTTGAACTATCAAGAATAAGGTGAGTTTTCGTAACTCCCTACTCAATTGAGATTCGGGCTGGAAAGTGTACTTATATATATGTATTTATATATATACTTATATAGATAACTGCTTATGTGAGTGTTTATGGGAATTGATCCCAGTACCTTGATTTGGTTATTGTGTTTGTTGTAATTGTTGATAATGATGTTGTTGATGATGTTGATATTGATGTGCGCACCCCGTTTTGGAGGGAACCTTGTGCGATATTTGATGATGTGCACACCCCGTTTTGGAGGGAACCTTGTGTGATATATGTTGATAATGATGGGTTGAACTGATATCATTGGTACTTGTTGGCATAGTTGTTTAGTTATTGTATTTGAAGAAATGATTGTTGTGTGAACATATGCCTAACACAAAGAGCTTACAGTAAGTATTGTTATTGCTCTATGATATTGTACAAGTACTTGATATATTATCATAATTGATGTTGTTATTTGACACCTACGAACTCACCAACCTTGTGTTGACACTTGCTAGTACACTTTTCAGGTAATCAGGGTAATTTCAGAAATCAGGAATAATTGGATGCTAGAGATAAGGCGACTTAGTATTCATGTGGTCTCTGACCCATATGCCCCCTTGTTTGGGGATGAACTTATGAAATTATGTAAAATATTGTTGTTGGATTTGCATGTAAACCTTATGAGGTTACCTTGGTTTGAACTATTGTATGTTTGATATGTTTGACAATAAACCATTTAGTGTTGCTCTATGTAATTTCCATGCTCATATGTGCTATTTCTCGACATCCCATGATTCCGCCATTGTTGGGGTGTTACAGTACGGGTATTAGAACTAGTATATATATATAGGAGACCCTTATTTTGAGAACCCATTTTTTTGTAAGAACCTTGAGAACTCTTAAATTATGTATTGGATCACATGTTTTTTTGTTCATTCACATGTGAAACGTTATAAAAATATATGTTGCAGAAGAAAGTTTTTTTCAAAACCTTATATATACCCATTTGTTAACATGTGAACGAAAACGTGAACATATTCATTCACAAGTTCACAAAAGGCTATTTTGAAGGTTTTTTAAAAAAGTTTCTTTTACAACATACTTTTTTATATCATTTCACATGTGAATGAAAAAAAAAACATGTGATCCAATACATAATTTGAGAGTTCTCATGGTTCTTACAAAAAAAATGGTTCTCAAAATAAGGAAAGTATATATATATATATATATATATATATATTCGTAATAATTTATGTTTAGTTACCGTACATCGTACGGGGCTTAATCTAGTTCTAAATATGAGAGGAAAATTTATTTTACAAAAATGACTTGATAATCATTTTTTTTTATCATTTTACTTTCTTTTCATTCTTAAAAACACTAAAGAACACAACTTATTCTATAATCACTTGAATTCTTTTCTTTACTTACTTCAAAAAAACTCAATAACACAGTGTTAGAGTGTGTTTGGTTCACATATTATTTTTTAAATGAATGGGGGATCTGTAAAAGGAATTAGAACTTGACGATATGTTTTATTTCTTTCTAAACGGAAAAAATGAAATTTATGCCCCCATCTTCACGGAATGAAGATTTCATCAAATGAAAGAATGTTTACATTCCAACGGATTGAAATTCCTCTATATTTTATCAACATCTGTTTAATTTTTTCAGATATCATTATGTTATTATTAGAAGGATTTAAAAAAAAAAACTTATTTTTTTTCAAACTATACTGGCTAATTAAGAGAGTACGTGTGTTACGACAAATGAGAGATATTTATTTTATTCTGGAAACACCTATTGATACTTGGTAGTAAATAGTACTCGTAATAAATATTGTGGACCCTTTTCCATATCAAAAATGAAAGGAGCTTGCACAATATGACCTTAATTAGTTAGGCCTAATTCGGAAGGAAACTCATTTCTCAAGAAATGAATTATTAAATGGATTCTATGCCCTTAATCTAACTTTTACTAAAACCTCGATCACTTATAAACTTCGAATTTGGATTCGTGTATATATATATATATATATTGCTTTGTCCGAAACAATATTTTTTCATTGATAACTTTTATAGTATATAACTAGATTTTAGACCCGTGTCCAACACTGGACACGGGTTTATGATATTATCAATATTAGATCTTTCATATATTTAATTCATAAAAGCTTATAATTTTGAAGATATACGGTTCTAAGTGTTATACTTTGCAAGTTGTAGTACAATAATCACAGGTTCGTCACTGTCATTATTAGCTGAGACATATTGATGGAATTGTTTGTCGTAGTCATTCCATAAGGCACATGCTACAATAATTTCTATTATAGAATTTTTTGAAACCAGTTGTACTCATAATGTGATATTATTATGAAAGATAATTAATAATTAAAATATAAACATACTTGTGATCCTGTACTTGACATTCAAGTATATGTATTTGATCATGATGCGGGCCATAACACGAATAGGTTTATTTTCAATCACATGTCCTATGATAATTAAATAACAATTAGGATTGTTTTCATATTCTTTGATAACAATTAGGACTCTTGATTTGAGTGACAATTGTAACTTTAAAAAATTAAATATAAACTTTTTGTAACTTTTTAAAAAAAAATTTAAAAAATCTTCTCAAGTTGATGGCTAAAAATATAAATTAAGTATTCAGGGCTAAAAAGTGTAAATTATTGATGGAAAACAAAAAAAATGTAAATTAATGAGACTTTTTCTACAAATTAATATAAATACTAATAATATATATTTGGATAATGATTATTAGGATTTTTAATTTATAGTTAATCTAAATGATGACATAAGCGAGAGTCAATTTGATGAAATTGAGCGATTTGATTGGTTAATAAGTCATTAGTTCAACTGTCTTATAGTATATATTAAGATTAAGATTAAGATTAAGATAAGATTAAGATTAAGATTGTCGGCGGTATCATCACCGATTAAACAGTTTTATTATGTATCAACACCGATTAAACAAATTTCCTTTTCCTTTATTCTAACCCTTGGAAGTAACGAGTCATGAAGATTTCATATAATGGTTTATTGATTCACGTTATTTTACATTTGTCTTAGCGCTAAATTTTTACTTTGATTTTCTAATTTCTACAAATTATATTATATTATATTATATATACACAACAATTAATGACGGGCTTATGAACAGCAAGCCGAGCCGTGAACAGTGACGGCTCGGCTCGTGAACCGTACCAAACTGTAGCACTGTAGCAAAAATCTTCCACCTTTATCAAATCTTCCAGTTTCTACAGCTTTCTACACACATCTTCCATCTTTATCAAATCTCATGCTCTCATTCTCTCATTTGTTCTTAACAAACACACACGCAGTGGACAAGTAACCAAGGGCATCCATAACCAAAGGCATCCATGTGCAAGTAATCCATTCATCTCTACAATCCCTCTACCACTCACTTTCATTTCTTCTTCAATATATATCATGGGGCTAGAGACATTTTAATTTTTTGTATTCCTTTCTATTATTATATATATTAGTTTTGTATTAGGGTTTTTAATTATATTATCTATATCTATATATATGTATATTTTGGGGTTTCTGGAATTTAAAATATATTTTAGAATTTTTTTAAATATATTTTTGAATAACTGTGTTTTAGTTTAATTGATTTTATTGGTGTTTGCAATAGGTGTGTGTTGAGACTTGAGACCTCAAAGAGTGGGAAGAAAAGCGGGTATGATGATGATTTCACTTTGCATATGATTCTGGTAAAAAAGATGATGATGATGATGGTGAACAAGAAGATACTTTGTATCAGGAATTTATTTGTACCAAACTCAGTATTGATTCGTTTGGTGTCGAAGCACTCGACTACCCTAATATAGGAGCAGTTTCAAGGTATACCCCTTTGACATAGTTTTTATTTTGTGGGTTTGGTTTGGTTGCATTTTAACTAAATTGATAGTTTGCCTTAGAAAGTTGTAGATGTTTGTGGGTTTATAATGGTTTTGTTTTTTGGTTCTTCACTTTGAACAAATTAGTGTCATTTGTATTTTCGGTTTTCCGGGTTATTATTTTGTAATTTTCGTTTTTTGGGTTTAAGTTCGATGATGTTTGAATGATGTACAATTTTATTTGTTCGTATGAAATTTAGGTGAACATTCACGTTTCGTGGGTCTCATATGGGAGCAAAACAGAATACTCCCTGAAACACGAGAGATGGTGATTGCTACCGCGATGCCTGCCTTATGGAGGTAATCTTATACTGAGTATATTTTAAGTGTAAAATAGTAGTTTCTAACAATTGTATTTCATAGCCATGTCGATAACTCTGTCTGCAGATACCATTTTGAATCTCTATGAGGCTTTAGCAATCAGCCATTTGGTCTGTTACCATTTATTCAATCTGTTCCAGACTTCCAGGTTAGTTATCTGCCCCTTTTGCTCTCCCAATTTCCCCACACGACCAAACAAGCACACACCCCCTGCCCCCCCCCTCCCACCCCCCCCCCCCCCACTTTTCGACAAATTATATATATATATTATATATATATATATATATAGGGAGGGGTTATTGTGAGAACCATAAATAGTGTGAGAACCGTAAGAACTAAAGGAAAAAACACGGAGGGACTGAAATTGAAAATTAAAAAAACTAACGTCGTTTATCTACCAAACACCAAAAACCCCATTCCCAAAATACTTCCAATCTCTATTAAACCAAAAACAAAAGCATCGCCATTAAACTCAAATTGGAAACCTCCAAAATTTCAAACGCAAATCATTCATCAATGAAGAAAAGTTCTGCACATCATTCATCAATGAAGAAAAGGAAATCCAAAATTTCAAACGCAAATACTCGTAAGTAATCGTTTAATCAAAATTATTTAATAATTTTCGTGTCAATTTTATAAACTTTTATTTATAATCTATTTTTATCCATTTATTTAGGTAAAAGTCCCAGATTATTCGAAAAAATTTCAAACGCAAAAACTCGTAAGCAATCGTTTAATCAAAATTATTTAATAATTTTCGTGTCAATTTTATAAACTTTTATTTATAATCTATTTTTATCCATTTATTTAGGTAAAAATGACTCAGATGAGGTAGACATTATATCGGTAGGAAGTGACGATACAGAAGCAACTGAAGAAGAAGAAGTTGAAGTTGTTTCAGGTAACTATAATTTAGTTTTTAATTATATATTTCAGTTGTTTTTGATTTAATAAGTTTTAATTATTTTTTTTTTCATGTTATAATAAGTATAAAATTTAGGATTTGAATAATTAATTCTGAATATGGATATTTAATAGTAATTTGTATATTGAATTTTGAGTTTGAATAATAGTAATTTGTATATCCTCATTTCAATTAATCATTATACTTGATAATAATTTGTGTATAATCTAAATACACAAACACAACTGCTTAATTGTTGCTTTTGTTCTGATGTGTTTCGGTTTAATTATTATTTGAGATGATTTTGGATTAGCTAGCATAATGATTAATTGAAATTGAGTTACTATAGTAGTTGCACGCAATCTGTTTGATGAATTACCTGAATGAAAACCTCCATACTGCATACATATATAGGCTACAAAATGTCAAAATAATACAACTGAGATCAATGGAATTCTTCTAACATCTTCTCGATACTCGAATTTCGTACCGGCTAACTGCTTGTCTGCTCATTCTAGCAATCTGTCGCCTTCTAGTATGGCGTCTCGTTTTGGTTTTCAATCATGCTAACGTATCGGATTGACTTAGACAAACCTTGAGGACTCCCAAAATTCGAAAGTGTATTCGACTTTTTTCAATAGTTTCGATAGGAGGAGATGGAAATAAGTAAGTTGTCTCATTGTGAAAATCAAAACTCTAAATATCCGTTAAAAGTAACCCTAATCAATGTATCCTAGGTAACTGGCTTGAACAGTTAGAATTGACCAGATTTCTGTGATACATTTTCAGCTTCTACATCTTTCATTTAATGGACTCGTTCTTAATGTTAGCTTGAGGTCAACGTAGACTTTTTTGTTCATATTTATGCTTAAAACCCGGATGTTATTAATCTCGTATATTTATGGGCAGTGTCTTTCAATTACTCGTAAGTATAATATTTTTTTTTATAGATTTCAATTTCGTTTTATTTATTCATAATATTCTGATTTCTAATTTAATTTATATATTAAAATAGGTAAAAGTCCTCGATTAAACAGTAAAATCGATTCAAGTGCTGCTGCTGATGATGATGATGATGATGTTATATCGTTGGGAAGTGAAGATACAGAATCAGTGGAAGAACAAGAAGTAAAAGGGAATGTCATATACGAAGTTGGATCTGGTAATTTATATACATATTTATTTATATAATTCAAAATTTGACTACAATTTTTTATTTGAATAATGAATTTGAATCGATTAGGAAATACAGTAGTTAAATAAGTATACACATACTCAAAGGGATAAAAATGTGAAATATCAAGTCAGAATTCAAGAACTTATTAGAGTCTCTAACTACATCTCAAGTCACACAAACTTGCATAGTCCATGAGTGTTAACTACATGGTAATGATTTGATAAGCGAAAAGTATGAGTCTAGAAGCACAATAACTCACTAGTCACAGTACAAAGCAATGTATATGTGTTTTGATTAGCTTGTTTTAACAACTTTTGGGCTTCTGACAATTGGAAAAGCTTTATGGGTTTATAAACTTGAGCATATGGGTTTAAATAAACCATAAACTCACGTTGACCAGCTCATATGCTATTAAAAGTGAACTTATTGGCATTTCCAATTTTCAGTGAGCCCTTAAGTGGTTAAATTAAGCTAAGCCAACCACCGGTGACATGAATACATTATCCAGACTAAGTCCTGCGAACCCATGCATTTTTGGGTATCTATATTTAACATCTCGAAAGTCTATACGAGTAGCCTGGATTCGAATGAAATCGAGATTGGGTATTAGTATTCTCTGAGAATATTAGTTTTACATTCATACACTTTTTCCTGTCTTTTTTAATTAGTTTTGAGTGATTGTTTGTCTTACTTAAATTTTACATTTTATTTCACAATTCATATACAGGTACCAGAAAGCTAATTTTTTGGTATTTATTAAGTTTGAATATTCAGTTTGAATTAGTTTTGAGTTCGAATAATCAGTTTGAATATTCAGTTTGAAATTTGATGTTTCATTTTGAATTTTATTATTTCATTGCAGCAACAACTGAAACAAAGAGTGAATCGGATACTGATTTTGTGGAAGATACTCCATCTCATATGGTTGACAGAAGGAATAAAAAACAAAAGAAAGCAAGGAAAAAAGGAAGAGTGACAAGTGTTAGTTTCAAGATTAATCTTAAAGAAGGAAGTTCAAAGAAGAAGAAGCCTAGGAAAACTGCTAAAAAGACAAAGAATAAGGAAAAGGTTAAGAAGAATATTACAGGTGTTTTAACATCTAGAATGGTTCCTTTTCAACTTGTTGCTATTTTAAGTAGTTTAACTACTATACAAAAACAACAGTTGACTGAAATAGGATTTGGAAGTTTGGTAGATTTTAAGATCAAGTACTTACCGATGAAATTAGCACAAGAATTAGTTGACAGATTAGATGCTGAGAATTTTGAAATGATGGTTGATGGTAAGTTGTTGAAAATTACAAAACAAGATGTTCATGATATTTTAGGTTTTCCCATGGGGAGAGTAAAAGTGAAAGATTTTAAAAGGGCTGGAATGGGGAGTAATACTTTAGTTTTGACATGGAAAAATAGATACCCAAATCCTAAATATATTCAGGTGACTGGGGTTAGAGAAATGATCAAAAATCAACCACAAGGAGGCTGGAATTACAAAATTGACATTTTATTGTCGATTATTAGTGTAATGTGTGAAGGAATAAGTTGTGGAACAGTGAATCAGAGAGTTTTGGGTTCAATAGATAGTGAAGATGATATAAGAAAGTTGGATTGGTGTGGATACTTGATTGAATGCTTGAAGAGATCAAAGAAGAAATGGGAAAAGGATAACCCAAACACACCCTATATGGGTCCCCTTATCTTCTTAATGGTATGTTTTAATTTTGTATAACAATTTAAAAATTTTCTTTTATTTTTAAATGATAATGAACTAACTATTTACATTTTACTATAGATATGGTATGCACAACAAATAACAAGACCTCAAAAACAAACTCCAGCAATTTTACATTGGACTTTTGATGAACTAAAACTTATTGAAGCAACAGAATTTGCTGCCAAAAAGAATACAGAACCATATAATGCAGAAGAACAGAATGCAGAACAACAGAATGCAGAACAACTAAATGCTATAGTTCCACTCAGTGTTGATTACTCTTATTATATTCATCACACAGGTTTGTATAAAATTTTACTTTATTTGTGTAATGACAACTATAAAGTGGCAGCATAAAAAGTTGGTAAAAACTTTTTGAGTATGAATTTAGGAATAAGCTTAGAGTATTTTGTTCTAGTTAGTGATTAAGGGAAAGAATGAGAAAAAGGTAGGAAGGACTAGCCAACAGTCCTAAAATTTTAGTTTTCTGTAAGGTTTATATGATTATGAGTTTGAATAATCATTTTGTATATTAAATGATATAGGTGAAAAAGAAGACATTCCTGGATCTAACAATAATACCAATGAGACTCATGGGCAAGAATTTGATTATAGAGATCCAGCAGAAAATGAAGAAACATATGGGGCAAAATTGAATGTTAAAGAAGACTACTGCAAAGCAAAAGACCCTAGAGTGAAGAGGATGGTAAGATTAATATTCACATTTGCCAATTTCAAAAAATATATGTTACTAGCAGTAACATTTTAATATTTTTACAATATAGGTTTTTTGTATGGGAATTGGCGATGCATATCGTGATACTTGTGAATGGAATGAGGAATTATTTGACTTGATGAGAATGGGATGGAATGACTTTCCTGGTGATCCAGATGTAATTAAAAAAGTTAATAAACTGAAGAAAAAATGGCTTCAGTATCTTGATGTTCAAAAACAAAGATTAGAACATGCATTTGCAGGTGATGATGGAGATGATAATGCAGAAATGTCAGATAATGGTGATCATGGTTCGGTTGATCTTGACAAAGACTCGTTTGAATTCAACCAAGGGAATAATACTCCAAACAAAGATTTGAATTGTGATGAGGTTGTTAAAGAAATGGTGGTTGAAAAAAATAACAAGAATGAAAGTTTGAATGAGGCTGAGAACAATGAAAGTTTGGATGAGGCTGTTGAAAGGATGGTAGTTGAAAACAATCACAATAATCAAAGTTTGAATGAGGATAATTCTACAGAAGCAAGGCTCGAAAATGCTACAACTGGGGTGGATTCTGTTAATTCACTAACAGATTCTCAAATGTTGAAAATTTCCAATTGGGCTTCTCAACAGTTGAAGAGGTTGAGATCTAATCTCCAGAATAAAGATGAAGATCAAATTAACTACTCACAAACATCTTTGGAAATTGCTAGAATAAGAAAGGAATTAAGTTTGGTTTTTTCAGCAGATGAAGATTTGCCGACTTATGAGGACATCAATCTTCAAGAATTAAAACTTAGTATTTCTCAAGAATTTCAAGAAATATGGAAGAATTTACCATTGCTATTTGTTGATGGAGAGATAGAAAGTTTAAAAAGTTTGAAATCATCAATTGAACAGCTTTTCAACATATGCATCGGAAATGTGAAGCAAAATGAAAGAAAAGAAGATCTTTTTGTAGAATGTGCAATGGAAGATGCCAATGAAGAGCCTGAATCGACAAAAATGGAAACTAAAATTCCAGATTTGGTAAAAGAAGTTGAAACTCCAAAGATTTCATCAATTGGAAGAAAATTTTTGAAGAAGTTGCAACTTCCACGAGATTCGGATGTCAATAAAGATGATGTTGGAAAAGGTAAACGGGAGAAAAAGCCATCTTTTGCGAAGAAATCACCGTGGAACAAAAGAGTTGTTGATATCAAAACAGAGTCAACAAAAGAAGAACTTAGGCTGTCAGATGCGTATTTTCATGGATATACACGACTATAGTAAGCATTTTAACATCTGTCTTGTGATTATATTTGAATATGTGTTTTCATATTTGAATATTTATATCTGTGAGATCTGAATATAGGTATTTTAGGGATTTTAATATTGCTATCTCTTAGATTTGAATATAGGTATTTAATGGTTTTGAATATAGGTTTTGAATATTTATATAGGTTTTGAATATAGGTTTTGAATATATGAATATAGGTTTTGAATATATGTATTTGTGTATCATAATATTGAATTTAGGTGCCCAACTGTTATGTGCATTTATAATATTATCTGTAACTGATTAAATCTTTGGTCCAGATTCCAAAAATCCAATCAATTGGATTCACCCAAATGGATTCTATAAAACCTCTCATATTGGCTTCTTCAAAATATATAATTAGAGCTTTAGATTTACAGTCCGTCTATGAATTTGATCCATTGTTGAACTTAGATAATTGTTTCAGTGTACTTGCTCTTTCTTGGTCTTGCTTGTTACTCTTAAAAATGAACCTTCGGGACTGTTTGGTTGGGTGGAATTCATAGGAATTGGAATCTGAATTCCATTCCTAACCATGTTTGACAGATTCCAACTGCCCTTTAAGCATCTGTATACTATAAAGCAGGTAGCAAGGACATATCATATTCATTTCAAGCTGGACTGAATGTTAAAAAATGAAGCATCTACATATAAACTTCAGAAAAGTTTATTAACAGAAATACCAACCAGACAATATGAAACTAACTGTAGATTGAACTGGTAAGACAATACAAAATCTAACACATTGTATCCTATCTGTAAGCACCTTCCAAATTATCTCTTAGATTTGAATATAGGTATTTAATGGTTTTGAATATAGGTTTTGAATATTTATATAGGTTTTGAATATATGAATATAGGTTTTGAATATATGTATTTGTGTATAGGTATTTATGGGATTTGTTATTTGAATATAGGTATTTATGATTTGAATATTGAGTAATATTTAAATTGAATATATATTCACTATGGTTATTAATTGATTTTTGTCTTTTCATTGAAGTGATATTATTTTTTCGAGGAATGATCTTAATGTTGATAGATTTGTCTTCGAAAGTTTGATTCCGGGAGCAATGGTCCATTATGGAGTGATTGACACATGGGCATGTTATTTGAATTATATGGAAGAGTTTAAAAGCTCGGAGTCAATCACTAGGATATTTCTACCTACCAATATTATGGTAATTCAAGCAAAACATCAAAATTATTGAATTTAAAGTTTATCATAATAAAATCTTTGATGTAATCTTTAATTTTGCAGGGGAAAACAAACATTGACACTCAGGATCAATATAACATAGTTTTGGAAAGATTCAAGGAAAACATGGATTTACATATATCAACGATGAAGCAAAAGTTAAGAGATCCTTGTCTGGTAAGTTTTTATAACTTAATTTTTTTTTAATATGCTAGAAGAATATCTTTAATCGTATATATATCAATGATTGTAAGTTAGGTATTAACTAGCATTGTTAACTTAGTACCTAAAGTGTTAGAAAAAGTGTATTTTTGGGAGAAGGTAATTTCAAGAATTTTGGTTTTTCTTAGGATAATAACTGTTGTTGCTAGCACAGTGTTACTCTATGCATTTGTTAAATACACCAATGACACTAAAAGATTGATTGTAGTCAAAGTGGTGGAGTCATTATCTCATAGATAGTTTTTCAGGTAGATGGGGTTGATATTACCCAACTAGAACTTGACCTGATTGGAAATTTAGGTAGGAATTTTGTTGTAAATTGTGAGGTGTGTAATCGCCTTTTACAACAAGTTTGGTTGCACGGTTAGTCATTTCTGTATAACAAAGAGATATGATAATTGTATCTACTATCTAGCATACCTGTATCACTGTTAGAAATTCTTACTAGCTGTGCACACTGTTAGAAATTTTTAGAAATTTCTAAGTTTGGATTTTGACCGACGGGACTAGAAACCGGGTTTCACTAAGCCTGAACCGGTTTGAACCAGGTGTTTGGTAAAAACGTGGACCCAATGACGCTAAAGATTTGCATCATGGTCTGGTGTTAGTAGGGTGCTTGATTGTATTCAAAGTGGTGGAGTCATTGTCTCATAGACAGTTTTTCAACTCTTGACAACTCATAGTCATTGTAGTCAAAGTAGTGGAGTCATTGTCTTAAGTCAGGTTTTGTTCACTTCACTTAGTTACCTAAAACTATAAGTCAGGTTTTAATATTCATAGATTACTAAAACTAATTGTTTTAAATTTTCAATTTTTCAGCTGTTCTTTCCTATTTGTGAGAGTAGACATTATTATCTTCTTTGTTTCAATCTCAAAACAAACAAAGGTTATGTCATTGATAATATTGAAGCAGAAGACGATTCGATTGACAGATACCAGGAAACTATTTTTTTGTTGGTAAGATTATTAGATAAATTAAATCATATATATTTAGTCATTTATGTTACAAAAACATACCAAGTAATTATTATCAATTACTTTACATTTCAGGGAGAATTGTTGGTTGACTATCTCGAGTACAAGGAACATCCTTACCTGAAAAATGGTGCATTTCCTAATGTAGAAAGGTTAAGAATGATATGGCAAACATCCAATAATGGAATTGATTGTGGAATTTTCCTAATGAGACATATGGAATGTTTTATGGGTAACGGAAAAACAGGTCTGAAGTGTGGATTTAAGAAAGAAGGAGAAGTTCAACAAAAACAATTAAACTGTTTGAGGATAACATATCTCAACACAATTCTGTTATCCGATGTTAACAAATTAAGATGCAAGGTTTGTAAAGAAGTTGAATATTATGAAGCATTGCCCGAGAAGACTAAGAAAATTTGGAAAGCGACAGCTTTAAAAGATATCGAGAAAAGGATTGAAGAAAGGAAGGATGTGCTTGAATGAAATAAAAGTTACAATTTCTTTTGTACTTTATGTTCTTGACTTTTATGAGTTGTGTCTGTAATTTTAATTGATGGATCTTAATCTGATATTAATCTTGTTTGCACATGATAACATGAATGTTTGACTTAAATTTGAATAACAATATATCTTAGTATTTGTCCAGATTATTGTTTCAAAAATGTCCAATATTCAAATAGTGTATTCATATTATTATGTTCAGTATTCAAAAATGTTCAATATTAAAAATATTCAATATTCAAATAGTGTATTCATATTATTGACTTTGTAGAAATCATTGCTTAAATACTGAACACAGAAAAAAGCTAAATGATTACAGAAACTAAAACAAGTTTATTCAAAATTCAAATCTAAATGATTACAGAAAATTGAAATGAGTTTATTTGGGGACATTTCAAATTGAAACAAACCAATAGGAATGAAAGTATCTATATGCAGTTCTAAAATGAAACATTTCATTTTTTTCTTAGTTTCTCCTTTTCAAACTTAGCAGCCTCAATTCTGATCGGACAAGTTCGAATATCATGTTGCTGTAGAGATTTGCAGTATGCACAATTTCTCCAATTTTTTTCTTTCAATATAGCCTCTTCTCGGTCACTCTTGAGCCTTTTTTTTGTTCCACAGCCTTTATTTCGTATATTTTGTGGATTAGTTACTTCATTTGAAGAAGGTTGAGGCAGTCCAACCATTGCAGCCAAAAATTCTTTTGAACCCATTGGAGGCTTAGAGCCCATATCATCATTAGCTTTCTTCTTTAACTCTTCCAAAGTGTCTCTATATGTGGGAGTAATGACCATGAGTCCATGACAAACCTGATTAGTAAGATAGGGAACGATTGAATATATATATATATATATATATATATATATATATCTTCAAGGTATTTAGCAACTAAAAGGGGCGAGTAAATTGAACCTTTTGATCCATCAACCTATCACTGGCATAGCCCATGATATATTATGGAACTGCACTAAAATCACAAACACTTCGTGTTAACACATTCCTAGCTATTAATATCATTTAGAGAAATGTTAAATACACAAACTAATTACAAACAAACATCTACAAACTGATGTGGCAAATTAAAAGAACCAATCAAATGCAAAATCATTTTTTCTTTCTCCATTCTCTCTTCATGTTCAGTATTCAAAAATGTTCAATATTCAAAAATGTCCAATATTCAAATAGTGTATTCATATTATTGAGTTGTGTCTGTACAGGTTCTTAATCCGATGTTAATCTTGTTTGTACAGCTCAATAAAGTAATTGAGTATGTTCAGTATTTAAAAATATTCAATATTCAAATAGTGTATTCATATTATTGACTTTGTAGGAATCATTGCTTAAATACTGAACACAGAAAAAAGCTAAATGATTACAGAAACTAAAACAAGTTTATTCAAAAATTCAAATCTAAATGATTACAGAAAATTGAAATGAGTTTATTTGGGGACATTTCAAATTGAAACAAACCAATAGGAATGAAAGTATCTATATGCAGTTCTAAAATGAAACATTTCATTTTTTTCTTAGTTTCTCCTTTTCAAACTTCGCAGCCTCAATTCTGATCGGACAAGTTCGAATATCATGTTGCTGTAGAGATTTGCAGTATGCACAATTTCTCCAATTTTTTTCTTTCAATATAGCCTCTTCTCGGTCACTCTTGAGCCTTTTTTTGTTCCACAGCCTTTATTTCGTATATTTTGTGGATTAGTTACTTCATTTGAAGAAGGTTGACGCAGTCCAACCATTGCAGCCAAAAATTCTTTTGAACCCATTGGAGGCTTAGAGCCCATATCATCATTAGCTTTCTTCTTTAACTCTTCCAAAGTGTCTCTAAATAGGGCAAGTTTTGTTGGGTCAGCCAAATACCTATTTACACAAGCATCTACATTCCGGAAAATATCCAGTAAAATAGGCGGCAAGGCACGCGGGGGAGGCGGCAAGCAAAGGCAGGGGGCGAAGGCGGGGGCGAGGGGAGCATACCACACGGGGGCAGCAGTGCGGGAGAGACGCAGCGGGGTATTTCTTCCACTCCACATAATCTCATAACATAGTAAACATGTTTGCAAAAAAGCCCACATCTTTCAAATTTTTTGCACGAACACGTTACTACTTTATCTTCAGAATTGAAAGTAACCTGACAATGGACAAAAAATATAAATACAATTATCTAATCGGGATTATTTCTAAAGCATAGTAACTTATATACAATGAAGATATAACATGCCTGGCTATGACGATGAACAAGTTCATCAAAATAGTTAGGATTTGCATCTCTGTCAATAGAGTCATCAATATCACATGATTTGACACTTGTATCAGTTATCGAAAAAGTCTTCGAACCATCAGTCAAATCAGAAACATTGAAACAAAGGCAATGTTTGAAGGCCTCACACATTTCCTTCTGGATATCCAAAACAACATCATGCGTAAACAACTTATGAGCATGTCTTTCCAATGCATATTCAGTTACCATATCAAGAGTGGAGTACATCGATTTTTGATCATTTTCAGATTGAACCCATCTTTGATTTTGCATAGCGGTATCAAAATGAGTATAAAACTCAATCAAAGTGGACGACGACTTCATCAGTTGCTGAAACATGTGATTTTCACTTTCCGACCTAGATGATGTCCTCATAAGTCCTGACATTTCCCAGTCTTGAAAATATGCTGGAATCCAATTATACCTAAGCTTATACATATCATTCAACCACTTATTTTCATCAACATCATACTTTTTAAGAACATAAAGCCATCGTTTGTCAAACTCTTCTTTATTAATCTTATTAGTCCACACAATTTTCGAAAGGTCACCTCTTAATCCAGACTTAAGAATAATGTGAGAAACCTATGCAATAACAAATATTCAAAATGAATATACAATTGTTAATATAGTAAAAAGCATATAACATACAATAACAGATTAAAAAATAGCTATCAAATAATTAATTATAAAAGTTGAAAATGAATATATATGAATTTTATAATGGGAAGAAAAAAACAAATTTAGTTTTTTACCTTTACAGACACCTTCTCCATGATATGCCACATGCATAATCTATGTCTAGCTGTCTTAAAAACATCAGAAACAGCCACTTTCATGGATGGATCTTGATCTGTCAATACAACCTTGGGTTCACGAGGAAATGCATTCTTGAATTCATTCAAGAGCCATTTATAGGAAGAAATATCCTCTTTAGCAAGCATTCCAGCTCCAAATGTAACACACTTTTTGTGATTATCAATTCCTGTGAATGGAATGAATACCATATCGTACCTACAAAACAAAAGTATGCTAAAATAAATAAAAGAAGTATTCAAATTAAACCGATTATTCAAACTGAAAATTCTATATAAATTTTCAACCATAGCATTCAAATTGATTATTCAAACTGAAAATTCTATGTAAAAAATTCAATCAAAACATTTCAAAGTGGATATTCAAAATGTATAACTGAGTTACTTACTTGTTAGTACGGTAAGTTGCATCAAAAGATACAACATCCCCAAATGCATAATAATTCAACTTAGAAACTTCATCTGCCCAAAAAAGACCTGCCAACTCCCCATCATTCACAGTGAAATATTCAAAGCTAAAATCTTCTAAAAATTCTTTTTTTTGCTTTAACATGTTAACCATCATCTGAGAATCTGCTTCACCAATATACGAATTGTACTTCCTTTTCCAATTCTTACAGTCAGTCTTTGAAGCACCTACCGTTTCATGTCCACCATGAATCTTAGTTAGTATTCTATACCCTACGCTAGGTCCTATACTAGCCTCTGTCAAATGATGCAAAAAGACTTGTTTGGAATAATCCAAACTTCTACAAGACTTAAGATGCTTACGAAAATCTGGATGCACAAGAAAGTGATTATGCATCTCCTCAAAATGATAAATGGAATATCTACCTTCAGCATTAAAAACTATACGAATACAAGCTTCACAACTAGTCCTTTGAGTTGGTCTATTTCTACTCTGCTTAGAAACACTTCTTCCTTTCCGTTTGGAACCTTCCCTACTACAAACAATCCACTTATATTTTACAAATTTCACACCAAAATCATCTTTAGCAGTCTTATGTGAAAACCTCCTAGGTTCAAAACCACCTGATAATGCATATTGACTATAAAAGTTGAATGCTTCGTCAATACAACCAAATTCCATTCCCAATGAAGGTTTAATCTCATCAGCACATTCTGGAATCCATTTTGAACCAAATTCAGTCTTAATCTCCTTCCCAACTGTATATTTCCTTGAAATATACTCAACAGCTACAAATAAATAAATAAAAAAAAATCAATATTCAAAATTAAATATGATTTTACAAAAACATTAATGAAATAACAAAAATAATTTATATCTGATATGAAAAATAACTACATTTACATGTAATAAAATGAACAAGTAATAAAATCAATAGAAATTAGAAAAATAAAAATAAAAAAATAGACTCACTTTCTCCATCTGAAATCGTTAATTCCGTATTATCTGGATATGAATCGAAAATTGAGGTATCAGTAGATGTAGAGTCATTATTTTGATGATTAATTTCTGAATTTTCATGATTAATTTCTGAATTTGAGTTTAGAATGATCGTTAATTCCGTATTATTTTGATGATTAATTTCTGAATTTGAGTTTAGAATGATCGCCATGAGAACGAGAGATTTAGGGTTTGAAATTGACGAAAAAATGATTTAAAGGAAGAATAATTCATATTTATAGTAGTTTTTGGAGTTAACGGAGAGGGGTAGATTGATTTAACGGTAGACAATGTGAGGGAGAGGTGAAGAAAAGCAAGAGCAATGAGGAGGGGAGAAATATAGGTTCTCACTGTTCGCACGGGTTATGGAGTTCGCTCCTGATCCCTTTACTATATATATATATATATATATATATCTTGTGTGTGTGTGTGTGTGTGTGTTTGTTTCTTTTCCTTTAAATATTTGTTATATGCTTTTTCTTCTTGATTTCCAGTTTAAGGCATCTCAATCCACTGTATTTTGCGACATACTGCCATTCTTTTATTTTGCTATGAGTTGCTACATGCTTTTTATTATATATAAAATGATTGTAATTTTCAGATATTTCTTCCTTATGGATACATTGATGTCTACATAATGTTTGATGACCATTGAGTGAAGGAAATACTTGGCTACATCGAAGATTGCTTACCCATTCCTAAATGGTATCAACTCAGCATGTTCTTTCAAAAACCAAGGTAATTTAGGCAACTTTTTTGTTGAGGTTGAATGCATCAAGTAATAGATAAGTAAATAAAAATTAATCTGTCATAGGACCATGGAACTCGATCTTTTGCAGCCAAAATAGAATTACATAAACAACGGTAATCTAAACCTATAGAAAAAATGGATGTATTAATAGAGGACTTTTCAATACATTCATTTAACCCCGTTTTTCTTTTAGCTATTTGCTTTTACTCTTATAAATGACCCTAGAATTACATAAACAACGGTAATCTAAACCTATAGAAAAAATGGATGTATTAATAGAGGACTTTTCAATACATTCATTTAACCCCGTTTTTCTTTTAGCTATTTGCTTTTACTCTTATAAATGACCCGCTTAACAATTGATCCTCCCCAAGAGATGATCCGTTGCGAAGCGCGGGGACACCAACTATTATATATAAAATGTGTACATGAAGTCATGATATATTTAAATAAAAAACTGCTCTTTATTGTTTTTTAGTTACCAATATTGTTTGTCATTAATAAAAGTCCTACATTGAAAGGCTAATATTTCTTATGTGAATGTAACTTCACAGTACATTGTAGGTTGCTGAATATAATTGTAAATCTGTAATGCTACTGCTACTGTTATAAGACTACCTTATTTTGTAGGTTTTGAATACATATCGTGGTGACCGTAACATGTACCTTGATGTCATATGGATTTAGTATATGGTTTTGTAACATCTATTTTGTTCGTAACACGATGTATGGACAAAAACTCAAGCCATCTATTTGGAGCTATGTGATAACACCTGTATACGTCCTAGGTACAATACATGTAACCATAATCGTATTTTTATGCCATGATAATCGAAATTCTCTATACTTGGGGCATACCATTTTATCAGTAACGACTTGCAAAATATACTAACTGTTGACCCATTAATTAAGACTACTCTGATTATAAATATATCAGTGCTTATGATTGCTAATCATATACATTTTCATTCTTATGCAGCCTAATAGTTGCATTCTGGAATCGGCATAACGATGAAGTCTTCTGCTTTTATAATACACGTTTGTAATGTATGTATCGTTATGTATATATCATCCTTACATAAGTTTTGTGAAGCAAGTTAAGGTAACTTCATACTTTCAGCTCATTGAATTGCAAGTATTTACATGCGTGTGTAATTGTGTATATATGTTGAAACCTGCCGCAACGCGCGGGGGTAAAATTCTAGTTTTGTATATTAAATGTTATTGTTTTATGAATGATTTTATATACCTTCTTATATATATATATAGTAGGTATTTTACCCGCACGATGTGTGACAATTAAAAAAATTGTTTAATACATACATAAAAAAGGTTTTTTTTGGGGAAACAAATATATACATATACAGGTTACAATAACTATTTAACGCATTAGTAATTACTCTATAAGTTCATTATGTGACAATTGATATGTTATAGTTCATGGCCAATCCCCATATCACAATTATTTTGAATTACATTACATTACGATATATTAGGGGTGAGCAAAAAACGAAGCGGAAAGCCGAAATTCGAAAAAACCAAACTGAACAAACCGAAAACCAAACCAACCCGATTGGTTTGGTTTTGGTTTTCTACAAACCGAATGGATCGGTCCGGGTTTCGGTTTTATATGCAAAAATCGACCCTAAAACGGAAAATATAAATTATATTGATACGTCCCAAGGTGTATCAATATACCAAAGTATATTGTACACAGAACAGTTGTAGGGGGGGGGTGAATACAACTTAATTCGATCTTTAATAACTTTTGATTAAACGTTTTAAAGACTCAGCTTATGTATTAAGTAAGTAAAAAACATGAATCAATAAAACAGTAAAGCAGAAAAGTAAATGAAACATTCTTGAACACAGATTATAGTTTTCAATGTAATCCTTTATTAAGAAATAATCTATACAAAGAATTACAGGGTTGTTGCGGAACCAAGATAGCCTACAGATATCTAAACATCCCTTTGAAATGACAAACTACAATCAATAAGTTTCTACTTAAGAGAATCAACCCAAGCTGATCTCAGACAGACTAAGCTGTGTGTAAGAGGAAAGAAAACTTTGTGTGAAGAATAATTCTCAGGAATGCCACACATATGCAATCAAGGATTGAGGCTTTTATAGGCGAAAGCCCTTCTTCACTTGGTGTCCAATAAAGCCACGTATTATTCTTCTACTGGATGACAAAGGAATATTTGATCGTGCCTTCTCATAGTACTTGTGGTCCCCAAAGTACTGCCACAATTCTTTATCATCCAATAAGAGTATGGACACACATATGTAAATCCAACCACCAACCTGGATCCTAGGATTCTTCCTAGTCACGTCATTTGTCCTTATCTTCAATCCAGGTTGTTATCTTCACTTGATTGTCAGACACAGATTGGGTCATTTGTCAAAGCACCAATTTACCTAAGTATCTCCAAGCTGACTATTAATCCCAAGCTGACTTCCACTACCAGCTTGGTCCTCTATCTTCAATCCTCCTCTTCGACTTGGATTGAATGTTATAAGCATTGTTGATGCAGCTTGAACAATACTTGCTTCCATAAGATTACAATTACAAAACATGAAGCATGATCTGGGTCAGAAACAGATCGTAAGCTGTGTCAGCTTAGTCTGACCGAGATCAGATTACAAGAACCAAAAGATTTCTAAGTGTTTATCTATCAGATTTGTCATCACCAAATTTACAATGAACATTGGGACTCAACAATGGTGTGTTGTTGCACCAAAGTATCCCGAGGGAGAGTAATTGAGGCCTGTACCCCTCCTTGTGATCTAGAAGGGGCATTGACAGCCTGTGCAGACTCAGAGTGTAAGAATGAAGGAGTCTGATCAGCTTGGGGAGGAGAAACAGTGTCACAAGTGCGTTCAATACTTCTCTCCTTCAACTGGTCATCCTCAGAATTGATGTGCATTGACTCTGACTCATGTTGGATCTGGGCTGAATCCATTGTTGTCCCTTTTATAATATCATCAACCTTTTGGGTGGCTGATGATGTCAATTTAGGTGGAGACACAGTATGACCTTGGGAGGAGGTCTTTGTTTCAATACCTTCACCCTGTTTGGAGGGTTGGGTAGTAATAGGTGATCCCTTTAACTCGTCTACACTCTTTTGGGAAAGTGCAGATGGGCGTGGTGAAATGGGCTTATCAGCTTGGGTGGCAGAGTCAGCTTTGGAACGCTCCTTAGCTTCCAATGCACCTTGGGGGACTTTAACTGTTGATGTTGCATTGTCAACCCCAGAAGCTGATACAGACTTCCTTTTGGATCTTTACTTTTTAACATTGTGAGGTACTAAGTCCTCAACAATGGGTCTTTTAGAAGCGGATTTTGAAGGAGTGGATGAGGGTGTGGCTAGGGTGGCTGATGATTTGGCCAACCCTTCACCCTCTTTAGAAGGAGAAGAATGAATAGATTGGGAAGAGTTTGAGGGTTCAGAAGCATGTGTACCTTGGTCCCCCTGATTAGCAGATTGAGTGTCAGACTCAGATCGAATCGAAAAAGGGACAGCTTCCTCACTAGCAGCTTCTCTTTCCCTTGCCCTGCAAAAATTAAGATAGGTCTGCATTGCTGGTGACCCTGCGCAGTTTCTTTTTTGTGGTTTTTTTTTCTTTGTGGTGGGGGTTTTTTTTTTCTTTCCTTTGCCCTGGTTGGTATGTCTGCATTGCTGGGGTCAGACCCTGCGCAGTTACCTTAGGACTATTAAAAATGTTATTATTAATGGCCTTACATTCAACAGTTTGACCAGTTGTCAAACTGAAATCACCATTAAGAATGGCTTCAATAATAAGTGCAAGAATCCTACCATAAGGTATGGTAAGACTCTTGTTATTGACTCGGCCAACTAAGTCTCTAAAACCACAACAGCAAAATCTATTCTGGTCATAGTGACCATTGCATGAAAAATTTGCAATTCTAAAGCATTGGGTTGGTCAAAGCTGCCTGCCTTACTTGTAAAGATTTTGAAATTGTACTCAAAGATAATTCCATATTCCAGTTAAGTATTTCATTTTAACTACTGAAGCCAAAGTACCATCATAACCAACATCTTGTAAAACACTTTTGGCTTCAGCATGAGACACTAAACTTTCATAAATATCATCAGGCATATAAGACATCTCAAACGCAGACCTAATCCTCTTTAAAGAAATGTATACCTTTTTCTTACCGTTGAGGATTGTGCCATAGATTGCAGGATCTCCTTTATTCTGTCCAACATAACAACTAGCCCAAAATTCACAAATAAGATCTTTGAACACCACGGTTGGCTGCTTAATTAACATTTTACCAAATGGATGGTGCCATAAGAATGACACCACTTCTCCATACCCCTTAGCCCAGACAGGAGGATGAACATTGGCAGAAACGAGACTGACTATCTTGATTTTACCTGTATCAAGATCAGCAGGAACAACCACTACCTTATCTCCCACCACATAGGGTGAAAGCTTACTCACGCTTACTAGAGCTGGGTATAGGAAGAATCAGATTGAGAATTATTAGCAGAAGGAGGAGAGACAGATGATGATGCCATTGTAAGTAATAAGAATTTTTAGAAGAAGTTTTGAGAAATCGATAGAACAGTATACAGATTAGATAATATGAAAGAGATTGATTTAGAGAAATGAAAGAGTGATTTGGGGTTTAGGTTAAAAAGAGTATATATACTTTATTATAATAAATATTATTCAAAATTAACCGTTTGAAAATTGGAGAGAGAAAGATTTTGATTGGTGGAGAGACATGTAGTGGGGGTACTTTTTCAGTAACCAGCCGTTGCCACTACACGTGTCAGTCACCAATTAAATAGAAAATGGATAAATAAGTAAACTAAATAAAATATTGTAAATAATAAAACGCACTGAGATATTTAATAACAAAAATAACCACTAAGCTGGGTCAGACTCAGCTTACCCTCTTTTACTTGGAAAAACACCAAGTATGAAAGGGTAGTCTGGGTCAGACACAGCTTACCCTCAAAATTGAGGATAATTCTAAGGGGTCAGATTTGTTATTACTTAGCTCACTGCATCTTACATATTTAGCATACCTAGCTTACTTATGAGATAGTTGAACCTTGATTCATCCAAAGGCTTTGTGAACAAGTCAGCTAACTGATTTTCTGTTGGAATGAAGTGGAGTTCAACATCTTCTTTCATCACATGATCTCTAATGAAATGATATCTTATATCAATATGCTTGGTCCTTGAATGAAGCACAGGATTGTTGGAGATTGCTATGGCACTGGTATTGTCACAAAAGATTGGAGTTTTAGATGCAGTGACACCATAGTCTTGAAGCTGATACTGTATCCAAAGAACTTGAGAACAACAGCTTCCTGCAGCAACATATTCAGCTTCTGCAGTAGAAATAGAAACTGAATGCTGCTTTTTGATGAGGTAGATTTGTTAACTTAAATTCCTAACAAGTTTTAAATTTATTTATTACAATGTTAACTTCTCTACTACACTCACTCTCGGGTAGTGGACCCGATCGTTTATAGTATAGCAAATCGGTAAGACCAGGATCGTTCTCAGGGACTATGTCTAAGAATGCAGCTAGGTGTAATTCTAAGATTGTTGAGGGTTTTGTGACCGAGTTGTCACGGTGCTTAAACTAATGAAAGACAATGGAATCCGGTATTACCGGGGCAGACTGTTTCGGAAGAAATAACGAAAAGATTTTGAAAAGTAAATTCAGGACAATAATATTAAAAACGATACATATACTTGGAAACAGTTCATATGCCACCTAGATCATCTACCAAATTACTTATAACTGTTGAACGACTAATCACGAGACCTAGATCATCTACCAAATTACTTATAACTGTTGAACGACTAATCACGACCAAGCTTCCTGTTAAGTCCCCCGGTCTAAATGGTCAAGATTCCTGTTAAGTCCCCTAATTAAGATTATAAACTAAGTCTGTTTTCATAACATAACCTTTATAGTTTAACGGGATTCCTGTTAAGTCACCCAAGCAGTTTGGCTTCCTGTCAAGTCCCCAACCTACTTTAACTATACTTTCATATTCATTCAAGTATTTAAACCTAAACAATTATGGATCGACGGTCAAGCATAAAACAGTTCAACAACAATAATTAATTAATATCACTATACTGGCATGATCACATTATCCAAGCAGATGCAAACTAATTTAGCTACTCATGACAAGACATACAATACTAACAATCATCAAATATATAGAATCCATAATAACAATTGTCTAGTACGTAAATAAATCTTGGTAACTAATAATAATAATAATAATAATGTAAATAAGGTGAAAGATTAAAGATCAAACGAGCGATTGGATGTTGTCGGCTGTTGATGAAGTCGAATTGTTGCTGCTGTCTCACGAAACCAAAAGCCAATGAAAGCCTTTGTTTGGTCTCCTGCGGCTGCTGCTACCTGACGAACATACAACCAAAACCAAAGTACACCTCCTAATTAATTTGACCTGCTATTAATTGTTGAGCTGCTTCTCTTTTTCTATCGGGCGTAGCCACCCAAAAGCAAAAGAAAACCCTAAGCACCTCTAATTAATTGTGACCTACTTGTAAGCTGCTCAAGATTAATGCATCATAAACTATATATATTTGTTTGATGCCTTCTGCTCGCCGACCTAATGACACAAATCAAAGGGCTTCGGCCCTTTTCTTTCTTCGGCCTCACGCACACAATGGATGGGCCAAGCCCATTTGTTTCTTCCTTATCTTTCTTTGGGCTGGTCCACGAGACAAGTACAATAGGCCCAAGGCCTTGGGCCTTTCTCCTTTTCGGCTGGACAGAAGACGAACACCACCACCATTTTTATTTTGCAAACAATATAACTTTGTTCTTTGACTTTCTTGACCGCAGGTGACGTGCATCATCTAGTCGAGTCCAATACGTTGTAAAATCCATTGGCATGTAAGTTGAGTTGGTCGATGACATTTACTCACGTCCGCATCTCCTGTGAACCTACATAAATATTCAATCTTATTAAGTACCAAAAGTTCACATATATAAACTCAATTAAACATTAAAATGCAGCCTAATGGCCGGGAAAATAATCACAAAATGGACGTTCATCATATACCCCCACACTTAAGTCTTTGCTTGTCCTCAAGCAAATAGTCTAAGAAAAATAAAAACATTGATGAGCGGAAAACTTAAGTGTACAAGTTCTTCTACTTTTAAATCATTCAAAGATTAGTTCATGCAAAATGTTTTGAGAAAGCTCAAGACAAAATCAGAAAGCTATAGCTTAGAGGTAAAGATAATCAGTCAATCAAAACTAAAAGCTAACCTTATATTCGTGTTAATACCTCTAAAACCGTTCTATAATTCCACATGTCCTACAACTCAATCTTACTTCTTTCTGCTGACTAGTTAAGCACTTAATTATAGTTTGTATAGCAATCAGAACTACTAGCTACTAGCAAGACATTTATATTTCATCGTTTGTGTACTTGTGAGTCACTGCTTAGACATACTCCCACACTACAGTCATGCTCACTAGCTAGACACTAAAGCAGTTATACAATATTATCATCTTTAATAGTTGAGACAGCGGTGACAGGTCGGTGGTTCCCCACGCGCAAAGCGACATAACTTGATGCGTATAAATTTTACTCGTTATTAGTTCTTTGAACTCTTTTTAATTAATCTACTGATTGCCTTTTCTTAAGATTACTACATTATTCATGCAATAGACATTATCAGAGACCCCAGATGACTCATACACTTACTCCACATGCAACTAGTTTACAATCAATAGTGTAAGAATTAAGGCGAACCATACGTCTAAAATAGTTCTACACAAGCACTTAAGTCATTAAAGTCCAATTAATATACCTATACTAATAGCTAGATAGCTCCAATTGCTAGGCATATTAAAGTCCGGTTAAGTGTGCTATGGCAAACATAATCACATACAGTTTCAGTCTAAGCTCTAATCCATTTGGAAAAATAAACAGCCACAAATCTATAGTTAAACTAAAAGTCCTAACTAACCGTTCATCCTACCAAAACTAATATTGCTTAGTAACCGTTCATCCTACCAAAACTAATATTGCTTAGTTATCGTCATCCTACCAAAACTAATATTGCTTAGTAACCGTTCATCCTACCAAAACTAATATTGCTTAGTAACCGTTCATCCTACCAAAACTAATATTGCTTAGTAACCGTTCATCCTACCAAAACTAATATTGCTTAGTAACCGTTCATCCTACCAAAACTAATATTGCTTAGTAACCGTTCATCCTACCAAAACTAATATTGCTTAGTAACCGTTCATCCTACCAAAACTAATATTGCTTAGTAACCGTTCATCCTACCAAAACTAATATTGCTTAGTAACCGTTCATCCTACCAAAACTAATATTGCTTAGTAACCGTTCATCCTACCAAAACTAATATTGCTTAGTAACCGTTCATCCTACCAAAACTAATATTGCTTAGTAACCGTTCATCCTACCAAAACTAATATTGCTTAGTAACCGTTCATCCTACCAAAACTAATATTGCTTAGTAACCGTTCATCCTACCAAAACTAATATTGCTTAGTAACCGTTCATCCTACCAAAACTAATATTGCTTAGTAACCGTTCATCCTACCAAAACTAATATTGCTTAGTAACCGTTCATCCTACCAAAACTAATATTGCTTAGTAACCGTTCATCCTACCAAAACTAATATTGCTTAGTAACCGTTCATCCTACCAAAACTAATATTGCTTAGTAACCGTTCATCCTACCAAAACTAATATTGCTTAGTAACCGTTCATCCTACCAAAACTAATATTGCTTAGTAACCGTTCATCCTACCAAAACTAATATTGCTTAGTAACCGTTCATCCTACCAAAACTAATATTGCTTAGTCCGTTGTACTAAACATAACATAAAAGAAAGGGTAATAGGAAAAACATGATACGATAAAGGATTAACGAAACTTCCCGGGTCTAGATCGCATGAATTGCTGTTGAAGATGACATGTGTGGAGCGACTTGAATGATGAAGATCTTCAAATATTTGAGTCGGCTCCGTTTGATGGCGATCCATTGATGCTTCTCCATCTTCTTCTCTTTTTGGTATTTTCTGATTTTTTTTGGATTTTTGGGTTTTTCTGATATTTTTTTTTGATTTTTCGCGATCTGGTGTGCTGGACGCAGCTGGGAGCGGCGCTGGTGGTGTCGGGAGCGGCACTGGAAGAGTGTGAGCGGCGTTGGCTGGGCTGGGAGCGGCACTGGACTGTAACATTCGTGACTTTTGACTTGGTTTGACTTTTGATTGAATGTAATGAAATGTAAACGACTTCCCGAATTTATATGAATTATCGAACGTTTGTTGTGTTATAACGTAACGTTAAATTTATTTGTGAATACGAGTTCGTTTTAGCGATTTAATGATTAACGTTTAGCTACTTGTCAAAATTAGCGGAGCGGGGCCTCAAAGAGGAGACCCCAAGGCCGGGCCCCCCTCACCCTCTCTCTCACTCACTCATCCACTCATTTTACTTTACCAAAAATCTATCCTATCTCTCTCTCATCTCATTCATTTCTCTCTTCTTCCTCCCATCTACCTCAAATTATCATCATAAATTCATAATAATTACTTGTTTCATTGCTAGATTAACCAAGAAATATAAACCTCAATAATAATAAACATCATCTTGCAAGAATCTAGGGTTTTGAAGTATTCATCCTTTCCAAGTGTCCAAGAATTCGGAATTTAAGATCCGGGTTGTTTTGGTAAGTGAAACTTAGCTAAATTCCTTTATTTTATGTTATTACACTTGTTCTTAACCGGATCTTGTGAGTTCTTGGTCGATTTTGGGTCAAAAACGAGTTTGAGTCAAATTAGGGTTTCATTAGGTTTGTCTTGGGTCAAAAATCGAATTAAAGCTTGTTATGTTGTTATGAGTCGAAATTATGCAATGGGTTATGTTTATTTATGTTGAAATATGTTTGTTCAAGCTTCAAAATGAGTTTTAGAACCTCCCAAGTCGAATTGGTAGTAAAAAATGGGGTTTGTGTTGGGTTGGAATCGTGTTTGGCTTGTTTTTGTACATATCTGCAGATCTTCGCGTCGTGACCCATCCCCCTCGTTCCGTGACATTTGTGTTTCATCCCCCAAAATGTTCCAGAGTATTTTCTCGCGTCGCGAGATCTGGCCTTCGCGTCGCGACCTTCCTGCACTACTCGCGTCGCGAGATTTAAACCTCGCGTCGCGATTTCTGTCAGTTTACGCGTCAGTTTTCAAACGTTAATAACTTTTGATCCGTATGTCCGTTTTAGGCGTATGACCTATCGTTGGAATCGTGTGAGAGTCTAGTTTCTCATAGTATCTTTCTTTTAGTGTGAATCTATCATCATTTTTCCTGTTACCTCACTTTTTCAATCGTGTGTTCATTGATTTGGCCATGGGGTGTCTTGGTTTGGCCTAGGATAACTTGTAACGTAACGTAGGCTATAATGTGATGATTTAATGTTGATGTAATAGGTTTGTAATCATTGTGCTTCCTACTTACCCGCTTAAATCACTTTCTAAGAACATCAAAGGCCAAGGTGAGTTTCGTAAACCCTCCCTACTCAATTGAGATTCGGGCTGAAAAGTGTACACATACGTGCTCGTTGGATTGTTTGATTTGATTGGCGGCTTATTGATGGTCTGTTTGATTGTTTGATCGATGGATGATTTTGATTGATTGTTTGATGGTTAATGACTTGATGGCCGCGCTTATGATATTGCATTATGACATTTGCATGCATACGGTATATGATTGTGATATCGTGATTATTTAGGGTAGTCGTACATAGTTTGGATGAATTGTGCTATGATGGATTGGTGATTGAGATATGATAGCGCATTATTCATTATGTAAGTCGCACCGTTAGCGCATTATTCATTTTGTAAGTCGCACCGTTAGCGCATTATTCATTTTGTAAGTCGCACCGTTAGCGCATTATTCATTTTGTAAGTCGCACCGTTAGCGCATTATTCATTATGTAAGTCGCACCGTTAGCGCATTAATCCTTATGTAAGTCGCGCCGTTACCGAACGTTGTTAATTGTTATATGAAATCGTTGTTGTTAAACGTTGACTCGTATTGATTTGTGGTATTGTGGGATCCTTTTTGGGGTTTCCTTGGACATGATTAGGTATTCTAATCCTCGCTTATCGTTAATGGTTGTTATCCCGACACTTGTTCCTTTTACTTGCCCCTACGAACTCACCAACTTTATGTTGACCCGTTTTAGTACACTTTTCAGGTAATCAAGTTAATCAAGGACGAAATGGATGATTGCATGACCTTGCTAGGATTTGGGCTTAACTATTGGATCCGTGATTCATTGCTCCATTTGACGGGTTATGCTTAGGATTAATGGCCATCATTTTTGGATTGTTTCTTTTGTAACATTTGATGGTTATGCGCTCCTTATGCATCTTGTGATCCCTTGCTGTACTTGTACTCGTATTTGAACTTAATTTATGGATTTCCCTAATCCTTATTTGCATGTAGTATTGTCTCTACTTAATTTTCCCATGTCGTGCTATGCTTTTCTTGTGATATCCCATGATTCCGCCATGTTGGGGTGTTACAGAATGGTATCAGAGCCATGGTTGTAGAGAATTAAGTGGATCTACCTAGCCTATAGCCATTGCACCCACATTTCATATTAGCATGCATGATAGGAAATTTTGTGTGCAACGTGAATTGTATGACGCATAAAACTTGTTTAAACGGAGTTCGTAGGTTTTTCCATGACTTGTGACTTGATTGTTATGTGATGACTTGATTGACGTATGTGTTAGTGTCGGGATACACCGTGACTTGCCGAACGAACGTTGATGTATATTCTTATAGTCTTATTGTTTAACCCTAGCAAAGTGAAATGATGGCATTAACGGAGTATGACACTCGGTAACCCTAGAGGCGCCTGATCAACAAATTTATGGTTACCCTATGTCATATAAAGTTAATGGCCTCGTGGATTGCGCATTGTGGATGAAGTATAGTAGGTAAACCGGTATGCTTAATGAGTGTTGGTTGGGTGGAGGGTTAGCCGCTGGTACACCCTGTATACATACCCGACCAATACTTAGAGGGCATAACGGAAGCGAGTCTCGACATCCATTCAATATATTAACGGTGTGGAGGGTTAGCCGCTGGTACACCCTGTATACAAACACTTTTAATGTGTTGAATGTTGAAGTTAAGATTCAGACTATGCTTTACCCGCCTTGTTGTGACTTGACCCCTTATATATTTGCGTTAATTGGCTTGTGATTGTGATGTTGATTATGAATTGCATGAAACGATGATGCCTTAGATTGTTGCCATGATAATAGCCCCGTAGAGATATGCATGTTAGACGGTATAGGGAAACCTTAGATATGAAATGCTTGTTTCGTGATGATATACTTTTACTCGTGTGTGAATCATGAGAACTAACTTGTTAATCTAACACGTGTGCTCAGGACGATGGTTAGACCAAGGAGAGTTGTGAGACCTCCCCGAAATCAAGATGAACAAGAGGAGAATGGAGGTGGTCATGGCGGTAGAGGTGGTCGTGGTGGTAGAGGAGGCCGGGGTGGTCGAGGAGGTCGTGGTGGTGCAAACCCTCGGGTATCAACCGAGGTTATCACTCAAGCCTTAAATGATCTCAAGCCGGATTTAGTGGCCCGAATCTCGACGGCCATGGAAGCTAGAAATGATCAAGAAGAACCGGAAGATGAAGCGGTTCATGTTCAAAATGAAGATGAAGATGTGAATGTGAACGGTGAGGATGGAGGAGAAGGTTTTGTGCGACCAAGAGGTCAAGATACTTACCAACAAGGGTGCTTGTTCAAGGACTTCAAACTTTGTGGAGCTCCGGAATTTAATGGAGTTGGTGGTGCCACGGGTTGTTTAGAATGGTTGGAGACAATTGAATCAATCATTGCTCGGAGTGGTTGTGCTTATCACCAACGAATTTCCTATGTCACCGGCATGTTGAAAGGTGATGCTCTTGAATGGTGGAATGAGGAGGTTGAGGAATTGGGGATTGATGCGGCTAACAACCTACCTTTGGGAGACTTCAAAAGAATGATAATTACTAAATATTGTCCGGCACACGAAATAAGGAATTTGCAAGAAGAATTCTCTAAGCTTGCCATGAAGGGTGGAGACTATGAGGGTTACACTCGCCGTTTCGGCCAACTCTCTAGTCTCATTCCCCATTATGTGAGACCCGATGATGTAAAAATTGAGAAGTATGTTGCGGGGTTGCCCCATGACCAATATGCCACCGTGTTGTTTGATTCCGGAGCCGATTTTAGCCTCATATCCAATGATTTTATTTCGTTGATTAATGCTAGTCTTAGCTCGTTGACGTATTATTTTGAACTCGAAATGGTAAATGGTGGTTTGTCAGAGTTAGTCAAATTGCACATGATTGTATCTTAGATTTGAACGACCACCCGTTTTACATAGACTTAGTCCCTTTTGATATCGGTAGTTTTGACGTGATCGTTGGTATGGATTGGATGTCGTCCGTTAACGCGGTAATTGATTGTGGTAATAAAATAGTTAGAATACCGTTAGAGAATGGTGGGGAATTAGTGGTCCAAGGTGAAAGGTCCGAGTCTTGGGAAAGTAAAGTGTATAATGTTAACGTCACCAAGGTTGAATTGAAGACCGTGCCCGTAGTCAATGGGTTTGCGGATGTCTTTCCGGATGATTTACCGGGTTTGCCTCCCTCTCGTCAACTCGATTTCCGTATTGATCTTGTTCCTAACGCTTCCCCCGTGGCCAAGGCACCGTATCGCCTAGCCATGACCGAAATGCAAGAGTTGGCTACCAACTCAAAGAACTTCAAGAAAAGGGTTTCATCCGCCCTAGTCAATCACCGTGGGGAGCACCGGTCTTATTTGTCAAAAAGAAAGACGGGTCCTTCCGAATGTGCATCGATTATAGAGAATTGAATAAACTAACGGTGAAAAATCGCTATCCTCTTCCTAGAATTGACGACTTGTTTGATCAACTCCAAGGTGCTAAATATTTCTCAAAGATTGATTTGCGGTCGGGTTACCATCAATTGCGGGTACAAGAAGATGATATTCCAAAAACGGCCTTCCGAACTCGTTATGGGCACTTTGAATTCACGGTCATGCCCTTCGGTTTAACTAATGCCCCGGCGGTGTTCATGGACTTGATGAACTGGGTGTGTGATCCATACTTGGATAAGTTTGTCATTGTTTTCATTGACGACATACTTATCTACTCCAAGACGAAAGAAGATCACGCGGAGCATTTGAAGCTAGTCTTGGAGTTACTCCGAAAGGAAAAGCTATATGCCAAGTTTTCCAAGTGTGAATTTTGGTTGGAAGAAGTCCACTTCCTTGGGCATGTGGTGAGCGAGGAAGGTATACACATCGATCCAAGTAAGATTGAAGCGGTAAAGAATTGGAGAAGGCCCGAGACGCCAACCGAGATCAGTCAATTTCTTGGTTTGGCGGGCTATTATAGAAGATTCATCGAAGGCTTTTCAAAAATCGCCCAACCTTTGACCTTATTAACTCAAAGAGAAAGGAGGTTTGATTGGGGCGAAAAACAAGAACAAGCATTCCAATTGTTGAAAGACAAGTTGTGTGATGCACCCATCTTAAGCGTGCCCGATGGAGCCGATGATTTTGTTGTTTATTGTGATGCATCCGGGCAAGGATTGGGTTGTGTCTTGATGCAACGGGGTAAGGTGATTGCTTATGCATCTAGGCAATTGAAGGTGCATGAGAAGAATTACCCGACTCATGACTTGGAATTAGGAGCGGTAGTTTTTGCCTTGAAATGTTGGAGGCATTACTTGTATGGCACCAAGAGCGTGATCTATACCGATCACAAAAGCCTTCAACACATTTTTGACCAAAGTGAATTAAATATGAGGCAACGAAGATGGTTGGAGCTCTTTAGCGACTATGATTGTGTTATTTGTTACCACCCGGGTAAAGCCAACGTTGTAGCCGATGCATTGAGTCGAAAGGAACGTGTAAAACCGAAGTGAATTAGAGCCATGAGTCTTACCGTACAAAGGAGTGTTCGTGACTCCATCATTGAGGCTCAAAGATTGGCAACTAGGCCGGAAAACTTCATCAATGAAGCTTTACATGGCTTAGAAGAGCAACTTGATAGAACAGACGACGATGGATTATATTTTGTTGAATGATTGTGGATCCCCGTTTTGGGTGGGCTTCGGATGAAATTGATGAATGAAGCTCATAAGTCGGCCTACTCGGTTCACCCGGGTTCCGACAAGATGTATTTCGGGTTGAGGGATTTGTATTGGTGGCCGGGAATGAAGAAGGACATCGCTAGATATGTTAGTGAATGCATTACGTGTTTACAAGTAAAGGCCGACCACAAGAAACCGCCCGGCTTGCTAGTTCAACCGAGAACACCGGTGTGGAAATGGGAAGAAATCGCTATGGACTTCATAACGAAGTTGCCAAGAACGAGTAGTGGTCGGGACACCATTTGGGTGATTGTTGACCGGTTGACTAAGTCGGCTCACTTCTTAGCCATCCGGGAAGACGACAAATTTGACGCCATGGCACGCATGTACATCAAAGAAGTGATATCCAAGCATGGAATGCCAATTTCCATAATAACCGATCGGGATGCCCGGTTTACTTCAAAGTTTTGGAAGGTGTTCCAAAAAGCGATGGGTACTCGACTCGACATGAGTACGTCGTTCCATCCACAAACCGATGGTCAAAGCGAAAGAACAATCCAAACGTTAGAAGATATGTTAAGAGCGTGTGCCATAGATTTCGGTGGTAATTGGGATGTGCATCTCCCTTTGGTCGAATTCTCCTATAATAATAGCTACCATGCAAGCATACAAATGGCCCCATTTAAGGCTTTGTATGGGAGAGATTGTCGATCACCGGTGGCTTGGGTGGAAGTTGGTGAAAGCCAACTCATTGGACCCGAGATTGTTGTTGAGACGACTAAAGTGATATCTCAAATCAAAGAGAAGTTGAGAGTGGCCCGGGAACGTCAACTAAAGTATGCCAACGTTAGACGACGACCTCTTGAATTCGAAGTCGGTGATTATGTGTTACTCAAAGTGTCTCCGTGGAAAGGGTGGTCCGTTTTGTGAAACGGGGTAAATTGGGTCCGAGGTATATTGGGCCGTTTAAGATCTTGGAACGAATTGGTCCGGTGGCGTATCGTTTAGAACTTCCTCAAGACTTGAGTGGAGTTCATAATGTCTTTCATGTTTATAACCTTAGGAAATGTATGGCAGATCCAACGCTCCATGTACCTTTAGATGAAATTCGTGTAGATAAAACGTTGAAATTCGTGGAAGAGCCGGTAGAAATCTTAGATCGGCAAACCAAGAGGTTGAAGAACACCCGGTATACGATTGTGAAGGTTAGATGGCAAGCGAGACGTGGACCCGAGTTCACTTGGGAACGGGAAGATTCGATGAAAGCTAAGTATCCCCACTTGTTTAGCGAGTCTAGTTAGATTAGAATTTCGGGACGAAATTCCTTTAACGGGGGAATAATGTAACATTCGTGACTTTTGACTTGGTTTGACTTTTGATTGAATGTAATGAAATGTAAACGACTTCCCGAATTTATATGAATTATCGAACGTTTTGTTGTGTTATAACGTAACGTTAAATTTATTTGTGAATACGAGTTCGTTTTAGAGATTTAATGATTAACGTTTAGCTATTTGTCGAAATTAGCGGAGCGGGGCCTCAAAGAGGAGACCCCAAGGCCGCCCCCCCTCACCCTCTCTCTCACTCACTCATCCACTCATTTTACTTTACCAAAAATCTATCCTATCTCTCTCTCATCTCATTCATTTCTCTCTTCTTCCTCCCATCTACCTCAAATTATCATCATAAATTCATAATAATTACTTGTTTCATTGCTAGATTAACCAAGAAATATAAACCTCAATAATAATAAACATCATCTTGCAAGAATCTAGGGTTTTGAAGTATTCATCCTTTCCAAGTGTCCAAGAATTCGGAATTTAAGATCCGGGTTGTTTTGGTAAGTGAAACTTAGCTAAATTCCTTTATTTTATGTTATTGACACTTGTTCTTAACCGGATCTTGTGAGTTCTTGGTCGATTTTGGGTCAAAAACGAGTTTGAGTCAAATTAGGGTTTCATTAGGTTTGTCTTGGGTCAAAAATCGAATTAAAGCTTGTTATGTTGTTATGAATCGAAATTATGCAATGGGTTATGTTTATTTATGTTGAAATATGTTTGTTTAAGCTTCAAAATGAGTTTTAGAACCTCCCAAGTCGAATTGGTAGTCAAAAATGGGGTTTGTGTTGGGTTGGAATCGTGTTTGGCTTGTTTTTGTGCAGATCTGCAGATCTTCGCGTCGTGACCCATACCCCTCGCACCGCGACATTTGTGTTTCATCCCCCAAAATGTTCCAGAGTATTTTCTCGCGTCGCGAGATCTGGCCTTCGCGCCGCGACCTTCCTGCACTACTCGCGTCGCGAGATTTAACCCTCGCGTCGCGAATTTCTGTCAGTTTACGCGTCAGTTTTCAAACGTTAATAACTTTTGATCCGTAAGTCCGTTTTAGGCGTATGACCTATCGTTGGAATCGTGTGAGAGTCTAGTTTCTCATAGTATCTTTCTTTTAGTGTGAATCTATCATCATTTGTCCTGTTACCTCACTTTTTCAATCGTGTGTTCGGTGATTTGACCATGGGGTGTCTTGGTTTGGCCTAGGATAACTTGTAACGTAACGTAGGCTATAATGTGATGATTTAATGTTGATGTAATAGGTTTGTAATCATTGTGCTTCCTACTTACCCGCTTAAATCACTTTCTAAGAACTTCAAAGGCCAAGGTGAGTTTCGTAAACCCTCCCTACTCAATTGAGATTCGGGCTGAAAAGTGTACACATACGTGCTCGTTGGATTGTTTGATTTGATTGGCGGCTTATTGATGGTCTGTTTGATTGTTTGATCGATGGATGATTTTGATTGATTGTTTGATGGTTAATGACTTGATGGTCGCGCTTATGATATTGCATTATGACATTTGCATGCATACGGTATATGATTGTGATAACGTGATTATTTAGGGTAGTCGTACATAGTTTGGATGAATTGTGGTATGATGGATTAGTGATTGAGATATGATAGCGCATTATTCATTTTGTAAGTCGCACCGTTAGCGCATTATTCATTTTGTAAGTCGCACCGTTAGCGCATTATTTATTATAAGTCGCACCGTTAGCGCATTATTCATTATGTAAGTCGCACCGTTAGCGCATTATTCATTATGTAAGTCGCACCGTTAGCGCATTATTCATTATGTAAGTCGCACCGTTAGCGCATTATTCATTTTGTAAGTCGCACCGTTAGCGCATTATTCATTATGTAAGTCGCACCGTTAGCGCATTATTCATTATGTAAGTCGCACCGTTAGCGCATTATTCATTATGTAAGTCGCACCGTTAGCGCATTATTCATTATGTAAGTCGCACCGTTAGCGCATTATTCATTTTGTAAGTCGCACCGTTAGCGCATTATTCATTATGTAAGTCGCACCGTTAGCGCATTATTCATTATGTAAGTCGCACCGTTAGCGCATTATTCATTATGTAAGTCGCACCGTTAGCGCATTATTCATTATGTAAGTCGCACCGTTAGCGCATTATTCATTTTGTAAGTCGCACCGTTAGCGCATTATTCATTATGTAAGTCGCACCGTTAGCGCATTATTCATTATGTAAGTCGCACCGTTAGCGCATTATTCATTATGTAAGTCGCACCGTTAGCGCATTATTCATTATGTAAGTCGCACCGTTAGCGCATTATTCATTTTGTAAGTCGCACCGTTAGCGCATTATTCATTATGTAAGTCGCACCGTTAGCGCATTATTCATTATGTAAGTCGCACCGTTAGCGCATTATTCATTATGTAAGTCGCACCGTTAGCGCATTATTCATTTTGTAAGTCGCACCGTTAGCGCATTATTCATTTTGTAAGTCGCACCGTTAGCGCATTATTTATTATAAGTCGCACCGTTAGCGCATTATTCATTATGTAAGTCGCACCGTTAGCGCATTATTCATTATGTAAGTCGCACCGTTAGCGCATTATTCATTTTGTAAGTCGCACCGTTAGCGCATTATTCATTTTGTAAGTCGCACCGTTAGCGCATTATTCATTATGTAAGTCGCACCGTTAGCGCATTATTCATTTTGTAAGTCGCACCGTTAGCGCATTATTCATTATGTAAGTCGCACCGTTAGCGCATTATTCATTTTGTAAGTCGCACCGTTAGCGCATTATTCATTTTGTAAGTCGCACCGTTAGCGCATTATTCATTATGTAAGTCGCACCGTTAGCGCATTATTCATTTTGTAAGTCGCACCGTTAGCGCATTATTCATTATGTAAGTCGCACCGTTAGCGCATTATTCATTTTGTAAGTCGCACCGTTAGCGCATTATTCATTTTGTAAGTCGCACCGTTAGCGCATTATTCATTATGTAAGTCGCACCGTTAGCGCATTATTCATTTTGTAAGTCGCACCGTTAGCGCATTATTCATTATGTAAGTCGCACCGTTAGCGCATTATTCATTTTGTAAGTCGCACCGTTAGCGCATTATTCATTTTGTAAGTCGCACCGTTAGCGCATTATTCATTATGTAAGTCGCACCGTTAGCGCATTATTCATTTTGTAAGTCGCACCGTTAGCGCATTATTCATTATGTAAGTCGCACCGTTAGCGCATTATTCATTTTGTAAGTCGCACCGTTAGCGCATTATTCATTTTGTAAGTCGCACCGTTAGCGCATTATTCATTATGTAAGTCGCACCGTTAGCGCATTATTCATTTTGTAAGTCGCACCGTTAGCGCATTATTCATTATGTAAGTCGCACCGTTAGCGCATTATTCATTTTGTAAGTCGCACCGTTAGCGCATTATTCATTTTGTAAGTCGCACCGTTAGCGCATTATTCATTATGTAAGTCGCACCGTTAGCGCATTATTCATTTTGTAAGTCGCACCGTTAGCGCATTATTCATTATGTAAGTCGCACCGTTAGCGCATTATTCATTTTGTAAGTCGCACCGTTAGCGCATTATTCATTTTGTAAGTCGCACCGTTAGCGCATTATTCATTATGTAAGTCGCACCGTTAGCGCATTATTCATTTTGTAAGTCGCACCGTTAGCGCATTATTCATTATGTAAGTCGCACCGTTAGCGCATTATTCATTTTGTAAGTCGCACCGTTAGCGCATTATTCATTTTGTAAGTCGCACCGTTAGCGCATTATTCATTATGTAAGTCGCACCGTTAGCGCATTATTCATTTTGTAAGTCGCACCGTTAGCGCATTATTCATTATGTAAGTCGCACCGTTAGCGCATTATTCATTTTGTAAGTCGCACCGTTAGCGCATTATTCATTTTGTAAGTCGCACCGTTAGCGCATTATTCATTATGTAAGTCGCACCGTTAGCGCATTATTCATTTTGTAAGTCGCACCGTTAGCGCATTATTCATTATGTAAGTCGCACCGTTAGCGCATTATTCATTTTGTAAGTCGCACCGTTAGCGCATTATTCATTTTGTAAGTCGCACCGTTAGCGCATTATTCATTATGTAAGTCGCACCGTTAGCGCATTATTCATTTTGTAAGTCGCACCGTTAGCGCATTATTCATTATGTAAGTCGCACCGTTAGCGCATTATTCATTTTGTAAGTCGCACCGTTAGCGCATTATTCATTTTGTAAGTCGCACCGTTAGCGCATTATTCATTATGTAAGTCGCACCGTTAGCGCATTATTCATTTTGTAAGTCGCACCGTTAGCGCATTATTCATTATGTAAGTCGCACCGTTAGCGCATTATTCATTTTGTAAGTCGCACCGTTAGCGCATTATTCATTTTGTAAGTCGCACCGTTAGCGCATTATTCATTATGTAAGTCGCACCGTTAGCGCATTATTCATTTTGTAAGTCGCACCGTTAGCGCATTATTCATTATGTAAGTCGCACCGTTAGCGCATTATTCATTTTGTAAGTCGCACCGTTAGCGCATTATTCATTTTGTAAGTCGCACCGTTAGCGCATTATTCATTATGTAAGTCGCACCGTTAGCGCATTATTCATTTTGTAAGTCGCACCGTTAGCGCATTATTCATTATGTAAGTCGCACCGTTAGCGCATTATTCATTTTGTAAGTCGCACCGTTAGCGCATTATTCATTTTGTAAGTCGCACCGTTAGCGCATTATTCATTATGTAAGTCGCACCGTTAGCGCATTATTCATTTTGTAAGTCGCACCGTTAGCGCATTATTCATTATGTAAGTCGCACCGTTAGCGCATTATTCATTTTGTAAGTCGCACCGTTAGCGCATTATTCATTTTGTAAGTCGCACCGTTAGCGCATTATTCATTATGTAAGTCGCACCGTTAGCGCATTATTCATTTTGTAAGTCGCACCGTTAGCGCATTATTCATTATGTAAGTCGCACCGTTAGCGCATTATTCATTTTGTAAGTCGCACCGTTAGCGCATTATTCATTTTGTAAGTCGCACCGTTAGCGCATTATTCATTATGTAAGTCGCACCGTTAGCGCATTATTCATTTTGTAAGTCGCACCGTTAGCGCATTATTCATTATGTAAGTCGCACCGTTAGCGCATTATTCATTTTGTAAGTCGCACCGTTAGCGCATTATTCATTTTGTAAGTCGCACCGTTAGCGCATTATTCATTATGTAAGTCGCACCGTTAGCGCATTATTCATTTTGTAAGTCGCACCGTTAGCGCATTATTCATTATGTAAGTCGCACCGTTAGCGCATTATTCATTTTGTAAGTCGCACCGTTAGCGCATTATTCATTTTGTAAGTCGCACCGTTAGCGCATTATTCATTATGTAAGTCGCACCGTTAGCGCATTATTCATTTTGTAAGTCGCACCGTTAGCGCATTATTCATTATGTAAGTCGCACCGTTAGCGCATTATTCATTTTGTAAGTCGCACCGTTAGCGCATTATTCATTTTGTAAGTCGCACCGTTAGCGCATTATTCATTATGTAAGTCGCACCGTTAGCGCATTATTCATTTTGTAAGTCGCACCGTTAGCGCATTATTCATTATGTAAGTCGCACCGTTAGCGCATTATTCATTTTGTAAGTCGCACCGTTAGCGCATTATTCATTTTGTAAGTCGCACCGTTAGCGCATTATTCATTATGTAAGTCGCACCGTTAGCGCATTATTCATTTTGTAAGTCGCACCGTTAGCGCATTATTCATTTTGTAAGTCGCACCGTTAGCGCATTATTTATTATAAGTCGCACCGTTAGCGCATTATTCATTATGTAAGTCGCACCGTTAGCGCATTATTCATTTTGTAAGTCGCACCGTTAGCGCATTATTCATTTTGTAAGTCGCACCGTTAGCGCATTATTCATTTTGTAAGTCGCACCGTTAGCGCATTATTCATTATGTAAGTCGCACCGTTAGCGCATTATTTATTATGTAAGTCCCCCACATTTAGCTTTTGGCCAAGCGCCTGGTTTCCTTCAGACTACAAAACAAAATACTCATGCACACTTCAATCAAAATATCAAAATGGAAATAACAAGCTAAAACATAAAAATAAGCAAATACGAAATCAAACTAGAAAAAGAAAAATAAGAGCTAAACAAAACAAAACTTGGGTTGCCTCCCAAGAAGCGCTTAATTTATTTAGGAGTCTTAAGCTAGACTCCTTCACTACTCATTCATCAATGACATAAGGGCCAGATTATATGCCCTCGTCCTTATTGCTATCCTCCTCATAGTAGTGTTTCACTCTCTGCCCATTGACTATAAAACTACCCCCACTATTGCCACGTAACTCTACATGTCTCGACGGGTAACCTTTAATGACTTCAAATGGTCCTGTCCATTTTGATCTAAGTTTCGGCGCCTTGAGCTTAAATCTGGAGTTAAACAAGAGCACCTTATCACCTTCCTTGAATTCTTTCATCTTAATTCTCCTATCATGCCATGCCTTTGTTCTCTCCTTATGGATACTAGAGTTTTCATAGGCTTGTTGTCTAAGTTCTTCTAATTCATCAAGTTGCAAGTACCTTTCCTTCCCAGCTTCATCTAAATCCATGTTACAATTCTTAATTGCCCAATAAGACCTATTCACTATTTCTAATGGTAAATGTCATGTTTTTCCATATACTAACTTATAAGGTGTGGTTCCTATGGGTGTCTTATAAGCTGTCCTAAATGCCCAAAGTGCATCATCTAACCTATTTGCCCAATTCTTAGGATTATCTTTAACTGTTTTCTCTAAAATTCTCTTAAGTGCCCTATTGGTGTTTTCTACTTGGCCACTAGTCTGAGGGTGATAAGCTGTTGAAAACCTATGGCTGACTCCATATCTCTTAAGTACCTTTTCTAACTGAGCATTTGCAAAATGACTACCCCTATCGCTGATCAAAGCCTTAGGCATTCCAAACCTACTAAACAGATTCTTAAGGAAATCAACAACTACCTTAGCATCATTAGTGGGTAAAGCCTTGGCTTCCGTCCACTTTGACACATAGTCTACTGCTACTAGAATATACTTAAACTTATGAGATGGTGGAAATGGTCCCATGAAATCTATTCCCCAAATATCAAATACTTCGCAAACCTGTATGCTCCTCTGTGTGATCTCATCTCTCTTGGTGATCGATCCTTGGCGCTGGCATGCATCACATAACTTAACAAAAGTCTTGGCCTCCTGAAAAATTCCAGGCCAATAAAATCCTGCCTCAAATACCTTCCTAGTTGTAGTCGACGGGCCATAATGCCCTCCTGTGGGTCCTGAATGACAATCATCTAATATCTTCCTACTCTCTCTTTCCGACACACATCTCCTAATCATACCGTCTGCACACATCCTAAACAAGTATGGTTCCTCCCAGTAGTAATACTTAAGGTCTGAAAACAACTTATTCCTATGGTAATAGTCTAAATGCAACGGTAAAACTCCTGCAACTAGGTAATTAGCTATGTCAGCGAACCAAGGTGCATCTTCCTTATCATCTACTTCTACCCTCATCAAATTCTCTTCTGGGAAGGCTTCATCTATCTCTTCACAATCAGGTTCCTCCTCATCTAGGTTATCTAATCTACTGAGGTTATCTGCAGCTACATTTTCTGCTCCTTTCTTATCCTTAATCTCCAAATTAAACTCTTAAAGCAGTAACACCCACCTAATTAACCTAGGCTTAGCATCTTTCTTATTAATGAGGTATCTAATGGCTGAATGGTCAGTAAATATGGTGACTTTCTGCAATACTATGTAATGTCTAAACTTATCTAGGGCAAAGACTACCGCAAGAAATTCCTTCTCTGTAGTTGTGTAGTTCCTTTGGGCCTCATTAAGGGTTTTGCTAGCATAATATATCGGCCTAAAATGCTTATCTATCCTTTGACCTAACACAGCTCCTACGGCGAAATCACTAGCATCGCACATTATCTCAAAAGGCAATGCATAATCAGGTGATACTACTATAGGGGAATCTACAAGGTGTTTCTTAAGTTTCTCAAATGCCTTAATACAATCCCTATCAAAGTCAAACCTAACATCTTTCTCTAAAAGTCTGGTCATTGACCTAGCTATCTTGGAAAAATCCTTAATAAATCTCCTATAAAACCCTGCATGACCTAGAAAACTCCTAACTCCTTTGACTTTAACCGGAACCGGTAACCTAGCCATCACATCTATCTTAGCCTTATCTACTTCTATTCCTGCTTTAGACACCTTATGTCCTAATACTATTCCTTCCTTAACCATGAAATGACACTTTTCCCAATTCAACACCAAATTAGTTTCTTCACACCAGGCTAACATCTTATCTAAATGCCTAAAACACGAGTCGAACGAATTCCCAAAGACTGAAAAGTCGTCCATAAACGCCTCCACTGACTTCTCTAACATATCCTGAAAAATCATTGCCATGCACCTCTGAAAGGTGGCAGGAGCATTACACAGTCCAAAAGGCATCTTCCTATAAGCATAGGTTCCATAGGGGCAAGTAAATGTTGTCTTCTCTTGGTCTTCCGTATGAATGGGAATCTGAAGATACCCTGAAAATCCATCGAGAAAACAAAAGTACTCGTTCCCTGCTAAGCGTTCTAACATCTGGTCCATAAAGGGTAAAGGGTTATGGTCTTTCCAAGTAGCCTTATTAAGCTTCCTATAATCTATGCAAACTCGCCATCCCGTTACAGTCCTAGTTGCTATCATCTCATCCTTCTCGTTGGCTACTACTGTCATTCCTCATTTCTTAGGTACGCAGTGAATAGGGCTTACCCATTCGCTATCTAAGATGGGAAAGATAATCCCTGCATCTAATAACTTAATCACCTCCTTCTTCACTACATCCTTCATATTAGGGTTTAGGCGTCTCTGTTTCTGAACTACTGGTTTCGAGTTAGTTTCTAAATGTATCCTATGGTTACAATATGAAGAATCTATACCTCTAATGTGAGCTATCTTCCAAGCGAACACCTTTTTATGTGACCTAAGGACCCTCATTAAAGCTGCCTTCTCCTTCTGACTCAGCTTCGACGAAATGATAACCGGGAGTTGTGACTTTCCTTGGAGGTAAGCATACTCCAATCCTTGCGGCAACGGTTTCATCTCAAGATCGGTTGGCGGTTCTTCTAATGAGGTGATGAGGTTATTTGGTGTCCTATTCCTAGTACCTCCTCAATTTCCAGATTTGCTCTATTATCTACATCTAACAATTCAACTTCTTCAGCACAAACTCCTATATCGTCCTTTCCTAAATCTGGGTCTACTTCCATAGTCAAACTAAGCTTCTTTCTACCATTTCCTATTGTAATCCTTCTATCTGCTAATTCGATTACGGCTTTGGCTGTGTTCAAGAATGGTCTTCCTAAGATGACCGGGACTTTCTTGTCCTCCGGTATATTCATAACTACGAACTCAGCCTGAAAATGCAGGTCTCCTACGGTTACTTTCACTACATGGGTCTTTCCTAAAGGACGTTGAAAGGTCTGGTCTGCTAACTTAATAGTCATCATGGTGGTATCTAGTGCTGCGTCACTTAACTTAGTGTACATGGTCCAAGGCATCAGCTTAATACTAGCTCCTAACTCGGCTAGATAATCACAACTAATCTTATCTCCTATCTTAAATGGTATAACGAAACTACCTGGATCCTCTAGCTTCGGGGTGATGAACTCATCTCCTTTCTCCAGAATTCCCTTAACTTCCTCGATTCCATGCACATCCTTCGGGATTCTGTCTTCATTGATCATATCCTTGATATACCTAGCATACCCCGGTGTCAGCCTAACCAACTCAGTAAACGGTATCTTCACCTCCGTCCCGTACATCGTGTCCTTGAAAATCTCTCCTTTCTGCTCTACTCGACTTATTCTCAGCTTCTGTGGATACGGAACTGTTCGGCTGTATGGTTTCGACCGAGATGTCGAATCTGCTTTCGGAGGTGCCATCGGCGCTGGTGGTGATCCAGCGGCGCTGGAACTGTTTCTGGGCTCGCCAGCGGCGCTGGAAGCTTGCCCAGCGGCGCTGGGAGTTTTCCTGGACCAACCAGCGACGCTGAGAGTGTGTCCAACAGCGGTGGGGTCGATTCTGGACTCACCAACGGTGCTGGGATTGTCCCAGTGGCGCTGGTCTTGTCGTCCAGACTCTGTTTCCTTCTCGTTTCGACTCACGGCTTCGGTTTCATCTTCCGCTTCTGCTGGATCATCTTCTTCATCTCTTTCCTCAGCTTCCAGAGGATTCGGGGGTAATTTTGTTTCTTTCCCCGATCGGGTTGTGATTCCTTTCATTTCTTCGTCCCGCTTATCTCTATCTTCCCTTACTATGGCTACCACTGTTTCACACAAGCTGCTGAACATTTTTGCTAGCATATTTTTCATGTCATTCGCGTTCTTCTCAAACCTCTCTTCCATCTCTTCTTTTAGAACATACTCTTTTGGTTTTGGTGGCTCTTCATCCTCCAAGCTCCTCTCTTGCTCACTTCTATCATTTAACACTCTATAAGCATCCTTTGCCTTCATATACTCAAACATGCCACCTCCCATGAGATCCAACTCCTTCCTAGTTTCACTCGTTGCTCCAATATAAAAATGCTCCAAAATATTCTCATCGGTTTTATTGTGACTGTGGCATTCCTTGACCATCCTCTTCATCCTTCGCCACGCTTCTCCACTGCTTTCGTTTTCCGCTTGCTTGAAAGTATTTATCCTTCCTAAAAGTTGCATTCTTAGATCCCTTGGAAAGAATCTGTTGCTAAACTTTCCTCTCAACTCCTCCCAATTGGTGATGCTGTCAGAATCGAGGTTATCGTACCAAACTTTAGCGGTTCTCGTCAAGGAGGGTGGAAATGTCAGCAACTTCGCCGCAACTTCAGTTCCTATTCCGTAGTA
>CM067175.1:47706025-47740299 GCA_034093135.1 Erigeron breviscapus | reverse complement strand
CTTCTGAACATCCTCCACCCTTTGAATAAGGTTTTGGATGTCGGCTTGGAAGGAGGCAAATTGAGTGTCCAGTGACGGAGGAGAACGTGTCACTGGACCAGCAGCAGCTACCACTGGAGTAACTGGAGGAGGCAAATTGAGAGAAACCTCCCCAGTTGACATCGCAGCAGTTGAGGAATAGTAACAGAAGTGGTGGAAGAAGGAAGGACATGAACTTCAAGTTGTTGGACATGCTGAGAATGCTCAGGTGTGTCCAACGGCGGCGGTGGTGGCATTTCTCGAAGAAGTGAGAACTGCCCAGATGGTGATGGTGCCATACGTCTGTTTCCAGACATATAGTTATATGTGGGAAATGGAGTTTCAGTAGGCTCATTTGTTTGAGATGGTAAAATTGAAATTGAAGCTTCTGGAGGCGAGACATGAGATGAAGGGTTTTGATCTTGTAAAGAAGAATCAAAAATCTCTATGTCTGAAGCAGTTCCTTCAGAATCCGAAGATTCAATAAGGATTTCCTCGTCATTAACATTCATGTCCAGATCCATGAATGTAACTGAGGGCTGACCAGATTGATCAGTCTCCAGATGACCTTCTCCAGTTTCCTGGAAGGTTGCATCTGTTGAAGGTTCAGTTACCAGGGTAACTTCACTAGGGATAGAGGTCAATGGGGTTGCCTCAGTTATAACTGCTCCATCCACAGTCATAACATCATCGGCCGTAGAGTTTGGAGCTTCAGTCTCTAGCTGTGACTGGCCGAAGACATCGTCAGCTCGTGCAAGAAAAGTGTTAGAAGTTTGGCCGTGGACACTTTGTGCAGACTCTAACTCTATTCCGGGTTGGGGTAGCCCAGTATCATCTTCACCACCCTCTCTTACTGAAATTTTGAGGGTGGCTGCTTGAGGTTGTCCCATTTGACTATCTCCAGGTTCCTGTTGGGAGGAAACTGGAGGGCTGGCTTGGTTTCTACTGTCAGTGGCAAGTGCTGACTGTTTCCTAGGACGACGTGATCTTGTTGCCTTTGGAACACCTGAGGACCTGTTGGGAGGTCTCCAGGGTAGATAGTTAAAGGGACTGACACGCTGGTGCTGGAGGGGTTAGACTGTTGCCCAGGTTCGGCAATTGTCACGATTCCAGCAGACGAACTGGTGGGTCCCTCATTGTTTTGAGGCCCGCCCAGTTGTCTTTCTGACTCACCTTGGACTGGTGCATTGGTTTTAGAGAATGCCAGCAACATTCTCTGAGGGATCTCAACCTCCCCATCGATAGATGTTAGGGAGTCAAGATTCCTCAACAACTCTGGGACAGTGTACAGTGATTGAGTATTATAATATTCTTCACTGCCCAGAAGTTGTAGAAAACAGAGTGACAAATACCTGGAGAAGGGGATGCATAATCCCCTGGAGCCCTTTAGTTTTTACCAGGCTTCTGAATAATATGTCAGCAAAGTCCACTCTGAGTCCATTCCACAAGCAGTAAGCCATCTCTGCTTGTGTGGAGTTGATCTGGTCCAGTCCACCAGAACTCCCGCCCATGCTTTCCACAAGGTGAATGAAGAAGTACCTCCAGGATGGTGAAAGGCCCTTCATTGTCATAGCACCTTTGGTTTTTAATACCCCATTTTCCAAACACTCCTTGTTTCCCATATCAAGGAGTACCTGGCGAAAATTTATATTTTGGGATATCACAACTAGAGACTCACCCTGTCTCCAGTAGTTGAGGTGCAGAGCATCCCTCAACATTTCTGCTGTTAAGGTACACTCGACTGATCCATCTTTAAGAGTGAAGGAGATAGATGAACAGTCTTCGGAAAGTTCTGCTGTGTACCAAAACTCACACAAGTAATCATGGTACAACTTGTGTGGGTTTAGGGAAAAAGACTCGCCGAGGGGAGAATCACGAAGAAATGTTTGGATTCTCCCGATTAATGTATCGGCGGCTTGATTCCCCCTCAAACTAGCCATGGGATTATTCGGATTCAATTTTATTGATGTGGAATTTGAAGGGGCACCACTGGCTCGTTTGACATTATTTGATGGATTATAAGGGACTGTAAGCAGATTTACATCCCTACTTCTCGATTTAGGTGCCATTTTAGAAAGATTTGAATATGAAACTGAAAATTTGGGAATTAGGGTTTTTGATTTATGAAGCAGAGAGAGGAATGAAGCTATTTGATGATGATTGGGAGTAAATGAGAGAATGTGAAAAGAAAGTAAATGTGTTTCGGAGTAAATAAGGGGTATTTATAAGGAAAATTATGATCCCAATGAAATACCAAGAATTATTTTATTATCAAAACTCAAATTTGTAGATATTTTTATAAAAGTTAATTTGAATTTTGAACCAAAAATTTAATTCTCTGTGTCAGCATTAAATGCTACGACGGCTTAACTTACCCACGCGCCCACTAACTTTTCATATTCCCAATACAAAGTGTTACCTTTTACAAAAATGACCTTAACACGTCATATGACGATAGTGAGTAGGTTAAAACACTCGAGTACCATCACGTGTCACAAGTATTGACCAAGTATTTTACAACGTTATGAAATCTGGTTGACCACCAGTTTTAGACAAGACTGAACATGTACACTGGAGGATTAGTCCAGTGCAATTTTTCAAACTTAAGAACTTTGGTTAGAAAAATATTTTGAGTCTTTCCCCCTAGAATGATGATCTAGAAATCAATAAGTGCCAGGATAGTATCACAAAGGCGTTCAATAGCCTGACGAGCAAAGATTATCTGGACCTCCTCAACTGGAGAACTTCATCAGTGTCACTGACGCGTTCATAACAAAAATCTCCAGTTTTAAGGATTTAACATTCCCAGTTCGCTGATGAGATGTTTAAAAGTTTTCTCGTCAAGAGGTTTTGTAAACACATCAGCGAGCTGTTTGTCAGTGGGGATGAAATGTATTTCAATGTCTCCTTTCATAACATGATCATGAATGAAATGATACCTAATGTCAATATGCTTTGTCTTAGAGTGCATCACTGGGTTGTGAGATATAACAATTGCACTGGTGTTGTCACAAAAGATTGGGGTCCTTGTATACTTCTGACCATAATCTAGTAACTAGTTCTTGATCCAGAGAATCTGGGCACAACAACTGGCCGCAAAAATGTACTCTGCCTCAGCAGTGGACATAGAGACTGATGTCTGCTTCTTGCTGGTCCAACTTACCAGTTTTCCTCCAAGGAAATGACAACCTCCAGTGGTGGATTTCCTATCAATCTTACAACCTGCATGATCTGAATCTGAATAACCCATTAGATCTAACCATGAGCCTTTGGGATACCAAAGACCAAGGCTAGGACACCCTTTCAGGTATCTGAAGATGCGCTTAACAGCATGCAAATGTGATTATTTTGGGTTAGCCTGAAATCTGGCACATAGACATGTTGCAAACATTATATCTGGTCAACTGGCAGTTAAATACATCAATGAACCAACCATACCACGATATTCAGTGGTGTTCACTGGTTTGCCAGTTGGGTCAGAGTCCAAATTTAAAGGTGTTGCAATAGGTGTGTTTTTCGATGGGATTGAATCATATTTGTATTTTCTTAACAAATCTCTGACATATTTTTCTTGGTTTATAAAAATTCCATTTTCAGTTTGCTTAATCTGAAGACCCAAGAAAAACGTTAATTCACCCATTAAACTCATTTCATACTCAGATGACATGATTTTAGAAAACCTTTTACACATTGCATCATCAGTTGAACCAAATATAATATCATCAACATAGATCTGTACCAGTAAGATATTACCTTTTTCTTTCAAGATAAATAAGGTATTATCTATTGCACCTCTTTGAAAGCCATTTTTGAGAAGATGTTTAGTTAAAGTATCATATCAGGCTCTTGGGGCTTGTCTAAGACCATACAAAGCTTTGTTCAGTCTATATACCCAGTGAGGATGCTTCTCATCGATGAAGCCTGGAGTCTGTTTAACATACACTTCTTCTTCCAATGTTCCATTAAGAAACACACTTTTGACATCCATCTGGAAGACTTTGAACTGCAGATGGGCTGCATAAGCAAGAAATATTCTGATGGCTTCAAGTCTTGCAACTGGAGCAAAAGTTTCATCAAAATCAACGCCCTTTGCTTGACAATAACCCTTGGCAACTAATCTGGCTTTGTTTCTGACAACATTGTCATCTTCATCCATCTTGTTTCGGTAGACCTATCTTGTACCAATGGGTTCTTTCTTTAACCTTGGTGGACAAGGAACAAGTTCCCACACATTATTCCTTTCAAACTGGATGAGCTCTTCTTGCATAGCTTCCACCCAGCTTGGGTCTGCCATAGCCTCGTCAATCTTCTTTGGTTCAATCAGTGATAAGAAGTTGACGTTTAAGCATTGCTCACTGGTGGCTCTCTAGTCTGATCAATTGGATGTGCTCGAGTCCATTTAGTGTATTGACTAGGCTGGTGTATTACAATATCAGTGCAAGTCACCTGGCGATCTTCTTCAGTTGCAGCAGCTTCTGGAGGAGGATCAGTCCAAACTACTTCTATATCCTCATCAGAGTAAATGAGGTCACGATTTGCATCATGAAATTCTTCATTAAAAGGCATTTCTTGAAGAACTGGAGAAGTTGGAGTTTGAACTGGTGCTGATATTGGAGTGGCACGTACATCAGATCCAATCACCAGTTTCTGTGGTAAGTTGAAACTGATGGAGGGATAAAATGAAGTGTCACTGGTGGTGCTCTTCTTCTTAACTGGTTCCAGTTGAATGTAACTGGAAACATCTTCTGGTGAAACAACTGACTGATGAACTTGGTCAGTTTCACCAAAATTTATTGGAACGACTGGAGAAATATCAAGGCTTGGTCTCTTGTTAATTGCATCATTTGATTCGTCAAATGTGACATGAATTGTCTCGTGAACCTTTTGGAGTCTATAATTATAAACTCTAAAGGCCTTTCGAATATCTGAATAGCCTAAAAATACACCTTCATCAGCTTTTGCATCAAACTTTCCAAGTTGACTGGAATCATTTAAAATATAAACTGGACAACCAAATACATGAAAATATCCAATATTTGGTTTTCAATTCCTGAGTACTTCATAGGCAGTCTTCTTATGTCTCTTGATGTAGACTGACCGGTTTTGGGTGTGACAAGCAGTTGCAACTGCTTCAGCCCAGAAACTGGTGGAAAGACCTGATTCAGATAGCATGCTTCTGGCCGCTTCTATCAGTGTGCGATTCTTTCTTTCCACAACTCCATTCTGCTCTGGAGAGTGTGCTGATGAGAAGTTTTGAGAGATGCCAGTGTCATTGCAAAATGTTTCAAGTACTTTATTTTGAAATTCAGTACCATTATCACTTCGCAACTGACAGACTTTTCGAGTGTATTTGAGTTCAATTCTTTTGATGAGAGAGATGATGTCAGCAGGTGCATCACTTTTGGATCTGGAGGAATACCACCCAACAATATCTGGTGAATTCATCGACCACAACTAGAGTGTACTTCTTTCCAGCTCTAGTTTGAACATTCACTGGACCAAAGAGATCCATATGAAGCATCTGAAGAGGTTCAGTGATGCTAAAGTTTTGCCTTGTTTTGAAACTGGCCCTTTTCTGGTTGCCCATCTCACACCCTGGATATGGCTTTTCTTTATTAAAAGAAATTTGAGATAAACCATCCACCAGTTGTTTGCGAGACAACTTATTAATATTTTTGAAATTAAGATGGGATAATCTTTTGTGCCATAGCCAGTTGGTGTCCTCATCAGCCTTGGTATAGAAACACTGCTCTTTCGGAGCTGGTTCCATATCCATGATGTACACATTTCCCTTCCTTGGTGCAATCATCACCACTTTCCAATCCTTGTTAAATATGGTGCCTTGAGCAATATCGAACAATACCTTGTATCCATCATCACAAAGTTGACTGACATTGATCAGGTTATATTTCAAACCATTCACAAATGCAACTCTGGTGAACTGGACTTGTCCATTATTGATTACACCATATCCTTCAGTCTTTCCATTCTGATCATTACCAAACGTCACTGCCAGTCCATCTTGGACAGTGAACTCTTTCAGCAGGGGCTTACATCCGGTCATTGTCCGTCCAGCTGCTCTGTCCAAATACCAGGTATTCTTCTTTCGATCGCCCTGCACACCCACAAAAATCATCAGTTATTTTTGTGAACCCATCTTTTCTTGATGGGTTCACTGGACTTCACTACAGAAGTCTCAGTTGATTGTTGTGGTGTTGAACTGGAGGCTGCATCTGGATCTTTTTCACCAGCTCCAGGTGCAGGAGTAAAAACGATTGGTATTTGATATTTACTCCCCTTTTTCTTTCCAGATTTTGTTCCAGATGGAACCTTTTGTTTTGGTTTTAAGGGGGTTTTAATATTTTGTTTTTCAACTGGAGGTGATGAACCTCCTTCCAGATTTTAATTTTTGATTTTCAAGTTCAAGAGCCTCAATTTTCAAAACTGACTCCTTGAGAGCCAACTGGACACTTTGTAAATCATTTAATTGTGGTTTAACATTGTTCAGTTCAGTTAAGATAGTTTCCAGATATCTTTCACTGTCTGCTCTAACAGTTTCCACAAACACTAAATCACCATTTAGTGATTCAGCATGGTCCAGTTTCAGTTCTGGGTCAACCTGGTTGTCATAATCACATACCTTTTTCAAAATGATGTCCACCCATCTTCCAGTGATGACATCTTTTTTTGCCACATGTTGATGTTGATCTTCCAAGGCCATGAAACACATGTCCCTTTGATGAGTCATCAGAGTATTCCCACTTTCCTTCAGTATTTTCCATCATGCATTTGTTCTTTTTCAAGATCAGATTTTAATTTTTGGTTTTCAAGTTCAAGAGCCTCAATTTTCAAAACTGACTCCTTGAGAGCCAACTGGACACTTTGTAAATCATTTAATTGTGGTTTAACATTGTTCAGTTCAGTTAAGATAGTTTCCAGATATCTTTCACTGTCTGCTCTAACAGTTTCCACAAACACTAAATCACCATTTAGTGATTCAGCATGGTCCAGTTTCAGTTCTGGGTCAACCTGGTTGTCATAATCACATACCTTTTTCAAAATGATGTCCACCCATCTTCCAGTGATGACATCTTTTTTTGCCACATGTTGATGTTGATCTTCCAAGGCCATGAAACACATGTCCCTTTGATGAGTCATCAGAGTATTCCCACTTTCCTTCAGTATTTTCCATCATGCATTTGTTCTTTTTCAAGATCAGATTTTAATTTTTGGTTTTCAAGTTCAAGAGCCTCAATTTTCAAAACTGACTCCTTGAGAGCCAACTGGACACTTTGTAAATCATTTAATTGTGGTTTAACATTGTTCAGTTCAGTTAAGATAGTTTCCAGATATCTTTCACTGTCTGCTCTAACAGTTTCCACAAACACTAAATCACCATTTAGTGATTCAGCATGGTCCAGTTTCAGTTCTGGGTCAACCTGGTTGTCATAATCACATACCTTTTTTTGCCACATGTTGATGTTGATCTTCCAAGGCCATGAAACACATGTCCCTTTGATGAGTCATCAGAGTATTCCCACTTTCCTTCAGTATTTTCCATCATGCATTTGTTCTTTTCATTTTCTCTTTCAAATGACAAGAGGGCAATCTGGGCCTTAAGCTTTTTATATTTGGCTTTATAGCTATCATCAGGCCGATTGAAATTTGGGACAGATGGACCAGTTTGGTTGTTCATCTGACTAGATATGCATTCCTTCATAAAGTGACCTTTCTTACCACACTTATAGCAGGTAAGATTGGCTTTATCCAGTGAGCTGGAGCTGGAAGCATTGTTTGGGCCATTAAATCTTTTAGATTTATGCTTAAACCTATTAAAGGTTTTAGCAATCATGGCTACCAGATCATCATCTTCAGTTTCATCACAACCATCACTGATTTCAGTGGTCAGGCCAGAGTTCATGAAGCTGTTTAACATCTCCTTCATTGAGTGTGACTGGACACTCTCTGCAGACATTAAGGCAGCACAAGATCGGTCAGTTATGCTAGCAACCTTGGGATTCTGGGCATGGTTCATGGCATCCTGCTCAGCCACCAGTCTTGCTGCATTATTATCTTCAGTGAATCTGAAGGCTCCATAGAGCGATGCAAGAGTGTGACTGTGCAAGGTTTTACCTTGTCTTAAGACAAGAACCATGTTTTCCCATTTGGAGGGAAGAATATCACAAAACTTCTCAAGAAGAATATCCTTATCCTTCTCAACACCCAAACCTCTCAACTAGTTGATAAGGCTAGTAAATCTGGTATAAGTACCAGTTAAACTTTCATTGGGTAGAGCGAAGAAGGATTCATACTTCTTGTTCAGGGCAACTTTACGAGTGACAATAGTGTCATCTCCTCCCTCAAACTGAATGACTAATTCATCCCACATTGCCTTGGCACTGGGAACAACACAAGTGTTGGAATTAAGTCTTCAGGGACAGCTCCAAGGATCATGTTCTTGAGTCTGGTGTCCAGATCTACAAGTCTACGATCCTAATCAGACCAATGGTCTTCGAGCTTTTTTCTGGAACCTCTTCTTCCAGTAGGATCTAGAAGAGGACTTACCCCAAGAGACATGGGTATATAAGGTCCATCCTTAAGGATTTTTAGCATATACCTCTCTATCCCACCAAAATGCAAGAGCATTCTGGTCTTCCATGTTCCAAATGTCTCACTGTTTCCATCAAATTTGGTAACATGAGTATTGGAGTAGTGAACATGGACATGGTTAGGGGCATTAGGAGGAGGAGGAGGGTTGGTATTAGCATTTTGAACAGGTGGTGTACCAGGTGGAACATTAAAGTTAATATTTTCAATATTAGGACCAGAACCATTCTCACCTTCAGTAGTAGACATCTAAGCAGATCTAGGCAAGTATATTAGCCTTCTGCTCTGATACCACTTGTAAGTCCCAACTCAATAGATGGTACTAACTAAAGACACCTCTATGTCAATGGTGAGATACTTTGCAATATACACACTGTATCTGGAGACGACCAGTTGCAGTGTGTGATATACCAGGTATACTGGAAGTTACTTATTTAGGTAACAATGTAAAATAAGTAAAGACAATGCAATAATAGAAAGTACTTGTAAAGTAAATTGGTGAGACAATATGTATTTTTCAAGTGTAATTTATTTATTAACTTTAAATAAATTACAAGGTTGTTGCGGAACCAAGATAATACAAAGTATGTAAATATCCTAACAACCTATGAAATACAATTGATCTATACTTGGAAATTCTCTAAACAATCGAAACACTTAAAGTTGTGAAATGTTCCTTTTTGCGATTGAGAGAATATTGCACAAGTTCACCAAGAATATTGCAGGTTTGCAAAGTTGTTTCTTGGTTGTGCAAAGACCTCTATTTATAGGCAAAGTTGACATTGGGATGTCAACTTTGACCGTACAAATATGGTTGAGAGCATTTAAGGAATAGCATTTAATTCCTTAAAATGCTGTGTAAAGTTGTGACATAAAGTAACTTTACTCAACCTGCTTTATGTACCTTTTGTACTTTATACATAGATAAATCCTTTTATCCGTGTAATAGCACATAAAGCATAAAGGTCTTTTTCTCGTAATCAGTGTAAAGCTTTGTAAGTACTTTACACTGATGTTCTCCAGTTTATATCTGAGTAGAATGATAACTGGGCTTCGTTGCCATTGTGTGACAACCGCCAAAATTTCAGGTTGACTAATTTACTATTATGTGTGCTATTTAAAATTTTTTGTACATCAAACAATATGAACAAACATTTTATGGCATAATAAACTGAATAAATATTTTTAATAAATTATGGATAATTATTGCCAAGAACTCAAATAGTTATTTGAGAGCTGCTTGTAAATACTTTTTCATACTTATACTATCAATAACTGTATTTATGAATAGTGATCGTGAATAGTGACCGTGAATAGTACCGTGAATAGTAACGGTGAATATTAAAGATAAAAAGTAAATTTTGAATAGTAAAGGTAAAAAGTAAATTTTAAATAGTAAAGGTAAAAAGTAAATTTTAAATAGTAAAGGTAAAAAGTAAATTTTAAATAGTAAAGGTAAAAAGTAAATTTTAAATAGTAAAGGTAAAAAGTAAATTTTAAATAGTAAAGGTAAAAAGTAAATATAAATAGTAAAGGTAAAAAGTAAATTTTAAATAGTAAAGGTAAAAAGTAAATTTTAAATAGTAAAGGTAAAAGTAAATTGAATAGTAAACATCGCTTTCATACTTTATTCTTATAATATAAACGTCCAAAACTGTAACATCCCAAAACTTAATCATTCATGTTGACTAACGTCGTTAGGTCAAATTATAAGTCCGTGATACGTTTGTGTGGAAATGTGTGTTTATATGTTTATGTGCCCTATATGTGAGATTTAATTATCTTTAATGAGTGACAATAAAGTAGATTTAATGATGTGTAAAAGGCCTTTGTAGTGTGTGAAAGTGCTTTAGTGTGTTATATGTATCCCCAATAAGTGTTTTTAAGCGAAATAAAGTCGATATGAAGTCCAGGGACCAATTTTGCCAATGTTGGAAAGTTAAAAACGGGTTAAGAAAGGGATTAGACTAATCTAGGTTAATTTGGCAGCCTCTAATCTAATTAGAAACACACACACAGCCTCTCTAATTCCCAAATTAAATTCTTAAGCAAATCTTCAAGGTTTTTGGTTAATCATTCGAGTGTTTTTGTAATTGGATTGGATCGGTCACTTGTTGTTCAGGTAATCAACGATCTACTACGTATATTTCAGATTCAAAGGTGATAATTAAAGGATTCAGATCTGATTTTAAAAGAGAATTCAATTAAGTTAGGGTTTATATTATGTTTTGATTAATTAATGTTCTAAACGGTGTCAAACGAGTTTGTAATCGATATGAATGATCAAAATATGTTTAACAATGTCAAAATCATGTTTTGGGTGAAGCCCAAGTCGTTTGTTTTTGGAAAAATCGAAGAACTTGGCCATATTTGAAATCTGGACGAAATTACTTTAAATTCGTTAGCTGAGTCTGATTTTGTACTAGCGAAGATAATCTTCGTTCTGGTTATCTTCGTTCTGGTTATCTTCGTTCTGGCTAACTTCGTTTGAAATGTTCTAAGTTCGTTTGGGCATTTCTAAGTTCGTTCAGTATGTCCTAAATTCGTTTGAAGGCAACTAAGTTCGTTCAGTGAGTCTAAGTTCGTAAGAACAAACCTAAGTTCGTTTTAAAGTTCGTTTGGGTCCCAAATGACTTATATTTTGTATATTAATGTATCTTAGGTGTCGGGGATTATTGTTAAGCACTTTTAGCCTTTCATTACGCGCGCACACTCCCAACAGGTAAGATACACTACTTTTGTCACGCTGAGGGTGCAACAAAAATGGTTCGTAAACTATAACCTCCATAACAGTAATGTATAACTCATAGGTGGTTGGGTTGATATGGGAGGTACTCGGGGATTAATGATGACGATGTTATGCCTAAAATGTTTCCCCGTACTTGTGGTTACGATATGAAATGTTATGATGAACGGTGGTTAATGATATGTTTACGATATGAAATGTTATGATGAACGGTGGTTAATGATATGTTTACGATATGAAATGTTATGATGAACGGTGGTTATTGATATGTTGTAATGTTGTTATGTGCATGTATATGTGGCTTGTTCATCTAGAACACTAGACCTTTTTAGGTTGCCATGACACGTGCACGTTTTAAGGCCCTAACGTGAAAAGATGATAGTATGGATTAGTTTAGGTTAAAGGTGGAAATCTAAACTAAATATGATAAATGCTCGAGCTAATTAGATGTTAAGTGTTATGCATAACCTGTGCCTTACGGTGGTAATAGGTACGTATAAATGGTGCCTTACGGTGGTAATAGGTACGTATAAATGGTGCCTAACGGTGGTAATAGGTACGTCATGCCTGACGGTGGTTATAGGTTCGTTAAAATGGTTGCTCGGGTGGCTCCTTGCAACAAGTCATATGTGGCGAGTAGTTTCGGGTGGCCTGATGACCCACCTAATGTCATGAACATAGCGTGCTACTCATGGATCGACATTGTCTTTACTTAAAAACGGTAACTTCGGTTACAACTTAACGAGGTGAATCAAAGTGATTAAATTGATTAGGCACGCTTAGGGTCATGAACTCTATGCTTATATGTGATGTGGATATGTTTATACGGTGGTATGAATGCCTAATTAAAATGACGTAATGCTTTAAAGTGACGATTTAAATGGATGAAATGTTTTGCTTAAACCTGGTGTTATCTTACTTAGCTTTATAGCTAACACTTGTTTCTTTTAATGTGTTGACACCTCTCAGGTTAGGCAGTGAGATGACGTGTGAAGCTTTGGCGAGAGATGGGTAGATGATCAAGCTGGCTTTAGTTTACCCAATAGCTTCGCATAGACCTTATGTTATTGATTTCCTTTATGGAACTTATGTAATGACTATGTTATGATTGCTTTATGTTGGGCAATCTTATGGATTTCTTTTATTACAGATTTGATGCTATTAGTAACACCACCAATGTTTTCTCAACTGTTTTCCTTAGTTGAGTATTTTCCTAAATCGTTTCCGCATGATTTAACGCCGTTAGGCGAAATTTTTGGAAATCCATATTTTTACGAAACGGGTGTTACAATTTGGTATCAGAGAAGTAGTTTAAGTGAACCAAGGCCTATTGACCATAGGATTTGGACTTAAACTTAGGATATGCATGCTAGGTACTCGTAGGATGCCTTAGCTAGTGATGACATGTGATGTAGGATGGGTTGGGATGAGTGCGAGTGTGATAAGGCTTACGAGATGTTTATGTTACGATGATATGATTTAGCCTTATCCCAACGAACTTTTGTTTTATTTCGCGCTTATCGATTCCACCATTTTATTGAAGGAAAATGGTTAACACTCGCAACCGCAACATCCAACGTGACGGAGCAACTGCCAGCGTTACTCCACCTGTCCATCCAGGTGCAGTTGCTACTAATGCTGCTGCTATGCTGCTGCTACTGCTGCTGCAGCTAACGTGAATAGAAATCGAGTGAATCCTCAGCAGGTCAATCGGCAAGGCTCGTTAGGCCCTATGCCTCCACCTCCTGGTAATCAACCCATAATTAACGAAGCAGTGGTGGAGCAAATCCCAAATGCAGCTGAATTGTACAATCTTGTGCTGACTCTCCAGGCCCAGTTAGCACAGACTCAGGAGCAACTGAACAACGCTCTTGCCGAAAATGCTGAAGGAACTGATGGCAATTTCTCAGTGCCTTCTCACCACACTGAGCTACCAGTTAATAATGTAGTCGTTCCCCCTGTTAATGTTGATGTGGCTCCTCCTAATGTAGTTCAAGCTCCTCGATTCAAGTTCGAAAGCTTTCAGAAGTGCGGAGCTCAGAAATTCTATGGAACACTTAATGCAGTGGGTTGCATGGAATGGCTTGATGATACTGAGATGGTTTTTGAAGCTTGTGATTGTCCCGAGGATAAGAAAGTGTTGTGTGCTAGCAGGATGCTGAAAGAAGGTGCTCGGGACTGGTGGAAGAGCATTACCATTTCGATGACTCCAGCTATGGTATCTGCTATTACGTGGGCTAACTTCAGACAGAAATTTATTGAAGAATATATTGGAGTTCATGAGCAGAGAAAAATGGAAAAAGAGTTTCGTGCCCTGAAGGCTGAAGTGGGAAAAATTAATAATTATGCTCGTTCCTTTATGGAAAAGATGAAATTTGTGGGTCATCTATTCAGAACTGATGCAGATCAAGTCGCCTGCTATGTCGATGGTTTACCTCCAAGTTATCAAGGTATTTGTAGGCAGCATAAGACTCTAACTGAAGCAATCAAAGAATCTAAAAAGCTTGATGATGATTTTGCTGCGGATAAGAAAGTTGAAAAGAAAGAGGATGAGAAGAAGTCTGGCAATAAGAGGAGGTTTGGTGGGTCAAATCGTTTTGGTAAGAAGTTCAAGGGATCTTCGTCCTCTGACAAGGGAAGGGCAGACAAGGATGGAAAATGGTGCCCAGGCTGCAAATCTATCCATTCTGGTCAGTGTTCTACAAGGACCCGCAGGTGCAATAGGTGTGGAACTCAGGGTCATACCATTGATCAATGCACTGACAAGGCAAGATGTTATAAATGTGGAGACACCAAGCACCGTATTGCATACTGCCCGCAGATGAAGAAAGATGAGGGAAAGAAGGCAGAAGCTTCCAAGGCCAAAGCCCGTGCTTTCCAGATGACGGCCGAGGAGGCAAAAGACGATGATCAGGTAGTTACTGCTACCCTTATTGTTAACTCCAAACCTGCTAATGTGTTATTTGATTCTGGTGCGAACAAATCTTTTGTGTCTACTCTGTTTGCTCCTAAGTTAGACATGATTACTAGTTCCTTACGGTGCCCTATAGAAGTAGAAGTGGCTAATGGTGCAACGTCTATTATTCGGGAAGGTTACTCTGATTGTCCTTTAGAAATAGAGGGTCGTTTGTTTACTGCTAACCTGTTACCCGCTACCATTCCTAGTTTTGATGTTGTTCTCGGTATGGACTGGATGTCGAAAAATGATGCTGTCGTCTTATGTGCAAAGAAAATAGTTCGTATCGCTACCCCTGACGGAAAAGGTGTTTGTGTCTATGGTGACAAGAAGCCGGGAAATGTTAAGGTGATCTCGATGATGAAAGCACTTCGTTGTATACGGCAAACTAAGTCACATTTTCTAGCTTATGTCATCGATTCTCGTATCGCGAAGCCTACAGTTTCTGATGTTGAAGTTGTTTCCGAGTTTCCAGATGTTTTCCCTGAAGATCTTCCAGGTCTTCCTCCTGACCGTGAGGTTGAGTTTTCTATCGACCTTATTCCTGGTGCTACTCCTGTAGCCAAAGCTCCGTATCGATTAGCTCCGACAGAGATGAAGGAGCTGATGACTCAAATTCAGGAACTTTTAGATAAAGGTTTCATTCGTCCGAGTTCCTCTCCATGGGGTGCTCCTATCCTTTTCGTAAAGAAGAAAGACGGATCCATGCGCATGTGTATCGATTATCGTGAGCTGAATAAAAGAACGGTGAAGAATAAGTACCCACTCCCTCGCATTGATGATTTGTTCGATCAACTTCAAGGTGCTTCCTATTTTTCGAAGATCGACTTACGATCTGGCTATCATCAACTGAAGGTTGAAGAGGAAAGTGTAGCCAAAACAGCGTTCCGAACTCGTTATGGTCATTACGAGTTCCTTGTCATGCCATTCGGTTTGACAAATGCTCCAGCGAAGTTTATGGATTTGATGAACCGCGTCTGTCGACCGTTTTTGGATCATTTCGTTATTGTTTTTATCGACGACATTCTTGTGTATTCAAAGACGGAAGAGGAACATAGAGAGCATTTGAGGGCTGTCTTACAAGTCCTCAGAGAGAAAAAGCTATATGCTAAGTTCTCCAAGTGCGAGTTCTGGCTAAAGGAAGTTCATTTCCTCGGCCATGTCGTCTCCTCTGATGGTATAAAGGTAGATCCTTCGAAGATAGAAGCGGTGTCGAAGTGGGAGCAGCCTAAGTCTCCTACAGAAATAAAGAGTTTTCTCGGTTTGGCTGGTTATTATCGACGTTTCATTCAGGATTTTTCGCGCATTGCCAAACCAATGACTGAATTAACGAAGAAAGGTGTGAAATTTGTATGGACTGATGCTCAAGAGAAAGCCTTCACAACGTTGAAAAAGAAGTTGTGTGAAGCTCCAGTCTTAGCCTTACCCGAAGGAACAGATGATTTAGTGGTTTATAGTGACGCATCCATCACGAGGTTAGGGTGTGTACTAATGCAACGAGACAAAGTTATCGCTTACGCTTCTCGACAGCTGAAGCCTCATGAGCGGAACTATCCTACTCATGACCTTGAGCTGGCTGCGGTTGTTTTTGCTCTGAAGTTGTGGCGACATTATCTGTATGGTACAAAGTGTACCCTATACACGGATCATAAGAGCTTACAGTATGTGTTTACTCAGAAGGACATGAATGTTAGACAACGGCGGTGGATGGAGTTATTAAAGGATTACGATTGTGAAATTAAATATCACCCAGGCAAAGCTAATGTGGTTGCTGATGCCTTAAGCCGCAAAGGATATGCGAGGAGTAGATTATGTGCGATGATTACAAAGATTGAGTCGAATTTACTGGAACCTATTCTATTAGCTCAAATCGAAGCGTTAAAGGATGATAATGTGGAAGCGGAGTCTATTGGGAAAAAGAAGAAGAACAGACTCCAAATGGAAGAAAATAGTCGTGGCCTTCGAACTTACAAAGGTAGAATATGGGTTCCTCTCTATGGAGGCAATCGTGAGTTAGTAATGGATGAAGCTCACAAAACTAAGTATTCTGTACACCCTGGTGCCACAAAGATGCATGCAGATTTGAAGCCTATTTATTGGTGGCCCAGTATTAAGAACGATGTGATGATGTATGTGCAGAAATGTTTGACGTGTGCTAAAGTGAAAGCTGAACATCAAAAGCCCTATGGGAAATTTCAGCAACTTGAGATCCCTGAGTGGAAATGGGATCACATTACGATGGATTTTGTGACCAAACTTCCAAGGACGCCTCGTGGTCACGATATGATATGGGTTATTGTCGATCGATTAACGAAGAGTGCTCACTTTCTCCCAGTTCGTGAGACTGCTCCTATGGAGAACTTCGCTACGTTGTATATTGATGAAGTGGTTACTAAACATGGTGTTCCGTTATCGATTGTGTCCGATCGTGATGCTCACTTTGTTTCCAAATTTTGGAAGAGCTTTCAACGGGAATTTGGTACTCAAGTTCGTCTAAGCACAGCCTATCATCCGCAGACCGATGGGCAAAGTGAAAGGACTATTCAAACGCTCGAAGATATGCTCAGAGCTTGTGTAACCATTATGGTGGTTCGTGGGATAAACACCTACCTCTTATTGAGTTTGCGTATAACAATAGTTATCATGCGAGCATTGGAATGCCACCTTTTGAGATGTTATATGGTAGAAAGTGTCGGACTCCTAGTTGTTGGTTGGAGCCCGGGGAAAAGCAATTTGCTGGACCCGAAGTAGTACAAATTACGGCCGATAAAGTTAATGTTGCAAAGAAAGCCTTACGTGTTGCTCGCGAAAGGCAAAAGTCATATGCCGATAAGAAAAGGAGGCCGTTCGATTTTAAAGAAGGCGAAATGGTTTTACTCAAAGTGTCGCCTTGGAAAGGTGTATTACGGTTTGGAAAACGTGGAAAGTTAAGCCCCAGATTCATTGGACCTTTTAAGATCATTAAGAAGGTTAATGAACAGGCATTTAAGCTGGACTTACCTCCAGAACTTAATGGAATTCACAACACATTTCATGTGTGTTATCTACGTAAGTGCTATGCGAATGAAACGGATGTCATTCCACTCGAGGACGTAAGTATTAATCCCAACAAGCAGATTGTCGATGAACCTGTTGCTATAATGGGAAGGAAACAAAAGAAGTTACGACGAAAGACTATCGATCTAGTTCTCATAAAGTGGAAACACAATCACGGCGAAAGTATGACTTGGGAGACCGAGTCCGTAATGCGGGAGACCTATCCCCACCTTTTTGATGCTGAAGTGATTCCGGGGACGGAATCCTCTTAAGGGGGAGGTAATTGTAACATCCCAAAACTTAATCATTCATGTTGACTAACGTCGTTAGGTCAAATTATAAGTCCGTGATACGTTTGTGTGGAAATGTGTGTTTATATGTTTATGTGCCCTATATGTGAGATTTAATTATCTTTAATGAGTGACAATAAAGTAGATTTAATGATGTGTAAAAGGCCTTTGTAGTGTGTGAAAGTGCTTTAGTGTGTTATATGTATCCCCAATAAGTGTTTTTAAGCGAAATAAAGTCGATATGAAGTCCAGGGACCAATTTTGCCAATGTTGGAAAGTTAAAAACGGGTTAAGAAAGGGATTAGACTAATCTAGGTTAATTTGGCAGCCTCTAATCTAATTAGAAACACACACACAGCCTCTCTAATTCCCAAATTAAATTCTTAAGCAAATCTTCAAGGTTTTTGGTTAATCATTCGAGTGTTTTTGTAATTGGATTGGATCGGTCACTTGTTGTTCAGGTAATCAACGATCTACTACGTATATTTCAGATTCAAAGGTGATAATTAAAGGATTCAGATCTGATTTTAAAAGAGAATTCAATTAAGTTAGGGTTTATATTATGTTTTGATTAATTAATGTTCTAAACGGTGTCAAACGAGTTTGTAATCGATATGAATGATCAAAATATGTTTAACAATGTCAAAATCATGTTTTGGGTGAAGCCCAAGTCGTTTGTTTTTGCAAAAATCGAAGAACTTGGCCATATTTGAAATCTGGACGAAATTACTTTAAATTCGTTAGCTGAGTCTGATTTTGTACTAGCGAAGATAATCTTCGTTCTGGTTATCTTCGTTCTGGTTATCTTCGTTCTGGTTATCTTCGTTCTGGTTATCTTCGTTCTGGTTATCTTCGTTCTGGTTATCTTCGTTCTGGTTATCTTCGTTCTGGTTATCTTCGTTCTGGTTATCTTCGTTCTGGTTATCTTCGTTCTGGTTATCTTCGTTCTGGTTATCTTCGTTCTGGTTATCTTCGTTCTGGTTATCTTCGTTCTGGTTATCTTCGTTCTGGTTATCTTCGTTCTGGTTATCTTCGTTCTGGTTATCTTCGTTCTGGTTATCTTCGTTCTGGTTATCTTCGTTCTGGTTATCTTCGTTCTGGTTATCTTCGTTCTGGTTATCTTCGTTCTGGTTATCTTCGTTCTGGTTATCTTCGTTCTGGTTATCTTCGTTCTGGTTATCTTCGTTCTGGTTATCTTCGTTCTGGTTATCTTCGTTCTGGTTATCTTCGTTCTGGTTATCTTCGTTCTGGTTATCTTCGTTCTGGTTATCTTCGTTCTGGTTATCTTCGTTCTGGTTATCTTCGTTCTGGTTATCTTCGTTCTGGTTATCTTCGTTCTGGTTATCTTCGTTCTGGTTATCTTCGTTCTGGTTATCTTCGTTCTGGTTATCTTCGTTCTGGTTATCTTCGTTCTGGTTATCTTCGTTCTGGTTATCTTCGTTCTGGTTATCTTCGTTCTGGTTATCTTCGTTCTGGTTATCTTCGTTCTGGTTATCTTCGTTCTGGTTATCTTCGTTCTGGTTATCTTCGTTCTGGTTATCTTCGTTCTGGTTATCTTCGTTCTGGTTATCTTCGTTCTGGTTATCTTCGTTCTGGTTATCTTCGTTCTGGTTATCTTCGTTCTGGTTATCTTCGTTCTGGTTATCTTCGTTCTGGTTATCTTCGTTCTGGTTATCTTCGTTCTGGTTATCTTCGTTCTGGTTATCTTCGTTCTGGTTATCTTCGTTCTGGTTATCTTCGTTCTGGTTATCTTCGTTCTGGTTATCTTCGTTCTGGTTATCTTCGTTCTGGTTATCTTCGTTCTGGTTATCTTCGTTCTGGTTATCTTCGTTCTGGTTATCTTCGTTCTGGTTATCTTCGTTCTGGTTATCTTCGTTCTGGTTATCTTCGTTCTGGTTATCTTCGTTCTGGTTATCTTCGTTCTGGTTATCTTCGTTCTGGTTATCTTCGTTCTGGTTATCTTCGTTCTGGTTATCTTCGTTCTGGTTATCTTCGTTCTGGTTATCTTCGTTCTGGTTATCTTCGTTCTGGTTATCTTCGTTCTGGTTATCTTCGTTCTGGTTATCTTCGTTCTGGTTATCTTCGTTCTGGTTATCTTCGTTCTGGTTATCTTCGTTCTGGTTATCTTCGTTCTGGCTAACTTCGTTTGAAATGTTCTAAGTTCGTTTGGGCATTTCTAAGTTCGTTCAGTATGTCCTAAATTCGTTTGAAGGCAACTAAGTTCGTTCAGTGAGTCTAAGTTCGTAAGAACAAACCTAAGTTCGTTTTAAAGTTCGTTTGGGTCCCAAATGACTTATATTTTGTATATTAATGTATCTTAGGTGTCGGGGATTATTGTTAAGCACTTTTAGCCTTTCATTACGCGCGCACACTCCCAACAGGTAAGATACACTACTTTTGTCACGCTGAGGGTGCAACAAAAATGGTTCGTAAACTATAACCTCCATAACAGTAATGTATAACTCATAGGTGGTTGGGTTGATATGGGAGGTACTCGGGGATTAATGATGACGATGTTATGCCTAAAATGTTTCCCCGTACTTGTGGTTACGATATGAAATGTTATGATGAACGGTGGTTAATGATATGTTTACGATATGAAATGTTATGATGAACGGTGGTTAATGATATGTTTACGATATGAAATGTTATGATGAACGGTGGTTATTGATATGTTGTAATGTTGTTATGTGCATGTATATGTGGCTTGTTCATCTAGAACACTAGACCTTTTTAGGTTGCCATGACACGTGCACGTTTTAAGGGCCCTAACGTGAAAAGATGATAGTATGGATTAGTTTAGGTTAAAGGTGGAAATCTAAACTAAATATGATAAATGCTCGAGCTAATTAGATGTTAAGTGTTATGCATAACCTGTGCCTTACGGTGGTAATAGGTACATCGTGCCTTACGGTGGTAATAGGTACGTATAAATGGTGCCTAACGGTGGTAATAGGTACGTCATGCCTGACGGTGGTTATAGGTTCGTTAAAATGGTTGCTCGGGTGGCTCCTTGCAACAAGTCATATGTGGCGAGTAGTTTCGGGTGGCCTGATGACCCACCTAATGTCATGAACATAGCGTGCTACTCATGGATCGACATTGTCTTTCCTTAAAAATGGTAACTTCGGTTACAACTTAACGAGGTGAATCAAAGTGATTAAATTGATTAGGCACGCTTAGGGTCATGAACTCTATGCTTATATGTGATGTGGATATGTTTATACGGTGGTATGAATGCCTAATTAAAATGACGTAATGCTTTAAAGTGACGATTTAAATGGATGAAATGTTTTGCTTAAACCTGGTGTTATCTTACTTAGCTTTATAGCTAACACTTGTTTCTTTTAATGTGTTGACACCCCTCAGGTTAGGCAGTGAGATGACGTGTGAAGCTTTGGCGAGAGATGGGTAGATGATCAAGCTGGCTTTAGTTTACCCAATAGCTTCGCATAGACCTTATGTTATTGATTTCCTTTATGGAACTTATGTAATGACTATGTTATGATTGCTTTATGTTGGGCAATCTTATGGATTTCTTTTATTACAGATTTGATGCTATTAGTAACACCACCAATGTTTTCTCAACTGTTTTCCTTAGTTGAGTATTTTCCTAAATCGTTTCCGCATGATTTAACGCCGTTAGGCGAAATTTTTGGAAATCCATATTTTTACGAAACGGGTGTTACAAAAACCCGCTCACAGGGGTTAGTTGAGTAAACATTATTAAAATGAAAGTTGTAGATCTTAATTTTCTGATCTTATAGAAACTTGAATTTTCTCAATAGGAGCCCGTATGCATAATTTAGGATTAAAACAATGTATAAATATATACTACTAGTATAAAGAAATCTATCATTAGAAACGTCCAAGAGGTAGTGGGAAACACACTTTTATCTACTTTATAATTTAAAATTTATAAATTATAGATCACGGGTCTAATTTGCTAAGTGTATGGACAAAAAGAATACTATATATATACATATCCCTTATTCATGATTAACTTTATAATATAATAATAATAATAATAATATTAAGAACGTCCGTGTTGATTTTTTTTCGTTGAATTCTCCTACGCCTTTTTTATTCTAAATTGGCGAGTAAGTATAATATTAAAATAATTCAAACGAACGAATTCGTTCGCCTATAAATAGCCGACGATATTAAACCATAAAACTCGTACCAACATATATTCACTTCTATATTTCTCTCTTATAATTACACAAGACTAAGTGATCTTTCTTCTACAACACTAAGGTGAGTTTCCATATTCCCCTTTTTAATTCTTTTATATGATTTATTTCGAGGACTGAGATACATGCATAATAATTATTTTATGTTATATATATACGAAACTTTGAAGAACAATTGCAAAACTATATGATATATAATATACTATGTGAGTTTTCATAATCCCCTTTTCAACTCTTTTATATATTGGGGCTGAGATACATGCATGAAAACTGTTTGTTATACTTATATGTATATTTTCAAAGTTATATACTTATATGTATATTTACAAATATATATATTATATTATATATTTTGTAACTCCGCTTTATTTATCTTACCTTCGGGGTAAAATACAAACTCATTACTGTTATGATGAACACAAGTACTCCAGAAATGTATATATGGTTGATTTTAAGTTGCTCTGTTCACTCAAAGTCCTCACTATCATGAACGATTAATTATGGAAACATAAACGTGGGTATATTGAATAGTACTATTGGGGTAGGCACCCCCGTTCGTGTTGGTCATACCAACTGGATACGGATGCATTATATTTGGAAAGCTTAGGGTACCCTGAACAAGGTACCTACTCTGGAGGCAAATAAACACACACTGTCTAGTTTCGGTTCATGAGCTTAGAACTTGGTATATACAGTTTCAACTCTTGCATTACATTTGATCCATTGTGTGATTAAATGGTTACTCTAAATCTTGTGGTTCATACTCTATATTTTAATTAAAAACATATGATACTCTTTGCTGATATTGTATCATAACTACTTGACATTGCGGTAAGGCAATGGTCACACTGAACTCTGGCATTTTGTGAAACTATATTTTCTATATGAAAAACTTATGGAACTCACCAACTTTATGTTGACGTATTTTAGCATGTATTCTCAGGTAACTAGACGATACTCTATACATGGGACATTTTTCTGCTGCATACAACATACTGGACCATGGCCTACCCTCAGACTCTAGTAAAGACAAGTCAATTTGCTAAAGTCTCTGTCTACTGTTTAATATTGTTTAATATTAAATAAATGTTTTCAAGAATAATATCTTTCATAAATTGTAATATAAATTTGTGAACAATGCTTTTATATAAATGTATTTTAAAACGACAACGTTTTGTGTCATTCAGTATATCTTGTGTTGTGAATCCATGCAAGTCATACCCCGTCTAGGGCGGGTGTGACACATTGTCATTTTTTATCTTCCACTTGTTGTCTTCGACTTCAACTAGAATGATTCTTCATCTGGTCTGTGAGTCCCTGAAATACGATGGTTAACCTAGAAAGTGTAAAATACAACAAGTCTAATAATCACTAGAATGGACTAGTATTACTTAAATATAAATGCAAGTATATAAATAAAGTAACACAAGACTTAAAGCAATAAACAAGTAAAGTGGAACATTATGTATTTTTCAATGGTGTATTTTATTTATGATGTTTAAATAAAATACAAGGTTGTGCGAAATCAAGATAATACAAATAAGTATGTATCCTAACAACCTATGAATTACAAATGATCTATATTTGTCAAATAACTCTTATGGATCGAGATACTTAAAGTTGTGAAGTATCCCAGTTTAAGATCGAGAGTATTTAAACAAATTCACTCTAATGCAAAATGTATGCTTAAAAGTATTTTTATCAAGAAAATTACTTTGTATTTATAGGCAACAAAATTCACCAGTGAATTTTGTGCCGTACAAATATGGTTGCATGCATTTAATGATCCGACAAGAACATTAAATGCATTGGATAAAGTATAAGGATAAAGTCACATCAAATGACTTTGTATCCTTTTAATCAACCACCTTTACACACGTATAAACTTTGGTAAAGAACAAGTGGAATGTTCTTTGAAAAGTGTGTAAAGGCAAAAGTCAATTACTCGATATCAGTGTTCAGACTTGTAAGGTCTAGAACACTGATAATCCTCCAGTGTACAGATCTGGTAAGACTTCCAGTGGACTCCGCCATTTGTCAGTCTTCTTTATTTTGACTTCAGTCTTTGACTTCAGTGAGAATGTCTTCAGTAGAGTAGATCTGGACTGGGGTGAAGTCCAGTGAGCTAATCTGGAGAATACTTCAGATTTCCTATACAAGTATTTGCTCACTGGTCTTCCATTATTTCTGGACAAATCTTCAGAGGGACTCCAGTTTCCAAGTCTGGAGTAGGTCCAGTAAATACTATTTCTGGACAGATCTTCAGTAAGGCTCCAGTAGTCGAGTCTGGAGCGAGTCCAGTAAATCTGGACCTAACAAATTCCCCCTATTTGTTTAGAAATAATGCAAGTGTTTTCAAGCTTATATCTATACAATTTTGTATGCTTGAAAAACACAAGTTTTGATTTGTCTAAAAAATCTAAGTTACTGGAAAACACTTTATAGATCATGAGTGTTTTCAGTTTCATCTTTTAAGTTCTAACTTAGACTAAATCTGATCATTTACTTATATGAATCAAAAATTGCAACTATTATTACATACATCAACTGATAAATAGTTTACAATTTTTCATAAAACAATAAATTACAACAAGTAAATGATAAGAGTCAGGCCCTTCTTTTCGATGTCTGTCCTGGAGCATCTTCAGTAGCTTTTCTCTTTGGTGATGGAGAAGATGGTATTGATTCTGGTGATTTTATGCCCATTGCAACTTCCATCTGTTGCTTTCTTCTCCATACCTTTTCAACTCTCTTCAGAAATGCTTTAACATCAGTCGACACATTTGTCTTCCCCCTGAACGTTAAAGCAATCTCTTTCAGTTCACTCCATCCAAATGCTTGGACTGAGGTACTTTTCCTTTCATCAGTAAAGTTACCCTCCCTGGTTAACTTTACTTCAAACCTGGACATGCCTTCATGATTTTCAGCTAATTTGATCTCAGCACCAGTGATCCTTCTAGCATTAGCCCTGAAATTTAACATTTCATTGTACTTGTCTTTCACTTTGGCTGTCTGGATCAATGCTTCAGTTTCCTTGGACACTCTCTTTTGCTCTACAGCAGATTGGAGTTGTTGACGATTGATTTTTCGAGAAGTGTCCAGGGGAAGGAATTTGCTTACATCAGCATCTTTAATCGCTTTGATTTGTTTGGCATTCAGTTTTGGTAAGCCAGTCAGTTTCTTTCTGTACTCTATCTCCAGAGCACCAGCGTTCTTTCTGATCTTTTTCTGGAGGCTTACCAGTTCCTCCTTCCTTTGCCTGATGAGTTCTGGTACACTAACGCCATAAATTATAGAATCATAAACCTGTTCTTCTTCGGCGTAAAAGGAGCGTACATGAACATCATTCAATGCATTCAGACATTGATGAACTCTGGGGTCTTCCTTCATCTTTTTATACACTTCAATATTTATGCCTAACCTGCCAGCATTGTAAGAGTCCAGAGTCCCCATAGATGCCATCTCCCTTTGATGGGCCAGCAGTTCATCTTTTTGATTTCTTTTGAAGATTTCAATCATTATGCACTCTTGTTCAAGCTTCTTGGAGGTTTCATCATCAGCATCTTCAGCAGTTTGCTCTTCTTCTCCAGATACCATTTGTTGTTTTCCTTTAACTGACTTCAGAGTTGTTGGTATATCTGGGAAGGACTCAAACTGGGGCTCACTGGCTTCAGTACCAGCAGCTTCTTCAGACAGCATAGTGGCTTCAGTGCCATATGCTCTTTGTGCCAAGTGCTTCAGTGTCACTTGTTTTTGGTCACCAGACGACTTTTCCCCCTTGGAATACCAGTTCTGGACTTGAGATCATTCCATAACTGTTCCAGCATATGTCTGTCCAGTGCACCAAAGGTTCTTCCTGCCACTAGAGTTGTATCAGTCACAACTTGCTTAAGTACCTGCACTTCCTTTTTAACATTTTCAACTTCTTTAGGCAAGTGTTTTGGCAACTTTTCTTCCAGCAACTTCTCCACTTGGGGTAACACCCCATCTTGAATGGTACGAAGAACAGTCTTAGAAATCTCTTCAGATAATTCTTTCAGCATACTGATTCTGAACTTCTTTGTATATTCATCACTAATTGTACTGACAACTGCATCCTGGTCAAGTGTGGATCTACTCTGTAGAGAACTTACCCTGGAAATCAACTTCTGAACTTCTTCTTTCAGATCTGCCAGTGGTTGAACAAGTTCACCAGTTACTGCAGTCTGAACTGAACTAACCAGCCTTGTCTCTAAACCCTGGACTGCCACTTTGAAATTTTCAGTATTGTTGTTTGTGTCCAGTACCAGTTCATCAAGCTTCTCAAACACAAGCTTCTCATTCCCAGCAAACAGATTCATCTCAGATGCAAGGTTATTTGATAATAAGGATTTAAAGTCTGAAATAACCTGCGATGAAGTATGGAGTGATCTCTCCAGGTCCGCCACCTTACTTAAAAGGCCTTGGACCTCGGCAGAAGATGATGTGGAGAGACCAATGGGAGGTTCAAGATTGGAAGGCAATCTGGTTTAGTTCACTTTCTTCAACAGTGGTCTTAGTTGAAAAGACCACTGGGGTTGATAGTTTTGAAACCTTTTTCTTTTTCTCAACTGGAGAAATAGATTTAACTTTCTTTGCAAAAGGTTTTGTATTTTGTCTAGGGCCAGATGAAGTACCCTCAATAAAGTTTAATCTTGCATTAAAACTTTGAAATTGACGAGTCAGTGTTTGAATCTGGCTCTCTAACCTGAACAAAATATTTTCTTCAGATGATACCTTAGCCTTTCCAGTTCTAGGCTTAGGTAGGGGATTGGACTGAGGCAAAGGTTTCGTCTGTTTGACCTTTTGAACTGGAGCAGTCATCTGGAATGCTTCAGTCTTAACCTCTGGGGATTGAACTGGGTAAATATTGGCCTTGGGAGTTACAGGCTCATCATAAACAGTGGTGGGCCTGAACCCCTCTGGTAATCGATCGATTACTGGTATTAATGATGCTACATGAGTATTTCCATCTAAGTATGCACGTTTTTGAGCAGGAAATTGATTTACTCCAGCATCATATGGCTTTTTGGTTTATAGCCATGATTTAATTACCAGTTTTTCTTTCTCTAAAATGACTTCAAGATCTTGTTTTTCTTGAATTAATTGTTCAGTTACCAGAACCTGGGCTTGAAATGCCAGTTCAATGTCTTGAAGTTCTTTCAATTTTGATTTTAAAACAGTTATTTCAGAAGAATCTGTTTCTAGACCATTTACACAATCAGATCTAACAGTTTCTACAAATATCAAATCAGAATTAAGAGCTTCAACTATGTCCAGTTTTAATTCTTGGTCAGTTGCACTATCATAATCACTAACCTTCTTAATAACAATGTCCACCCATCGTCCAGATGTGACATCTTCCTTCACCAGGTGCTCTTCGTCTGCCAGAGCCATGTAACAGCAATCTCTTTCTTCTTCTTCATCAGCAGATGATTCATCAGAAGGAACCTACTTCTCTTCAGTTGTTGCGATCATGCACTTATTATTGTTTTCCATTTGTTGTGCCATGAGAGCAATCTGGGCCTTAAGCTTTTTATATTTCAATTTATAGCTATCATCAGGCTTATTATTTGAAGAAAATGGACCAGGCTTGGATACAAACTGGCTGGACCTGCAATCTTTCATGAAATGACCCTTTTTGCCACACTTAAAGCATGTCAAATTGGTCTTATCAGTTGAAGAACTGGATGCAAATTGTCCAGATGGCCTATTGGCTCTTGCTTTGAAACGGTTAAACGTTTTAGCAATCATTGCAATGAGGTCATCATCATCAGTTTCATCACAACAGTCTGGAGAGATTTGACTGGACTCTCCAGAATCCATAAGTTCAGACACCATCTTCTTCATAGAAAATACATTCTCAGAAGATATCAGTGCTGTATTTTGTGGTTCAGTATGACTAACCACATTAGGACTACTGGAGGCATGGTTAAAAGCATCTTGTTCTGCCACCACTCTCTGGGCTTGATTTTCTTCAGTGTACCTGAAAGCTCCATATAAAGTTGAGAGAGTGTGTATGTGCAGAGTTTTACCTTGTCGTAAGACCAGGATCATGTGAGACCATTTGGTGGGTAGAATATCACAAAATTTCTCCAGAAGTATATCCTTGTCCTTCTCAACCCCGAGACCTTTCAACTGGTTTATGATACTCATAAATCTGGTGTAAGTACCAGTGAGAGACTCATTAGGCTGAGCAAAAAATGACTCATACCTCTTGTTTAAGGAGACCTTTCTGGTGACAATGGTGTCATCTCCTCCTTCATGCTGGTTTAGAAGCTCATCCCACATGGTTTTAGCACTAGGAAAAAGAACTAGTGTGGGAATTAGGGTTTCTGGAACGGCCCCGAGGATCATGTTTTTGAGAAGGGTGTCTAGATTCACCAATCTCCTCTCCTCTTCAGACCAATGTCCCTCCCTCTTTTCCCTTCCTCTTCTAGATCCAGAAGGATCAAGAAGGGGATTGAGAGGTGATGTAGGGACATAAGGACCTTCATTCAAGATTTTCATCATGTTCCTCTCAATACCAGTGATATGCAAAACCATCCTAGCTTTCCACGTACCAAACTCATCACTGTTCCCACTGAATTTAAGAACAAGATTATTTGAATAGTGCACATGCACGTGTGGAGAAGCAGGAGTAGGAGGAGGAGGTGGTGGATTAGTGTTATTAACAATAGGTGGTTCATTATTTTGATCATTAATATTGATATTAGGATCGGGACCAAGATTAAAACTTCCTTGTGTATTTTTCAATGGTGTATTTTATTTATGATGTTTAAATAAAATACAAGGTTGTGCGGAATCAAGATAATACAAATAAGTATGTATCCTAACAACTTATGAATTACAAATGATCTATATTTGTCAAATAACTCTTATGGATCGAGATACTTAAAGTTGTGAAGTATCCCAGTTTAAGATCGAGAGTATTTAGACAAATTCACTCTAATGCAAAATGTATGCTTAAAAGTATTTTTATCAAGGAAATGACTTTGTATTTATAGGCAACAAAATTCACTGGTGAATTTTGTGCCGTACAAATATGGTTGCATGCATTTAATGATCCGACAAGAACATTAAATGCATTAGATAAGGTATAAGGATAAAGTCAAATCAAATGACTTTGTATCCTTTTAACCAACCACCTTTACACACGTATAAACTTTGGTAAAGAACAAGTGAAATGTTCTTTGGAAAGTGTGTAAAGGCAAAAGTCAATTACTCGATATCAGTGTTCAGACTTGTAAGGTCTAGAACACTGATAATCCTCCAGTGTACAGATCTGGTAAGACTTCCAGTGGACTCCGCCATTTGTCAGTCTTCTTTATTCTGACTTCAGTCTTTGACTTCAGTGAGAATGTCTTCAGTAGAGTAGATCTGGACTGGGGTGAAGTCCAGTGAGCTAATCTGGAGAATACTCCAGATTTCCTATACAAGTATTTGCTCACTGGTCTTCCATTATTTCTGGACAAATCTTCAGAGGGACTCCAGTTTCCAAGTCTGGAGTAGGTCCAGTAAATACTATTTCTGGACAGATCTTCAGTAAGGCTCCAGTAGTCGAGTCTGGAGCGAGTCCAGTAAATCTGGACCTAACATGGTCAGATCTCAACTGGAGGAAGTCTTCAGTTGCGTTAACTGTACGTTGCAACTGGACTTCAATATATTTCTGGACAAATCTTCTTAATCTCCAAATGCAACTGGAGACTGGCCAGTTTTCAGCAAAACTGGTCCTATCAGATTTGTTAACTTAAATTCCTAACAAGTTTTAAATTTATTTTTTACAAGGTTAACTTCTCTACTACACTCTCGGGCAGTGGACCCGATCGTTTATAGTATAGCAAATCGGTAAGACCAGGATCGTTCTCAGGGACTATGTCTAAGAATGCAGCTAGGTGTAATTCTAAGATTGTTGGGGGTTTTGTGACCGAGTTGTCACGGTGCTTAAACTAATGAAAGACAATGGAATCCGGTATTACCGGGGCAGGCTGTTTCGGAAGAAACAACGAAAAGATTTTGAAAAGTAAATTCAGGACAATAATATTAAAAACGATACATCTACTTGGACACAGTTCACATGCCACCTAGATCATCTACCAAATTACTTATAACTGTTGAACGACTAATCACGACCAAGCTTCCTGTTAAGTCCCCCGGTCTAAATGGTCAAGATTCCTGTTAAGTCCCCTAATTAAGATTATAAACTAAGTCTGTTTTCATAACATAACCTTTATAGTTTAACGGGATTCCTGTTAAGTCACCCAAGCAGTTTGGCTTCCTGTCAAGTCCCCAACCTACTTTAACTATACTTTCATATTCATTCAAGTATTTAAACCTAAACAATTATGGATCGACGGTCAAGCATAAAAGAGTTCAACAACTATAATTAATTAATATCACTATACTGGCATGATCACATTATCCAAGCAGATGCAAACTAATTTAGCTACTCATGACAAGACATACAATACTAACAATCATCAAATATATAGAATCCATAATAACAATTGTCTAGTACGTAAATAAATCTTGGTAACTAATAATAATAATAATAATAATGTAAATAAGGTGAAAGATTAAAGATCAAACGAGCGATTGGATGTTGTCGGCTGTTGATGAAGTCGAATTGTTGCTGCTGTCTCACGAAACCAAAAGCCAATGAAAGCCTTTGTTTGGTCTCCTGCGGCTGCTGCTACCTGACGAACATACAACCAAAACCAAAGTACACCTCCTAATTAATTTGACCTGCTATTAATTGTTGAGCTGCTTCTCTTTTTCTATCGGCCGTAGCCACCCAAAAGAAAAACAAAACCCTAAGCACCTCTAATTAATTGTGACCTACTTGTAAGCTGCTCAAGATTAATGCATCATAAACTATATATATTTGTTTGATGCCTTCTGCTCGCCGACCTAATGACACAAATCAAAGGGCTTCGGCCCTTTTCTTTCTTCGGCCTCACGCACACAATGGATGGGCCAAGCCCATTTGTTTCTTCCTTTTCTTTCTTTGGGCTGGTCCACGAGACAAGTACAATAGGCCCAAGGCCTTGGGCCTTTCTCCTTTTCGGCTGGACAGAAGACGAACACCACCACCATTTTTATTTTGCAAACAATATAACTTTGTTCTTTGACTTTGTTGACCGCAGGTGACGTGCATCATATAGTCGAGTCCAATACGTTGCATTTTAGTCCCGTCTCACTGTCTTGTGTCTTGTAAAATCCATTGGCATGTAAGTTGAGTTGGTCGATGACATTTACTCACGTCCGCATCTCCTGTGAACCTACATAAATATTCAATCTTATTAAGTACCAAAAGTTCACATATATAAACTCAATTAAACATTAAAATGCAGCCTAATGGTCGGGTGAATAATCACAAAATGGACGCTCATCACCATGCCCTTGGAGCTTGCTTCAAGCCATAGAGAGCTTTGTCAAGCTTGAATACATGATCAGGAAACTTTGAATTTTCAAAACATGGAGGTTGTTCAACATAGACTTCTTCTTCTAATTTTCCATTTAAAAATGCACTCTTCACATCCATTTGATAGACTTTGAATCCTTTGTGAGCAGAGAAGGCCAAGAACATTCTGATTGCCTCTAGTCTTGCCACAGGAGCAAAAGTCTCATCATAATCAATTCCATCTTCTTGTCTGTAACCAAGAGCTACCAATCTTGCTTTGTTTCTGGTCACAACTCCCATTTCATCCATTTTGTTTCTGCAGACCCACTTGGTTCCAATCACAGTTTTGTGATGAGGTCTTGGAACAAGTTCTCAAACCTTATTTCTTTCAAACTATGTCAAATCATCTTGCATTGCATTTACCCAAGATGGATCAGCCAGAGCTTTATTAACCTCAGTTGGTTCCATCTTACTTACAAAATTGACAAACATGCAAAAATTGCCTGTTGCTTTCCTTCTTGTTTTAACATAAGAAAGATGATCACCAATGATTTGATTAATTGGATGACACTTTGTCCACTTAGTTACTTGAGATGGAGTATTTGTAACTTGGACAACAGACTGATTCAGATTTGATGGTTCAGCATGATCAGCTTGTAATGTGGACTGATCGGCTTGGATTGGAGTTGGAGGATCTGAGCCAGTTGGAATGTCATTTGATGGATTCTGAACATTATCTTCAGTAGGAGTTGGATCAGCTTGCACATTTTCAAAAATTGGAACATCTTCTTCTTCTTCAATGGATTGCTCCCCCTGAGTTTGAGCATTATCAGCTCCAACTGGAGGATTAGTTGGGGGCTCATTCTCAGGTACAGCCAGTTCTTCAAAGTTGAAATCTTCATCTTCAGGAGGAGAGCAAACTGGCTTTGAACAACCTTCATCAATGCTTACATTGACAGAGTTTTCAATTGTTTTGGTTCTCTTGTTGTAAACTCTGTAGGCCTTCATCATTGTTGCATATCCAAGTAGGATTCCTTCATCAGCTTTCTCATCAAACTTTCCAAGATGGTCTTTCTGATTTAGAATGTAGCATGGACTCCCAAACATTCTTAGGAAACCAATTTCAGGTTTTCTCCCCCTAAGAAGTTCATATGCAGTCTTCTGGTGTCTTTTCACAATAAGAGATCTGTTCTGAGTGAAGCAAGCTGTGTGAACTACTTCAGCCCAGAAATGAGACTTGACATTGTTTTGAGCCATCATGGATCTGGCAGCTTCAATAAGGGTTCTGTATCTTCTTTCTGCAACACCATTTTGTTGAGGAGTTCTGGCAGCTGAGTAGACTTGTGAGATTCCTTTTTCACTGCAGAATGAATTAAGAGTGATATACTTAAATTCAGTACCATTATCACTTCTTAATTGCCTTACAGGCCTCTTGTATAGAATTTCAGCTTGCTTGATAAAATGAATAATGTTGTCCGCAGCTTCACTCTTGTGTTTGAGAAAAGAAAACCCGGGTGTATCTTGAATATTCATCAACAATAACCAAGGAGTACCTCATTCCAGTGAATGAAGGAGTACTAATTGGCCCAAATAGATCCATATGAAGCAGATCCAAACAATTATCAATGGTTGAGCATGTTTTCGATTTGAAAGTGGCTTTGTGTTGTTTGCCTTTCTCACAAGCACCACACAGCTTGTCCTTCTCATAATTTATCACAGGAAGTCCAGACACCAATTCTTTCTTACACAACTTGTTGATGTCTTTAAAATTCATCTGAGGCAGCCTTTTATGCCACAACCAGTTCATCTCATCTTGAGTCTTCGACATGAAACATACTTCTCTTGTCACAGTTGGCTTCCTCATGTCAAAAGAATACAAAGACTCGTCCCTTTTTGCTTCAAGAACCACATTGCCTTCTAAATCAAGAATAATTCCCTTATCAGACCTGAATCTCACTTCATAGCCAGCATCACATAATTGACTCACACTGATCAAATTATACTTCAAACCATTTACATATGAGACCCTTCTGAAAGTAAGAGGACCATTTGAAAGTATACCAAATCCTTCAGTCTTTCCTTGAGAGTCATCTCCAAAAGTAACATTAGGACCAGCGCGAATCCCAAAGCTACAGAGCAAGGACTTACATTCGGTCATATGCTTGGAACACCCACTGTCCAAGTGCCAGGTATTATCGTCATGATTGCCCTGCATTTTCAATAAGAGATTAGTTCTTTTTGGGAACCCATCCAAAGATGGGTTCACCAGAGCTGACAATCTGGTCTGACTCAGATTGGGAAATAGAACTTACACTCTTATCACATTTGGACACCCATTGTTGCTTGATCTGTCCTTTACCAGATTTAAAATTCTTTTTAACAACATTTAGAGTTTCCTTTTTAGCAAATCCTTTGCCTATTCCAGATTTCTTGCATTCAGTTCTCAATTTTCTTTGATCAACATTTTTAGGATCAGACACATTTTTGAGAAAATTGACATCAGTTGAAACCTCACCAATTCTGGACTCAACAAGTTTGGAAATCATTTTGTCTGAGTCAGACTTGGTGTTATTAGAAACAGACACAGATTTAGTTTGTGACATTTTTCCTTGAGAACCAGACTTCTCATTCTTTGATAGTTTTATCTTTTCTTTTGGAACACTATGATCTCTAACCTTTCTTTTGTTTTTCTTACCATTGTTTGTTTTAAACTTTGAATCTGACACAGACTGGGAAATGGTCAGCTTAGATAGGTCAAGACTTTCTTCAGGTTTTAACTCAATGACCTTATCAGCTTCAGACACAGCTTCAGCAATGGTTTGACCAACAGTTTCAGGATCAATCAACCCAATACCAGATTTCTGAACCAACTTGATTGGTTTAGAATTTTTCCCTTTGGTTTGGACTTTGGGTGGTAAAGGGGGCTGATAACAAGGCTCCATAGCACATACTTCACTGATGGCTATGGCCCTATCATAATCACCATCAAAAATAGCTTGGATCTGAT
>CM067175.1:47661025-47698525 GCA_034093135.1 Erigeron breviscapus | reverse complement strand
ATATACATATGCTTAGCATATATATTTTTGGATCTGCATCTTCATGTATATATACATATGTATACATACTTTCTGTTTTTTTTATGAAAAAAATGTAAAAGGATGAATAAATCTGGGTTGGGTGGCTGTTGTTGTTGATGAAGATGATGATGATGGTGGTAGAGGGTTGTTTTGGCGGTGGCAATGATTGTTCCGATGGTGGCAGGCGGTTCCAATGGTGGAATTAAAATCTAATAGATTATCTATATATGTATGTGTATAGAGATTATGTATAGATATTGTTAGATTATATATGTATGCTATAGATTATATATATTCGTATGTAAATAGATTGATAGATACAGATGTTTATTTGAAGATAAAAATCTTGATAAGAAAAAGAGAGAAAAATGGAAATTTGGGGTGTTGTAATTTATTTGTGTTGTTGGTGAAAGTGAGAGGAAGATAGGTTAGATCTGCAAAAGTGAAGAGGGTGTTTTAGGAGTAAAAAGACAAAAGTACCCTCATGTGAATTGCACGTGAGGCGGTTAACGGAGCTACACTAACGTCTGTTAGGGTAAGGGGTATCTAATGACACAAAAAGTCACCATAGGGGTATGTAATGATAAAAAAAAACCATAGGGGTGAAACTTGATAATATGGTATACCATAGGGGTATGTAATGATAAAAAAAAACCATAGGGGTGAAACTTGATAATATGGTATACCACAGGGGTATGTAATGAAATTTTCTCAAAAAAATATGGAATATACATATAATACAATTACTTTCTGTTTTTTTTATGAAAAAAATGTAAAAGGATGAATAAATCTGGGTTGGGTGGCTGTTGTTGTTGATGAAGATGATGATGATGGTGGTAGAGGGTTGTTTTGGCGGTGGCAATGATTGTTCCGATGGTGGCAGGCGGTTCCAATGGTGGAATTAAAATCTAATAGATTATCTATATATGTATGTGTATAGAGATTATGTATAGATATTGTTAGATTATATATGTATGCTATAGATTATATATATTCGTATGTAAATAGATTGATAGATACAGATGTTTATTTGAAGATAAAAATCTTGATAAGAAAAAGAGAGAAAAATGGAAATTTGGGGTGTTGTAATTTATTTGTGTTGTTGGTGAAAGTGAGAGGAAGATAGGTTAGATCTGCAAAAGTGAAGAGGGTGTTTTAGGAGTAAAAAGACAAAAGTACCCTCATGTGAATTGCACGTGAGGCGGTTAACGGAGCTACACTAACGTCTGTTAGGGTAAGGGGTATCTAATGACACAAAAAGTCACCATAGGGGTATGTAATGATAAAAAAAAACCATAGGGGTGAAACTTGATAATATGGTATACCACAGGGGTATGTAATGATAAAAAAAAACCATAGGGGTGAAACTTGATAATATGGTATACCACAGGGGTATGTAATGAAATTTTCTCAAAAAAATATAAGTGGATACTAATATATGTAGTCCTTTTCAAAAGCAATGAAGCAATATTTTTTTGCGGAGGGTAAAGTCAAAGTTCATAAGTGAAAGAAAGGTTTAATAAAAATGAGAGCAAAATATTTTAGGGGTATTGAAGTCATTTGATAATTTATTCCTTAGGCAAAATAATTCTTTCCTTGAACAAATCAGCTCCCAATTCAGAATATATGTTCATGATAACAATGTCAATTTGTTGTCGAATATTTGCGACATAAAAGAATGTTTAATGTATGCTTAAAGTTTAAATCTTAGCTCCATACCCGTTGTTGTGGTTAACGTAATTTACGTCTCTGATGTTGTGTTGTCCTTGGTGAGTTAAGATATCTATTAATACACTAAACAAAATTGAAGTATTTTTAAACGACACATGACGCATTACTCAAATGACATATATTTTTTTAATCTATTATATCTTAAATACCATATATAATCAATTATTATTTATTTATCTTAAATATTTACAACAGATATCTACATCAGCTTTATTTAGTATTAGTATTGCTTTTATATTCCCAGATAGTATTACTTCTATATTTCTCACATAGTATTAGAAATCAATATGTAAAAAATATACTATGAATAAATGTTAAATTTAATGTACTGCTTAAAAGTAATATACCAGTTATTCCACCCATATATTGTTGCGGGTTTTTGTTTTCTCTTTTAAAGGAAAAATCATAACCACATTATCTTGGATATGGTTATATTAAAAAATTGTCAAAAATGACTATTAAAAGACACAAAGAAAAAGAAATAAAACTAAAACCACTCATAAAAAGGCAAAGGCAAAGCCAATATTAAACTCTCAAACCGTTTATTGAAAGACAACACCTAAACCATTTTATCTTAAATATATTGTCATACAAAAATATTTATATTATAGCATAATGCATAACTCACTTTTGGTTGAATTTCAAGTTTTAACAGTTTAGACATTTTAAGGCATGATGTATCATATATCAAATCCACGAATCCAAAACGTAAACATAAGCATGATTGTTGCATTATGTATATGATTATACATATGTAAATCTTTTTTTTTTTGGAAGGCAACAATGCATAAACGGTTAACACCCCCAGACGGATACGTCCATGTCGGTTCGACTCCTGCCAACGCCCAAAAGATTTACATATTACTTCTAACTCTTTATAAGTAAACTTCTACGACATATGTAAATTTCTAACTCTTTATAAGTTACTGAAAGTGCTATGATACCTCATTTATTATAATAAAAACTCTTAAAGGTTTAGATATATAATGTATTTTCATGTAAATCTATGACACCAAGGTATCAACACTCATATACAACAAGATTTACATATTACTCCACATAACTTTATAAGAGACTTGTACTCACCTTAGGTGGAGTTGTAATTTGGAGAAATTGTCACAAATCGTCCTTGTGGTTTGCTGGATTAGTATTTTCATATTTGTGCTTTTTTTCCCATTAGGTATCACTGAGGTATGCATTTTCATTGCCAATCGTCCATAACACTAACAGCCGTTAGTTTTGCTCCGTTAAACCCCTCACGTGCATACCACGTGAGGGTATAATCGTCAATTTCGTAACCACATGGACTATTTGTAGTAAAAAACAAAAACTCATTATCTTCCTCCCTCTCTTACTCCAACTGCCGGCCAAACTTTCGACCACCTTCACAGTCTCCTGCCGCCGCTCTTTTTCACCATAAAAAACTCCGGCCATCATCCCCAACAACATTTAGGGTTTCATCTTTAACCCTAAGCCTTAATTACTTCATCACCACCCTAGAACCGTCGTTGCTACTGCTCTGCCACTTTGTCGCTGGTGCTGCTATTGTTTCGTCTTCCAGCCACCACCACACGACTTCATAACATCCCATGAAGGTAAGGAACGTAATTATCGATCTTCTAAACAAACTCATTTCGTCTCTCTCTTTGAAAACCCTAATCCTTTTTTTTTCTCTTCTCTTTCTCTCTCGCAGCCACGCACCACCGGACCACCACCACCTCACGACGGTCTAGAAATGTAACATCCCAAACTTTTCAAGTTTGACTTTTGACGTTGACCGTCAACTTGTCGTTAGTGACCGTTAGTAACTATGTGTTGTATATGTGCTTATGTGAATTAAACGAATTACGTGAGTTATGTGTTAAAATGATTTAAAATAATGAAATTAAAGTAGATAATGATAAATGAAGTCATTTAATGTTCCCGATAAGATTTAAGGGTCGATAAGTGTTTCTGTGGGCGTTAAACGAGCCGTTAAGTGACGAAACGAGTTGTAACGAAGTGCGAGGGCCTAGATGTAAAGTTTTGAAAGTTGTTCCACTATATATAGGAACTTATGCACGACCTAAAGGCTGGGAAATCAGATCTAAACCCTAGAATATTCTCACACACAAAACCCTAGGTCAATTCCTCAATTCTAGTCGAATTCGGGGGATTTCGGAAGGGTTTTTGCTTGGTTTTCGATCCGTTGATCAACCCTACAGGTATTATATCATCAATTGATTGTTGATTAAGTTTTAAAGTAGGTTTTGTCCCTGTAGATTTGACCATGAGGGCTGGGGTTGTTGGAAGTTGATGTTTTCGGTTAAAAACGATGTTTTCGTGAGTAAAATCATTAATAGAATTGATTAAATATGTCAAGATGCAAACTTTAATGTTGAATAATGTTGTTTATATGTAAATAAGTGAATCCCAGGTGTTTAATTAGATCCATGTGTGTTCAATTGTGTTTTTGTAACCAAACGTTGCGGTTTTGAGTCGTTTTGATGATCAAAAAGAGGGATTCATTTATGCAATTGATTCAAGGATTAATTGATGTTTTCAAATGCTTAATTGTGACCTATTTGATGTCAATTTAATGGGTTTAAGTCACGGTGGAGGTTTGGGATCCGTTCGGAAGGTGAATAAAGAGAAACGAAGTTGGTTTTGCTGGTCGACACCCGAGGTGCGGCGCACCTGGACCTTGGTGCATCGCACCTGGTGCTGGGCTGAAGTTCCTGGTTGTTTGGTGCGACGCACAGATGGGGGGTGCGGCGCACTTGGAGGTCTGGTGGTCGTTTAGGCTTGTTTTAGTGCTCATTTGACCCATAGACCTTAGGTATAAGTTTTGTTGATGTTTAGGGAACTTGGAGATGTTCTTTAAGATCCCGTTTATGTTACATGTCGATTATATGTGTGTGATAGGTAGTTGGGAACTCAAGAAAGATACGTTAAAGTTGCTTGTTGCTCGTTGTGCTCGTCGTCAGGTAAGATACATGACTTTTCTCACGCTGGAGGCACAACAAAAAGTGATTTTCTATAGTTAACCTCTTAATTGGATTATCTTATGTGTGTTGGTTTTCCGGGTTATGCGGGAGGTTATGTGGGAATGTATGCATGCTGAAGTGGTTTATTATGTTTTGATGACGCTTAAATATGAACTAGATATGTGCATATGTAGTACTATGAACATAATGTTGCTGCCATGATATCTTAACGATATTTATTGTGATGTGGATTATATTGATGCTATGATTGATTATGATATATGATTAATTATATGTGGGATTTAAGTGTGTTACACGTAGGAATGCTATGATCTGTACAGGTTAGTAGGATTAAAAACTAAAGTAGATGTGGGATTAATGATGTTGATGTTATGATTTGACGATGATACGTGATGAATTATATGTGAGACTTAAGTGTGATAATGTCTAGTTCACTAGATATACGTAAGAAATGTTATGAGTTGTGTACGTTAGTGGGATTAAACGTTAAAGTAGATGTGGGATTAGTTAGGTAATGAATATACCTAATGTTAAAGTAAAGTGTGAAATGTTGGAAATCGTTCTAGCCTTAGTGTTAGTGCGTAAAAGTAAGAAAGATATAAATACGTGGGAAATGTTATAGCTAAATACGTGAGATTGATGTGGGAAGTGTTAAGCTTAACCCGTGCTAGTTTATGCCAAACTAGTGCATACGTGGTCGCTTGAGTGGCTCATTGCGGCATAGTTACGTGGGACTAGTATTTCCGGGTGGAGTGACTAACCACCAATGTTAAAAGCATGACGGGATACTATGGAAATGGCTTTGCCTTTCCTAAAAGTTAAGACGTGGGAAATCGTGCTAGTTGTAAAGCTAGTGCGTAATATGTAAATTGATTAAAGATGTAAGATGTGGGAATAAGTTGATTAAGATAATTATAAGAATACGTGAGAAAGATGTACATGTAATTTAAGACGTGGGATTACAATGTGATGTGGGATTTAATGAGATGTGTTGAGACGTGTGATAAGAACGATACATAGGCACAATTAGGAGTATATATCCTACATGTGCTATACATATATGTGCGATATGTTTATGTGTGATATGTAAGACGTGAGATGAAGTTGATTAAGCTGATTAAGTTGATAATAAGATATGTGTGAAAGAAATATATGTGCTTTACGTTGTGAGATCACGATGTGACATGAGAATATGTGCTAATATGAATACGCGTGACAAGTTTATGTGTGAAATGCCAAGATATGATATGAAGTTATGTTTAAGTGGTAAGTCTATGTTGATATGAAATGAAATGTGATACAATGTGGGAAAAGGGGAGTATGAGTTGATCTATGATTGTTGTGGATGATATGTATTGTGGTTACGTTTTGATAAGTAAAATATGACAAAATTTTATGAAAGTAAAATGAAGAACGTTTTATCAGAATGTGTGTATCTTACTTAGCTAATTTTATTAGCTAACACTTGATTTTATGAAAATGTTGTGTCCTTCAGGATAAGCAGGTATAAGCTAGTGAAGTGCGTGGATCGTGAGATGGGTAGAAGAATAAAGGAAGATTAGCATTAGTCTCCCTATGATTAGACTTTACCCATAGCCATATGTTCGACTACTTTATTTATGATTTATGTCTCTTGTAGTGTTGATGGCAATTATGTTAGTGCCATAACTTGGATTTTACTTTGACTATTACAATGATGCTATTAGTAACACCAAACTTTAATGAAAGGTACCATCCGTTACGGATGGGGCAGTTTTTAAGTGATCCTTTTCCGCTATGTTTTAAACGCCGTTTGGCAAAAGTTTTTGAAATCCAGGTTTTTAAAATGACGGGTGTTACAAGTTGGTATCAGAGAAATGGTTTAAGTGAACCAAAATTCGACTAAGACCTTAGGATTTTGGACTTAAACCGTATGAGAAATGATAGGCTTAAGTAGGAATGCTTTAGCCTTAAGATGAAATGCAAGTAGGATGGGATGGGTGGAGTGTGAGAGTAGGATTAAGGCTTAATATGTATTTGTTGTTGATATGTATGATTATGACAAGTTGAGAAAGTGTTTGTAAAAGTTGACGAAATGAAGTTTGAGTTTTAAAGGAAGAACAAGGAAGTTCAAGATTGGAGTAAGAGGTTCAAGGTTGATAGAATGTTGAATGGTCGATGTTTTGGTTGCTGCATATGTGGATGGTATTCCGGCTAGTTATCGAGGTAATTGTAGGCAGCATACTACTCTTGCGGGTGCTATTAAGGAATTAAAGAAGTTGGATGATGATTATAAGTCCGAGAAGACAAATGTGAAAACTGTGAATGACAAGAAGGTTGTATTTAAGAAAAGGTTAGATGAGTTGTTGGATTCAGAAAAGAAGTTTAAGAATGGTTCGACTTAGGAGGGCAAGGATCATGGAAAAGCTAGTCAGTGGTGTTCAGTTTGTAGAGCTCATCACAATGGACCATGTTCGGATAAAACTAGAAGATGAGATAGGTGTGGCAAGCAGGGACATGTTGCTTCTAGTTGCAAGGATAATATTCGATGTTACAAGTGTGGTATCAGAGAAATGGTTTAAGTGAACCAAAATTCGACTAAGACCTTAGGATTTTGGACTTAAACCGTATGAGAAATGATAGGCTTAAGTAGGAATGCTTTAGCCTTAAGATGAAATGCAAGTAGGATGGGATGGGTGGAGTGTGAGAGTAGGATTAAGGCTTAATATGTATTTGTTGTTGATATGTATGATTATGACAAGTTGAGAAAGTGTTTGTAAAAGTTGACGAAATGAAGTTTGAGTTTTAAAGGAAGAACAAGGAAGTTCAAGATTGGAGTAAGAGGTTCAAGGTTGATAGAATGTTGAATGGTCGATGTTTTGGTTGCTGCATATGTGGATGGTATTCCGGCTAGTTATCGAGGTAATTGTAGGCAGCATACTACTCTTGCGGGTGCTATTAAGGAATTAAAGAAGTTGGATGATGATTATAAGTCCGAGAAGACAAATGTGAAAACTGTGAATGACAAGAAGGTTGTATTTAAGAAAAGGTTAGATGAGTTGTTGGATTCAGAAAAGAAGTTTAAGAATGGTTCGACTTAGGAGGGCAAGGATCATGGAAAAGCTAGTCAGTGGTGTTCAGTTTGTAGAGCTCATCACAATGGACCATGTTCGGATAAAACTAGAAGATGAAATGAGGTGTTGATGTCGTGAAATGATTCTGAGGACAGAATCCTATTAAGGAGGGGAGATGATGTGACCAATTTATATAGATCGCCCACATCATTATTGGCCTTTTTCGTATGTGTTTTGAGTCGATTTTGTATGCATTTGGCGCGTTTATGGTGTTTGTTAGTGCTTTCAGGTTCTTAGCAGGTTGTGCGTCCAGTTTGTACATTTTCTGACGATTTTAGGCCAAGATGTTGATCCGAGTGTTCGAGAGATGTTGATGTCGTGAAATGATTCTGAGGACAGAATCCTATTAAGGAGGGGAGATGATGTGACCAATTTATATAGATCGCCCACATCATTATTGGCCTTTTTCGTATGTGTTTTGAGTCGATTTTGTATGCATTTGGCGCGTTTATGGTGTTTGTTAGTGCTTTCAGGTTCTTAGCAGGTTGTGCGTCCAGTTTGTACATTTTCTGACGATTTTAGGCCAAGATGTTGATCCGAGTGTTCGAGAGATGTTGATGTCGTGAAATGATTCTGAGGACAGAATCCTATTAAGGAGGGGAGATGATGTGACCAATTTATATAGATCGCCCACATCATTATTGGCCTTTTTCGTATGTGTTTTGAGTCGATTTTGTATGCATTTGGCGCGTTTATGGTGTTTGTTAGTGCTTTCAGGTTCTTAGCAGGTTGTGCGTCCAGTTGGTACATTTTCTGACGATTTTAGGCCAAGATGTTGATCCGAGTGTTCGAGAGATGTTGATAAAGAAGAACAAAGATTTCAGCAAGATTTGACTGCGCCGCAGTGGGAGTATTCACACCCCAATGCGCCGCAGTCAAGGTGTGCCAAAGCCAAAGCTGCGGCAGTGGAGTATTACACCTGCGCCGCAGTGAGAAGGATGATGCCCCACTGCGCCGCAGTGGGAGTATTCACACCCCAATGCGCCGCAGTGAGAAGGATGATGCCCCACTGCGCCGCAGTGGGAGTATTCACACCCCAATGCGCCGCAGTGAGAAGGATGATGCCCCACTGCGCCGCAGTGGGAGTATTCACACCCCAATGCGCCGCAGTGAGAAGGATGATGCCCCACTGCGCCGCAGTGGGAGTATTCACACCCCAATGCGCCGCAGTGAGAAGGATGATGCCCCACTGCGCCGCAGTGGGAGTATTCACACCCCAATGCGCCGCAGTGAGAAGGATGATGCCCCACTGCGCCGCAGTGGGAGTATTCACACCCCAATGCGCCGCAGTGAGAAGGATGATGCCCCACTGCGCCGCAGTGGGAGTATTCACACCCCAATGCGCCGCAGTAAGGTGATGCCCACTGCGCCGCAGTGGGAGTATTCACACCCTGCGCCGCAGTGAGAAGGATGATGCCCCACTGCGCCGCAGTCAATGGAGTGAAGAAGCCAAATGGATTCCAGCAAGTTTGAGCTGCGCCGCAGTGGGAGTATTCACACCCCAATGCGCCGCAGTCACAAGGATGATGCCCCACTGCGCCGCAGTGGGAGTATTCACACCCAATGCGCCGCAGTGAGAAGGTGATGCCCCACTGCGCCGCAGTGGGAGTATTACACCAATGCGCCGCAGTGAGAAGGATGATGGATGCCCCACTGCGCCGCAGTCAATGGAGTGAAGAAGCCAAATGGATTCCAGCAAGTTTGAGCTGCGCCGCAGTGGGAGTATTCACACCCCAATGCGCCGCAGTCAAGGTGTGCCAAAGCCACTGCGCCGCAGTGGGAGTATTCACACCCCAATGCGCCGCAGTGAGAAGGATGATGCCCCACTGCGCCGCAGTGGGAGTATTCACACCCCAATGCGCCGCAGTGAGAAGGATGATGCCCCACTGCGCCGCAGTGGGAGTATTCACACCCCAATGCGCCGCAGTGAGAAGGATGATGCCCCACTGCGCCGCAGTGGGAGTATTCACACCCCAATGCGCCGCAGTGAGAAGGATGATGCCCCACTGCGCCGCAGTGGGAGTATTCACACCCCAATGCGCCGCAGTGAGAAGGATGATGCCCCACTGCGCCGCAGTGGGAGTATTCACACCCCAATGCGCCGCAGTGAGAAGGATGATGCCCCACTGCGCCGCAGTGGGAGTATTCACACCCCAATGCGCCGCAGTGAGAAGGATGATGCCCCACTGCGCCGCAGTGGGAGTATTCACACCCCAATGCGCCGCAGTGAGAAGGATGATGCCCCACTGCGCCGCAGTGGAGTATTACACCAATGCGCCGCAGTGAGAAGATGATGCCCTGCGCCGCAGTGGGAGTATTCACACCCCAATGCGCCGCAGTCATGGTATCAGAGAAATGGTTTAAGTGAACCAAAATTCGACCAAGACCTTAGGATTTTGGACTTAAACCGTATGAGAAATGATAGGCTTAAGTAGGAATGCTTTAGCCTTAAGATGAAATGCATGTAGGACGGGATGGGTTGAGGTGAGAGTAGCAAATGATTGGAAATGGAGTTAATTTAATTGGTAAACGTGTTTAGAAACGGTTGGTGGTACCACGTTTTCATTCACATAGGCATAATTGGTAATTGGATAATCAAGCAAACTAATTGTTGGGGAGATTTTCTAGGCATTGGTGGTACCGGCTTGGGTAATTTAACTGGCAACTTAGGTGTTTGGGTTATTTGTGAGCGGTTGGTGGTACCACGTTTTCATTCACATAGGCATAATTGGTAATTGGATAATCAAGCAAACTAATTGTTGGGGAGATTTTCTAGGCATTGGTGGTACCGGCTTGGGTAATTTAACTGGCAACTTAGGTGTTTGGGTTATTTGTGAGCGGTTGGTGGTACCACGTTTTCATTCACATAGGCATAATTGGTAATTGGATAATCAAGCAAACTAATTGTTGGGGAGATTTTCTAGGCATTGGTGGTACCGGCTTGGGTAATTTAACTGGCAACTTAGGTGTTTGGGTTATTTGTGAGCGGTTGGTGGTACCACGTTTTCATTCACATAGGCATAATTGGTAATTGGATAATCAAGCAAACTAATTGTTGGGGAGATTTTCTAGGCATTGGTGGTACCGGCTTGGGTAATTTAACTGGCAACTTAGGTGTTTGGGTTATTTGTGAGCGGTTGGTGGTACCACGTTTTCATTCACATAGGCATAATTGGTAATTGGATAATCAAGCAAACTAATTGTTGGGGAGATTTTCTAGGCATTGGTGGTACCGGCTTGGGTAATTTAACTGGCAACTTAGGTGTTTGGGTTATTTGTGAGCGGTTGGTGGTACCACGTTTTCATTCACATAGGCATAATTGGTAATTGGATAATCAAGCAAACTAATTGTTGGGGAGATTTTCTAGGCATTGGTGGTACCGGCTTGGGTAATTTAACTGGCAACTTAGGTGTTTGGGTTATTTGTGAGCGGTTGGTGGTACCACGTTTTCATTCACATAGGCATAATTGGTAATTGGATAATCAAGCAAACTAATTGTTGGGGAGATTTTCTAGGCATTGGTGGTACCGGCTTGGGTAATTTAACTGGCAACTTAGGTGTTTGGGTTATTTGTGAGCGGTTGGTGGTACCACGTTTTCATTCACATAGGCATAATTGGTAATTGGATAATCAAGCAAACTAATTGTTGGGGAGATTTTCTAGGCATTGGTGGTACCGGCTTGGGTAATTTAACTGGCAACTTAGGTGTTTGGGTTATTTGTGAGCGGTTGGTGGTACCACGTTTTCATTCACATAGGCATAATTGGTAATTGGATAATCAAGCAAACTAATTGTTGGGGAGATTTTCTAGGCATTGGTGGTACCGGCTTGGGTAATTTAACTGGCAACTTAGGTGTTTGGGTTATTTGTGAGCGGTTGGTGGTACCACGTTTTCATTCACATAGGCATAATTGGTAATTGGATAATCAAGCAAACTAATTGTTGGGGAGATTTTCTAGGCATTGGTGGTACCGGCTTGGGTAATTTAACTGGCAACTTAGGTGTTTGGGTTATTTGTGAGCGGTTGGTGGTACCACGTTTTCATTCACATAGGCATAATTGGTAATTGGATAATCAAGCAAACTAATTGTTGGGGAGATTTTCTAGGCATTGGTGGTACCGGCTTGGGTAATTTAACTGGCAACTTAGGTGTTTGGGTTATTTGTGAGCGGTTGGTGGTACCACGTTTTCATTCACATAGGCATAATTGGTAATTGGATAATCAAGCAAACTAATTGTTGGGGAGATTTTCTAGGCATTGGTGGTACCGGCTTGGGTAATTTAACTGGCAACTTAGGTGTTTGGGTTATTTGTGAGCGGTTGGTGGTACCACGTTTTCATTCACATAGGCATAATTGGTAATTGGATAATCAAGCAAACTAATTGTTGGGGAGATTTTCTAGGCATTGGTGGTACCGGCTTGGGTAATTTAACTGGCAACTTAGGTGTTTGGGTTATTTGTGAGCGGTTGGTGGTACCACGTTTTCATTCACATAGGCATAATTGGTAATTGGATAATCAAGCAAACTAATTGTTGGGGAGATTTTCTAGGCATTGGTGGTACCGGCTTGGGTAATTTAACTGGCAACTTAGGTGTTTGGGTTATTTGTGAGCGGTTGGTGGTACCACGTTTTCATTCACATAGGCATAATTGGTAATTGGATAATCAAGCAAACTAATTGTTGGGGAGATTTTCTAGGCATTGGTGGTACCGGCTTGGGTAATTTAACTGGCAACTTAGGTGTTTGGGTTATTTGTGAGCGGTTGGTGGTACCACGTTTTCATTCACATAGGCATAATTGGTAATTGGATAATCAAGCAAACTAATTGTTGGGGAGATTTTCTAGGCATTGGTGGTACCGGCTTGGGTAATTTAACTGGCAACTTAGGTGTTTGGGTTATTTGTGAGCGGTTGGTGGTACCACGCGAGCATTTTATCCTTTCACGATTATCTTGTCAACTCTAAATAATCTGAACTTTATCGTGTGCAATCATAACTGAAGTCAAGTGGATTCGAAGTGGGTGATCTTTATTCATATTGGTTGAACTTTCTTTATTTTTCAATTGTCTTGTCATTTCAATTTCTTTAATTTCATATTGTCAAGGTGAGGTAGCAATTCGGCTACGGTTCCATCCTTATCCCAAAATCACTCTATCTGACAACTATTTCAAAACCATTCCCCGTGTTCGATCCTGGACTTACCTTCTAGCTATACTATATACGAACGGGTCCACTGCCCGCAAGTGTGTAGTAGTCAGTTTTAGGGTATTTCTTGTTTTAAATTTTTAAACTCAATTTCACACATCAAGTTTTTGGCGCCGCTGCCGGGGAATGTGTGCCGATTTAGTTGTTAATTTAGTGGTTTGATCCTTTCTCACGCGTGAGAAAGTTACTTGTTTATTAGTGTACTTTTCTTTTCTTATCACAGGTGCATTTGACGTGTTTGTGTTAGTTGTGTGTTTGCAGGAATTGTGTAGTTGATGAACTTGCATTCTTCGGGTCTCCCTTTGAATAGTCCTTTGTCTACTCCGAGAAGACCAAGAGGGCGTAGGTTTAACTTCGCTGAACCCACAACACCAATACCGACACCATTTTCACCTATAGCCAAACCCACTCCTGATTCGGACGAGGAGGGGTTCTTTGTTAGGTCCAGTTTTAGTCCAGACTTACTGGACTGGCTCCAGACTGGACTACTGGAACCTTATTGAAGGTTTGTCAAGAAACATGTTTTGCTGGACTCGCTCCAGACTCGACTACTGGAGCTCACTGAAGATCTGACCAGAAAACATGTTCTGCTGGACCTACTCCAGACTTGGGATCTGGAGTCCCTCTGAAGATTTGTCCAGAAATAATGGAAAGACTAATGAGCAAATACTTGTATAGGAAATCTGGAGTATTCTCCAGATTAGCTCACTGGTCTTCACCCCAGTCCAGATCAACTCTACTGAAGACATTCTGACTGAAGTCAAAGACTGAAGTCTGAAGAAAGAAGACTTATCAAATGGCGGAGTCCACTGAAAAGTCTTACCAGATCTGTACACTGGAGGATTGTCAGTGTTCTAGACCTTACAAGTCTGAACACTGATATCGAGGATTGACTTTAAGCCTTTACACACTTTCCAAAGAACAACCCACTTGTTCTTTACCAAAGTATACGTGTGTTAAGGTGGTTGGATAAAAGGATATACTTGCACTTGATGTGACTTTATCCTTATTCCTTATCCAATACATTTAATGTTCTTGTCGGATCATTAAATGTATCCAACCATATTTGTACGGCACAAAATTCACTGGAGAATTTTGTTGCCTATAAATACAAAGTCATTTCTTTGAGAAAATCACTTTTTAGCAAATTGGTGAACTTGCTTAAATACTCTCGATCTAAACAGCTATACTTCACAACTCTAAGTATATCGATCAAAGGAGTTTATTTAGCAAGTATAGATCACTTGTAATTCAAAGATTGTTTAGATACTTACATACGTGTAATATCTAGGTTCTGTAACGATCTTGTATTTTGTTTATACATCAATAAAGAAAATACACTTGAAAACTACATTCGTGTTCCACCTTTTATTTACTTGTTTAAATATTGCTTAAAGTCATTTATTACTTTGTTTATATTCTTGCATATTTATATTGAAGTAATACTAGTCCGATTCTAGTCCATACTTGTCTTGTTATTTTACACTCGTGGGTTAAACCATCGTGTGAGGGACTTTACAATTGGTATCAGAGCAGAAGGTTAATATACTTACCTAGATCTGTTTCACGATGGCAATCCCAGAAAATACTCAAGAAACTCATGAAACTAATGTTAATGAACCACCCACTGGAAATAACAATACACCTCCTCCTCCTCCTCCTGCTTCTCCACATGTGCATGTGCATTACTCGAATAATCCTGTTCCTAAATTCAATGGGAGCAGTGATGAATTTGGTACGTGGAAAGCTAGGATAATATTGCATGTGACTGGTATTGAAAGGAATATGATGAAAATTTTAAACGAAGGACCCTATGTGCCAAGACTTCCTATCAATGCACTTCTTGACCCTACAGGATCAAGAAGTGGGAGGGAAAAGAGAGAGGAACACTGGTCCGAAGAGGAGAAAAGATTAGTAAATCTTGATACACTTCTTAAAAATTGACGTGTTTGTGTTAGTTGTGTGTTGCAGGTATTGTTTTAGTTGATGAACTTGCGTTCTTCGGGTCTCCCTTTGAATAGTCCTTTGTCTACTCCGAGAAGACCAAGAGGGCGTAGGTTTAACTTCGCTGAACCCACAACACCAATACCGAGACCATTTTCACCTATAGCCAAACCTACTCCTGATTCGGACGAGGAGGGGTTCTTTGTTAGGTCCAGTTTTAGTCCAGACTTACTGGACTGGCTCCAGACTGGACTACTGGAACCTTATTGAAGGTTTGTCAAGAAACATGTTTTGCTGGACTCGCTCCAGACTCGACTACTGGAGCTCACTGAAGATCTGACCAGAAAACATGTTCTGCTGGACCTACTCCAGACTTGGGATCTGGAGTCCCTCTGAAGATTTGTCCAGAAATAATGGAAAGACTAATGAGCAAATACTTGTATAGGAAATCTGGAGTATTCTCCAGATTAGCTCACTGGTCTTCACCCCAGTCCAGATCAACTCTACTGAAGACATTCTGACTGAAGTCAAAGACTGAAGTCTGAAGAAAGAAGACTTATCAAATGGCGGAGTCCACTGAAAAGTCTTACCAGATCTGTACACTGGAGGATTGTCAGTGTTCTAGACCTTACAAGTCTGAACACTGATATCGAGGATTGACTTTAAGCCTTTACACACTTTCCAAAGAACAACCCACTTGTTCTTTACCAAAGTATACGTGTGTTAAGGTGGTTGGATAAAAGGATATACTTGCACTTGATGTGACTTTATCCTTATTCCTTATCCAATACATTTAATGTTCTTGTCGGATCATTAAATGTATCCAACCATATTTGTACGGCACAAAATTCACTGGAGAATTTTGTTGCCTATAAATACAAAGTCATTTCTTTGAGAAAATCACTTTTTAGCAAATTGGTGAACTTGCTTAAATACTCTCGATCTAAACAGCTATACTTCACAACTCTAAGTATATCGATCAAAGGAGTTTATTTAGCAAGTATAGATCACTTGTAATTCAAAGATTGTTTAGATACTTACATACGTGTAATATCTAGGTTCTGTAACGATCTTGTATTTTGTTTATACATCAATAAAGAAAATACACTTGAAAACTACATTCGTGTTCCACCTTTTATTTACTTGTTTAAATATTGCTTAAAGTCATTTATTACTTTGTTTATATTCTTGCATATTTATATTGAAGTAATACTAGTCCGATTCTAGTCCATACTTGTCTTGTTATTTTACACTCGTGGGTTAAACCATCGTGTGAGGGACTTTACAATTGGTATCAGAGCAGAAGGTTAATATACTTACCTAGATCTGTTTCACGATGGCAATCCCAGAAAATACTCAAGAAACTCATGAAACTAATGTTAATGAACCACCCACTGGAAATAACAATACACCTCCTCCTCCTCCTGCTTCTCCACATGTGCATGTGCATTACTCGAATAATCCTGTTCCTAAATTCAATGGGAGCAGTGATGAATTTGGTACGTGGAAAGCTAGGATAATATTGCATGTGACTGGTATTGAAAGGAATATGATGAAAATTTTAAACGAAGGACCCTATGTGCCAAGACTTCCTATCAATGCACTTCTTGACCCTACAGGATCAAGAAGTGGGAGGGAAAAGAGAGAGGAACACTGGTCCGAAGAGGAGAAAAGATTAGTAAATCTTGATACACTTCTTAAAAATATGATCCTCGGGGCTGTTCCAGAAACTCTCATTCCCACACTAGTTCTCTATCCCAGTGCCAAAAGTATGTGGGATGAACTAGTAAACCAGCATGAGGGAGGTGATGATACTGTTGTTACCAGAAAAGTCTCCTTAAATAAAAAGTATGAGTCATTTTTTGCTCTCCCCAATGAGTCCCTTACTGGTACTTACACCAGATTTATGAGCATCATAAACCAGTTAAGAGGACTAGGGGTAGATAAAGACAAGGATATACTTTTGGAGAAATTTTGTGATATTCTTCCTACAAAATGGTCTCACATGATTCTGGTCTTGAGGCAAGGAAAAACCTTGCATTCCCATACTTTGTCAACATTATATGGAGCCTTCAGATTCACTGAAGAAAATCAAGCCCAGAGGATTGAGGCAGAAAAAGATTCTTTTAATCATGCTTCCAGTAGTTCCACAGTGGTCACTAATACTGCACCACCTTGTGCGGCATTAATATCTTCTGAGAATGTATTTTCTATGAAGAAGATGATGTCTGAACTAATGGATTCTGGAGTCTGTAATGATATCTCTCCAGACTGTGATGAAACTGACAGTGATGACCTGGTTGCAATGATGGCCAAAACGTTTAACCGTTTTAAGGCCAGAGCAAATAGGCCCACTGGACTACATGCACCCAGTTCTTCCACTGATAAGACCAATCTGACATGCTTTAAGCGTGGCAGAAAAGGTCATTTCATGAAAGAGTGCAGGTCCAGTCAGTTTGTCTCCCAGTCTGGTTCAACTTCTTCTTTTAACAAGCCTGATGATAGCTATAAGTTGAAATACAAAAAGCTTAAGGCTCAAATTGCTCTCTTGTCTAAACAGATTGAAGACAATAACAAATGCATGATAGCAACCACTGAAGAAGCATGGGTTCCCTCTGATGATTCATCAGTCGATGAAGAAGAGGAAAGAGATTGTTGTTTTATGGCTCTGGCAGATCAAGAGCATCTGGTGAAGGATGGTGTCACATCTGGTCGTTGGGTCGACATTGTCATTAAAAAGGTTAGTGAGTATGATCTTGAAACTAATCCTGAACTGAAATTGGACATCGCTGAAGCTCTAAATTCTGATTTAATTTTTGTGGAAACTGTTAGATTTGACAGTTTAAATGGTCTAGAAACAGATTCCTCTGAAATGGCCGCCTTAAAATCAAAATTAAAAGAACTTCAAGACATTGAACTGGCATTTCAAGCCCAGATTCTGGTAACTGAACAATTGATCCAAGAAAAACAAGATCTTGAGATCATTTTAGAAAAAGAAAAACTGGTGATTAAATCATGGCTTGAAACTAGAAAGCCATATGATGCTGGAGTAAATCAATTTCCTACTCAAAAACGTGCATATTTAGATGGAAATTCTCATGTAGCATCATTAATACCAGTAATCGATCGATTACCAGAGGGATTCAGGCCCACCACTGTTTATGATGAGCCTGTAACTCCCAAGGCCAATATTCTCCCAGTTCTTTGCCCAGAGGTTAAGACTGGAGCTGTTCAGATGACTGCTCTAGTTAAAAAGGTTAAGCAGAATAGACCTTTGCCTCAGAACAATCCCCTACCTAAGCCAACAACTGGAAAGGCTAAGGTATCATCTGAAGATAATGTTTTGTCCAGGATAGAGAGCCAGATTCAAATTCTGACTCGTCAATCACAAAGTTTTAATGCAAGATTAAACTTTATTGAGGGTACTTCATTTGGCCCTAGACAAAACACAAAACCTTTTGCTAAGAAAGACAAACTTATTTCTCCAGTTGAGAAAAAGAAAAAGGTTTCTAAACTATCAACTCCAGTAGTATTCTCAACAAAAACTACTGTTGAAGTAAGTGAACTAGACTAGATTGCCCCAGGGACCTATAAGGGAGGGTCCAGTGAACCCATCAGTCGATGGGTTCCCAAATCTAACTGATAAATATCTGGTGTATGTGTAGGGCGATCGAAAGAAGTATATCTGGTATCTTGACAGTGCAGCTGGCAGGACTATGACCGGATGTAAGACCCTACTGGAGGAGTTCACCATTTCTGATGGACCCTCCATCACTTTTAGAAAAAGAAAAAGGTTTCTAAACTATCAACTCCAGTAGTATTCTCAACAAAAACTACTGTTGAAGTAAGTGAACTAGACTAGATTGCCCCAGGGACCTATAAGGGAGGGTCCAGTGAACCCATCAGTCGATGGGTTCCCAAATCTAACTGATAAATATCTGGTGTATGTGTAGGGCGATCGAAAGAAGTATATCTGGTATCTTGACAGTGCAGCTGGCAGGACTATGACCGGATGTAAGACCCTACTGGAGGAGTTCACCATTTCTGATGGACCCTCCATCACTTTTAGAAAAAGAAAAAGGTTTCTAAACTATCAACTCCAGTAGTATTCTCAACAAAAACTACTGTTGAAGTAAGTGAACTAGACTAGATTGCCCCAGGGACCTATAAGGGAGGGTCCAGTGAACCCATCAGTCGATGGGTTCCCAAATCTAACTGATAAATATCTGGTGTATGTGTAGGGCGATCGAAAGAAGTATATCTGGTATCTTGACAGTGCAGCTGGCAGGACTATGACCGGATGTAAGACCCTACTGGAGGAGTTCACCATTTCTGATGGACCCTCCATCACTTTTAGAAATGATGGTTGTGAAAAGACTGAGGGATATGGTGTTCTGAACAATGGACAAGTCAAGTTTTCACGTGTTGCATTTGTGAATGGTTTGAAATATAACTTGATCAGTGTAAGCCAACTATGTGATGATGGCTATCAAGTCTTATTCAATGTTGCTCAAGGCATCGTATTCAACAAGGACTGGAAGGTAGTGTTGATTGCTCCCAGGAAAGGGAACGTATATGTGATGGACATGGAAAGCTCTCCGTCAGAGCAATGTTTCTACACTCAAGCTGATGAAGACACAAACTGGTTATGGCATAAAAGGTTATCCCATTTAAATTTCAAAAACATTAATAAGTTGTCCAGAAAACAACTTGCAAATGGGATACCTTCAGTTTCCTTCAAAAAGGAAAGGCCATGTCCAGGATGTGAGATGGGTAAGCAGAAACGTGCCAGTTTCAAGACCAGACAGAATTTCAGCATTACTGAACCTCTTCACATGCTTCATATGGACCTCTTTGGTCCAGTGAATGTTCAGACTCGTGCTGGTAAAAGATACACCCTGGTGATAGTAGATGAATTCTCCAGATATTGTTGGGTGGTCTTTCTCAGGTCTAAAAATGAAGCTGCTGCTGAAATCATCTCTCTTATCAAGCAGATTGAACTGAAGCATAAGCGAAAAGTGTGTCAGTTAAGAAGCGACAATGGAACAAAATTCCAGAATGCAACTCTGGAGAAATTCTGTACTGACACTGGCGTCTCCCAGAACTTCTCATCAGCACGCACTCCAGAGCAGAATGGAGTGGTAGAAAGAAAAAATCGAACGTTGATAGAAGCTGCCAGGAGTATGCTAGCTGAATCTGGTCTTCCTACCAGTTTCTGGGCTGAAGCAATTGCAACTGCTTGCCACACCCAGAATCGATCAGTGTACGTGAAGCGACACAAGAAGACTTCCTATGAAATATTGAGAAATAGAAAACCAAATATTGGTTATTTTCATGTTTTTGGATGTCCAGTTTACATCCTGAACGACTCCAGTCAGCTAGGCAAATTTGATGCCAAAGCTGATGAAGGATATTTCTTAGGATATTCAGCCATTCGCAAAGCCTTCAGAGTTTATAACAAGAAACTGGAGAAAGTACAAGAATCCATACATGTTACTTTCGATGAATCAAATGTTGCAATCAACAAACCAGCCCTTGACACACCCCCAGTACTTCCAATTGTCTTTTGTGAATCTGATCCAATAAACGACAAAATTGAAGATTCACCAGACAAAGTTTCCAGTCATCCCGATCTGGAACCTGTTCAGAAAAAGAAACTCTCCAGTAGTACTCCATTCTATCCCTCTATTATTTTCAAATTACCTTCTGAAATTAATATTGGTTCAGATGTGCGTACTACTCCCCCAGTATCAGTATCAGTTGAGAATGTACCAGAAATCCAAACTGAACTAGTACTCCAGGAAATACCTTCAAATGAAGAATTTCATGATGCAAATCGTGATTTGAATGACTCAGATGAAGATACTGAAGTAATCTGGAATGATCCTCCTCCTGAAGCAACTCCAGAGGAGACTCAACTGAATTCTTGCACTGATATTGTTGTCAGTAACAATCCTGGTCAATACTCCAGATGGACAAAAGCTCACCCTATTGATCAGATCATAGGTGACTCCAGTCGTGGAATTCAGACTAGAAGAGCCTCCAGTGATCAATGCTTATATGTCAGTTTCTTATCACTAAATGAACCAAAGAAGATTGACGAGGCTCTGGAAGATCCAAACTGGGTGACTGCTATGCAAGAAGAGCTTCACCAGTTTGAAAGGAACAAGGTCTGGTATCTGGTTCCTTTCCCAGTTGGAAAGAAAGAACCAATTGGAACAAGATGGGTCTTCAGAAACAAAGTAGATGAAGATGGCCACGTAATCAGAAACAAGGCCAGACTGGTAGCACAAGGCTACTGCCAGTCAGATGTCGACTTTGATGAATCATTTGCTCCAGTGGCTAGACTTGAAGCGATCAGAATATTTTTAGCATTCGCTGCTCATCATCAGTTCAAGGTCTACCAGATGGATGTAAAGAGTGCTTTCTTGAATGGAAAGCTTGAAGAAGAAGTTTATGTCAGACAACCTCCAGGTTTCGTTGATGAAAAGCATCCACATTGGGTATATCGTCTGGACAAAGCGCTGTATGGCCTCAGACAAGCCCCACGTGCCTGGTATGACACTCTGACTAAACATTTATTGAAAAATGGTTTTAAACGAGGTGCAATTGACAATACCTTATTTATTCTTCATGAACAAGGTAATCTGTTAATGGTACAAATTTATGTTGATGATATTATTTTTGGGTCTACTGATGAAAACATGTGCCAGAAATTTTCGAAAATAATGTCTACTGAATATGAAATGAGTTTGATGGGTGAATTAACATATTTTCTTGGACTCCAGATTAAACAAAACAAAGATGGCATCTTTATTAATCAGGAAAAATATGTTAGAGATCTTTTAAAGAAATATGATATGAACTCTTCACCATCTAAACCAACTTCAATTTCTGCACCACTGACACTGGACTCTGATCCAGATGGTAAACCAGTGAACACCACTGTCTATAGAGGCATGGTTGGTTCACTGATGTATTTAACTGCCAGTAGACCAGATATTATGTTTTCAACATGTTTATGTGCCAGATATCAGTCTAATCCAAAAGAATCTCATTTGCTTGCTGTAAAGCGCATACTGAAGTACCTTAAAGGTGTCCCCAGTCTAGGTCTTTGGTACCCCAAAGGCTCAGGCATGGATCTAATGGGTTATTCAGATTCAGATCATGCAGGTTGTAAGATAGACAGGAAATCCACTACTGGTGGATGTCATTTCCTTGGTGGCAAACTGGTCAGCTGGACCAGTAAAAAGCAAACTTCAGTTTCATTGTCCACTGCTGAAGCTGAATATGTGTCTGCAGCCAGTTGTTGTGCTCAGATACTCTGGATGAAGAACCAGTTGCTTGATTATGGTATTAAGTATTCAAAGACTCCAATCTTTTGTGATAATACCAGTGCCATTGCTATCTCAAACAATCCAGTCATGCATTCCAAAACCAAGCACATTGATCTAAGGTATCACTTCATTCGTGATAATATTGTGAAAGGAAACATTGAACTCCATTTTATCCCCACTGACAAACAACTCGCTGACATTTTTACTAAACCATTGGATGTCAAAACATTTGAATATCTTGTTGGTGAGTTGGGAATGTTAAACCCTTAAATCTGGAACCTTAGTATTGAACGCCATTGTGTACTACTAAGGATCTTTGATTTAAAGATTCATAAATTTATTTCTGGATCAACATTCCAGGGGGAAGACTTTGAAAGATATATTTTTCTTAAAAATGTTTAAAGTTCAAAGGGAATTTATTAATTTATTTTCTTACTGGACAAAATTTTCTCACTGGACAAATTGTCCAGAAAATATTACTGTTGCTTTGTAGATGTGTCCCTCTCACTGGTAACTAGATAAGTTGAAGTGCGTGTTTGAGTTGACTTATGTCTCCTTGTAAATGTGTCCCTCTCATTTGTCTATATTAGTTGACGTGCATGTTTGAGGTTACCAGTCTTTCAAAATGGTTTTCACTGGTACTTTACTGGAGTGTCTAGTCAACCTTCAGATGGACTGAATTATGTCACAATATTTTTTTAAATACTTGGTCATTGTGTGTGCCACGTAAGCAAACTTTTTCAAAGATATTTATCTTATAAATCCTACGTGGCATGTAATTTTTCAAACGAAATGATGATATTTTTACATTGGGAAGATGAAAAGAACAAGTTGTTAGTTTTTGTGGGCGGTAAACCATCACACATTAATGTGTGATGTAATGTAATTAATGCGGATCTCAGAACCCGATCAAAAAATTGTATTTGATAAATTCAAATTAATCGTTTGAGTTCCACATTATTTCTCTCCTATATATACCCACTTTCACTTTCAATTTCATTTACTTCGAACATTTACTCCCAAATCTTAATTCCTTCATTCAATTCTTAAAATTCTTCATTCATTTTCCAATCATATAACTCTTATATTAACTGCAATTCATTAAATTCTTCATAACCTTAAATTTTCAATTTCATTTACTTCGAACATTTACTCCCAAATCTTAATTCCTTCATTCAATTCTTAAAATTCTTCATTCATTTTCCAATCATATAACTCTTATATTAACTGCAATTCATTAAATTCTTCATAACCTTAAATTTTCAATTTCATCTTCATCTATCAATCAAAAATGGCACCCAAAAATCTCTTATCTGCTGAATATGCTCCGGTTGATGATGTAGTTAAACCAAAACATATTTCTCTTGAGGCGAAAGCCATACGCATCAATATGAAGCACTGGATGGCCAAACTTTCCAGTGTTCATCCTGCTCGTTCTATCATTGGGAGATTGAATACTTTCTTTCTCTCATGCCCTCTGTATGGTGCATTAACCCTAAATCCAGGGAAAATGTACCATGACTACTTATGTGAATTCTGGTACTCCGCTTTCTATAATGAAGAAACTTCATCAATTTCTTACACTCTCAATGGAGGTACCAGATCTTTGAGTTTTTCGGTGAATTTGCTCAGGTCTGTTTTACAGTTGAACTACCATGACCAGAATGAGTTGCCCATCGAACTCCCTACTGGCATAAATTTCAGGGAAGTGTGCAGGTTGATGGGGCACACAGAAATTGTAGATGACCAAGGCCAGTTGTTGAGAAAAGGAACAATTTATATGAGTAGGCTGACATATTCGTGGAGATTTTTCTTCACTCATTTGGTAGAGTGTCTAGGAGGTAGTTCTGGAGGTCTTGATCAGATAAATCAAACGCAGCTCCAGATTGGCTATTGTTTGTGGTTTAGGATAAGAGTGGACTTCGCTCAAATTTTGTTCAATGATTTGGTGGATAGACTGAAAGCAAAAGGGAGAAAACCACACGTTCCATTTATTCGTTTTCTTTCCCTTATGTTCAGAAGTGGTCTAGGAGACCAATATGATATTGATACTACTCATTTTTCCATGAGTGAGTTTTTAAGGGATCTGAACAACCTACAGTCAAGAGATGGTGAGGTAGATATTCCTCAGTCTATGCTCTCATTTCAAAGGGCAGAAGAGATTGTGGCACCAGGAAGTGTTCAAGTTGTTGGGGAACATTCTGATGACCAAGATATCCAGGTTGTAGAACTGATACAACCAATAAGTCAAGTGGCTCCTGAAGAAGGCATGCAACCCACTGTTGAGTTTTCCAGACGACCCAGATCTCATAGGCGTCTGATGAGGGGAGGAGTCGAGGTAAATCCATCAACCCATCCTGGTGATACAATTAATGTTGATGGATCTCCTATTTTTGAAGAGGAGTATATTGAATCTATTGTACACTTTGAACAGAGAGTGGATACTGAAGTCCAGGCTGTTGTACAAGATGATATTGCTCAAGTTGTTGAGGAGATGGTTCAAACTGAAGAACAAGCATCTGGTGAGCAAGAGGCTCAGATTGACTTGAATGTCCAGGCTGGTGAACAGGCTGGTACATCTACTGGTGATATGTTTTGGGAAGAGGCTGATTCTCCCATTTCTGAAGGGCAGAACCTTGATATTGATATGAATTTTCTGGGTGAAGAAAATGTACAAGTTGAAAGTTCACCAGAAATGCCACCATCCCACCAGAAACAAACTTACCACCACCAGAACCAGAAATGCCTCCACCACCACCAGAACCGAACATGCCACCACCTCCACCAGAACCAGAAATGCCTCCACCACCACCAGAACCAGAAATGCCTCCACCACCACCAGAACCAGAAATGCCTCCACCACCACCAGAACCAGAAATGCCACCACCACCACCAGAACCGAAATGCCTCCACCACCACCAGAACCAGAAATGCCTCCACCACCACCAGAACCGAAATGCCTCCACCACCACCAGAACCAGAAATGCCTCCACCACCACCAGAACCAGAAATGCCTCCACCACCACCAGAACCAGAAATGCCTCCACCACCACCAGAACCAGAAATGCCTCCACCACCACCAGAACCAGAAATGCCTCCACCACCACCAGAACCAGAAATGCCTCCACCACCACCAGAACCAGAAATGCCTCCACCACCACCAGAACCAGAAATGCCACCACCACCACCAGAACCAGAAATGCCTCCACCACCACCAGAACCAGAAATGCCTCCACCACCACCAGAACCAGAAATGCCTCCACCACCACCAGAACCAGAAATGCCACCACCACCACCAGAACCAGAAATGCCTCCACCACCACCAGAACCAGAAATGCCTCCACCACCACCAGAACCGAAATGCCTCCACCACCACCAGAACCAGAAATGCCTCCACCACCACCAGAACCAGAAATGCCACCACCACCACCAGAACCGAAATGCCTCCACCACCACCAGAACCAGAAATGCCTCCACCACCACCAGAACCGAAATGCCTCCACCACCACCAGAACCGAAATGCCACCACCACCACCAGAACCAGAAATTTGAGTAGGCTGACAGATTCGTGGAGATTTTTCTTCACTCATTTGGTAGAGTGTCTAGGAGGTAGTTCTGGAGGTCTTGATCAGATAAATCAAACGCAGCTCCAGATTGCCTATTGTTTGTGGTTTAGGATAAGAGTGGACTTCGCTCAAATTTTGTTCAATGATTTGGTGGATAGACTGAAAGCAAAAGGGAGAAAACCACACGTTCCATTTATTCGTTTTCTTTCCCTTATGTTCAGAAGTGGTCTAGGAGACCAATATGATATTGATACTACTCATTTTTCCATGAGTGAGTTTTTAAGGGATCTGAACAACCTACAGTCAAGAGATGGTGAGGTAGATATTCCTCAGTCTATGCTCTCATTTCAAAGGGCAGAAGAGATTGTGGCACCAGGAAGTGTTCAAGTTGTTGGGGAACATTCTGATGACCAAGATATCCAGGTTGTAGAACTGATACAACCAATAAGTCAAGTGGCTCCTGAAGAAGGCATGCAACCCACTGTTGAGTTTTCCAGACGACCCAGATCTCATAGGCGTCTGATGAGGGGAGGAGTCGAGGTAAATCCATCAACCCATCCTGGTGATACAATTAATGTTGATGGATCTCCTATTTTTGAAGAGGAGTATATTGAATCTATTGTACACTTTGAACAGAGAGTGGATACTGAAGTCCAGGCTGTTGTACAAGATGATATTGCTCAAGTTGTTGAGGAGATGGTTCAGACTGAAGAACAAGCATCTAGTGAGCAAGAGGCTCAGATTGACTTGAATGTCCAGGCTGGTGAACAGGCTGGTACATCTACTGGTGATATGTTTTGGGAAGAGGCTGATTCTCCCATTTCTGAAGGGCAGAACCTTGATATTGATATGAATTTTCTGGGTGAAGAAAATGTACAAGTTGAAAGTTCACCAGAAATGACCACCACCAGAACCAGAAATGCCTCCACCTCCACCAGAACCAGAAATGCCTCCACCACCACCAGAACCGAAATGCCTCCACCACCACCAGAACCAGAAATGCCTCCACCACCACCAGAACCAGAAATGCCACCACCACCACCAGAACCAGAAATGCCTCCACCACCACCAGAACCAGAAATGCCTCCACCACCACCAGAACCGAAATGCCTCCACCACCACCAGAACCAGAAATGCCTCCACCACCACCAGAACCAGAAATGCCACCACCACCACCAGAACCGAAATGCCTCCACCACCACCAGAACCAGAAATGCCTCCACCACCACCAGAACCGAAATGCCTCCACCACCACCAGAACCAGAAATGCCTCCACCACCACCAGAACCAGAAATGCCTCCACCACCACCAGAACCAGAAATGCCTCCACCACCACCAGAACCAGAAATGCCTCCACCACCACCAGAACCAGAAATGCCTCCACCACCACCAGAACCAGAAATGCCTCCACCACCACCAGAACCGAAATGCCTCCACCACCACCAGAACCAGAAATGCCTCCACCACCACCAGAACCGAAATGCCACCACCACCACCAGAACCGAAATGCCTCCACCACCACCAGAACCAGAAATGCCTCCACCACCACCAGAACCAGAAATGCCACCACCACCACCAGAACCAGAAATGCCTCCACCACCACCAGAACCAGAAATGCCTCCACCACCACCAGAACCGAAATGCCTCCACCACCACCAGAACCAGAAATGCCTCCACCACCACCAGAACCAGAAATGCCACCACCACCACCAGAACCGAAATGCCTCCACCACCACCAGAACCAGAAATGCCTCCACCACCACCAGAACCGAAATGCCTCCACCACCACCAGAACCAGAAATGCCTCCACCACCACCAGAACCAGAAATGCCTCCACCACCACCAGAACCAGAAATGCCTCCACCACCACCAGAACCAGAAATGCCTCCACCACCACCAGAACCAGAAATGCCTCCACCACCACCAGAACCAGAAATGCCTCCACCACCACCAGAACCGAAATGCCTCCACCACCACCAGAACCAGAAATGCCTCCCCCACCACCAGAATCGAACATGCCACCACCTCCACCACCAACCAATTAATCTATTTTTGAAGAGGAGTATATTGAATCTGGTGTACAATTTGAACAGAGAGTGGATACTGAAGTCCAGGACTAGAGATCATTCCAAGGGGGGAAAATTGTATATTCCATCATCTGGTGTCCAAGAAAGTTTGATAAGAAAGAGGAAATAAGAAGTTATAAGGGCTGTTGCTACTGAAAGCATTGTTCAAAGAAAACAAGTGACTGGTACTGATGCCAGTGCACGATTAGCCCAGAGAGCACTTGGCACTGAAGCCAGTGTGCAGACTGAAGAAGAGGTTACTGGTACTGAAGCCAGTTGGTTCTCTGGACAGGCACATGATGGAAGAATTGTGGAATGATCTGAAGTCCAGGACTAGAGATCATTCCAAGGGGGGAAAATTGTATATTCCATCATCTGGTGTCCAAGAAAGTTTGATAAGAAAGAGGAAATAAGAAGTTATAAGGGCTGTTGCTACTGAAAGCATTGTTCAAAGAAAACAAGTGACTGGTACTGATGCCAGTGCACGATTAGCCCAGAGAGCACTTGGCACTGAAGCCAGTGTGCAGACTGAAGAAGAGGTTACTGGTACTGAAGCCAGTGAGCAACTGAAGCCCAGAGAGCACTGGTACTGAGCCAGTGTGCAGACTGAAGAAGAGGTTACTGGTACTGAAGCCAGTGTGCAGACTGAAGAAGAGGTTACTGGTACTGAAGCCAGTGTGCAGACTGAAGAAGAGGTTGAGAAACTGGTTACAAGGTTTGGTTCTCTGGACAGGCACATGATGGAAGAATTGTGGAATGATCTGAAGTCCAGGACTAGAGATCATTCCAAGGGGGGAAAATTGTATATTCCATCATCTGGTGTCCAAGAAAGTTTGATAAGAAAGAGGAAATAAGAAGTTATAAGGGCTGTTGCTACTGAAAGCATTGTTCAAAGAAAACAAGTGACTGGTACTGATGCCAGTGCACGATTAGCCCAGAGAGCACTTGGCACTGAAGCCAGTGTGCAGACTGAAGAAGAGGTTACTGGTACTGAAGCCAGTGGCAGTCTGAAAGAAGAGGTTGAGAAACTGGTTACAAGGGTTGGTTCTCTGGAGAGCAGGCCAACATTAGATCAGAATGATATTGTCAGCACCCTTAGTGATGAAATTATTAGAAAATTTAAGGGTGATATGCTGAAGACAATCACTGATGATATCTCTAATTCTGTTCTAAGAAACATTCAAGAGAGCTTGTTGCCTGAAGTTGTTCAGATGATTGAGGTTGAGCTGCCAAAGGACTTGCCAGAAGAAATTGAAAATATCAAAAGGGAAGTCCAGGCACTCAAGACTGGTATGACTGCTTCCATGCCAGAACAAGGAAGAACTTTTGGTTCTCTGGACAGGCACATGATGGAAGAATTGTGGAATGATCTGAAGTCCAGGACTAGAGATCATTCCAAGGGGGGAAAATTGTATATTCCATCATCTGGTGTCCAAGAAAGTTTGATAAGAAAGAGGAAATAAGAAGTTATAAGGGCTGTTGCTACTGAAAGCATTGTTCAAAGAAAACAAGTGACTGGTACTGATGCCAGTGCACGATTAGCCCAGAGAGCACTTGGCACTGAAGCCAGTGTGCAGACTGAAGAAGAGGTTACTGGTACTGAAGCCAGTGAACCCCAGTTTGAAACCTTCCCAGATATTCCTACCACACTGAAGGCAGTTAAAGGAAAAGAAAAGGTTGTATCTGGTGAAGAGGAAGAGCAGACTGAAGATGTTGACAATGAAACATCAAGGAAGTTACAACAACAGTGCATCATGATTGAAATTTTCAAGACAAATCAAAAGAATGAACTGCTGGCCCATCAAAGGGAGATGGCTATAATGGGCACTCTGGATTCCTATAATGCTGGAAGGTTGGGCATAAATATTGAAGTTTTCAAAAGGATGAAAGATGACCCCGGAGTTCATCAGTGTCTTGATGCACTGAATGATGTCCATGTACGCTCGTTCTACGCTGAAGAAGAACAGATATATGACTCATTGATTTATGGTGTTACAATTCCAGAGTTGATCAGACAAAGAAAGGAGGAGCTTGTAAGCCTCCAGAAAAAGATAAGAAGAAATGCTGGTGCTCTAGAGTTGGAATACAGGAAAAGGATGACTGGTCTACCAAAGCTTACTGCCAGACAAGTGAAGGCAATAAAAGATGGTGATCTTAGCACCTTCATTCCACTGGATACTACTCTTAGAATTAATCAACATCACCAGTCCACTGAAGGACAACAGAGTGGTGTATCCAGGGAAACTGAAGAAATGGTTCACTTGGCTAAGCAGAAGGCAAAATATGATGAAATGATGAATTTCAGGGCCAATGCAAGAAAGATTGTTAATGCTGAAATCAAATTGGCTGAAATTCATCAAGGAATGACCAGATTCAATGTGAAGTTGACCAGAGAGGGTAACTTTACAGATGAAAGGAAGGATACTTCAGTCCAAGCTTTTGGATGGACTGAACTGAAGGAGATAGGATTGACCTTTAAAGGTAAAACTGATCTCTCTCGAGATGTGAAGGCCTTTATGAAGAGAATCGAGAAGGTCTGGAGAAGAATTCAACAAATGGAAGCTGTGTTGGGTCTGAGACCACCAGTGTCTGTTCCATCATCTCCATCTCCAAAAAGGAAGGCTACTGAAGATACTCCAGAAAGGACATCGAAAAGAAGGGCCTAAACCTTTTATCATTGTACTTATTGTAATTAATTGTCTTATGAAAGTTGTAATTATTTTCCTTTTTGATGAAAGTAATGATAGTTGCAATTTTTTATTTTTATAAGTAAATGACCAGATTTAGTCTAAGTTAGAACTTAAAAGATGAAACTGAAAACACTCATGATCTATAAAGTGTTTTTCAGTAACTTAGATTAGACTTAAATCGACCAAGTGTTTTCCAGGCATACAAATTTGTATATCTATAAGCCTGAAAATACTTGCATTATTTCTAAACAAATAGGGGGAATTTGTTAGGTCCAGTTTTAGTCCAGACTTACTGGACTGGCTCCAGACTGGACTACTGGAACCTTATTGAAGGTTTGTCAAGAAACATGTTTTGCTGGACTCGCTCCAGACTCGACTACTGGAGCTCACTGAAGATCTGACCAGAAAACATGTTCTGCTGGACCTACTCCAGACTTGGGATCTGGAGTCCCTCTGAAGATTTGTCCAGAAATAATGGAAAGACTAATGAGCAAATACTTGTATAGGAAATCTGGAGTATTCTCCAGATTAGCTCACTGGTCTTCACCCCAGTCCAGATCAACTCTACTGAAGACATTCTGACTGAAGTCAAAGACTGAAGTCTGAAGAAAGAAGACTTATCAAATGGCGGAGTCCACTGGAAAGTCTTACCAGATCTGTACACTGGAGGATTGTCAGTGTTCTAGACCTTACAAGTCTGAACACTGATATCGAGGATTGACTTTAAGCCTTTACACACTTTCCAAAGAACAACCCACTTGTTCTTTACCAAAGTATACGTGTGTTAAGGTGGTTGGATAAAAGGATACACTTGCACTTGATGTGACTTTATCCTTATTCCTTATCCAATACATTTAATGTTCTTGTCGGATCATTAAATGTATCCAACCATATTTGTACGACACAAAATTCACTGGAGAATTTTGTTGCCTATAAATACAAAGTCATTTCTTTGAGAAAATCACTTTTTAGCAAATTGGTGAACTTGCTTAAATACTCTCGATCTAAACAGCTATACTTCACAACTCTAAGTATATCGATCAAAGGAGTTTATTAGCAAGTATAGATCACTTGTAATTCAAAGATTGTTTAGATACTTACATACGTGTAATATCTAGGTTCCGCAACGATCTTGTATTTTGTTTATACATCAATAAAGAAAATACACTTGAAAACTACATTCGTGTTCCACCTTTTATTTACTTGTTTAAATATTGCTTAAAGTCATTTATTACTTTGTTTATATTCTTGCATATTTATATTGAAGTAATACTAGTCCGATTCTAGTCCATACTTGTCTTGTTATTTTACACTCGTGGGTTAAACCATCGTGTGAGGGACTTTACATTCTTTTTGGACGAGTTTTTCAATTTTGAAGTAAAGCAAGAGGAAATGGGGGACGAACAACCAAGGGATCCGAATGACACTCGCTATGGCAAGAGGGTCCGTACCATCCCAACGGGACGTGGTTCCGCCATTAGACCTCCAACCATTGATCACACTTTCGCTTTAAAAGGAAACCATCTAAAAAGCATAGAAGAGCATCAATTTGATGGTAAACGGAAATGGGATCCTTACCAACACTTGGATAGGTTCGAAAAGTTGGCTCGGCTATATCAATATGGGCAAAACCAAATGAATGCCGTGAAACTTGAAACATTTCCCATGTCAATCACAGGATAAGCACTTGATTGGTTCAATGATCTTCCAGAAAATTCTATTACTACTTGGAACCAACTCAAGGAGGCTTTCATTGGTGAGTTTTATTCACTTAGAACTCAAAGAAGGTTGGAGAACATGATAAGATCTTTTGAACAAGATGATGGAGAAGATGTTGTTGAGGCTTGGATTCGTTTCAAGGAGATGTTGAGAAATTGTCCTGGGCACGATTTGACTAGGGAGAAATATGTGGAGCTTTTCTTTGATGGGTTGGATAAAAAGTCCAAACGCGAATTGGGATATGCTTTCGGGGGTAGTTTCAATAATATTACACCCAATGAAGGTGATGTGCTAAATCGAGTTTAAAATTTAAAACTAGAAGTACCTCGAAACTCACTACCACACACTATCGGGCAGTGGACCCGATCGTATGCAATATAGTTACAAAGTAAGTCCAGGTTCGTTCACGGGGATTGGTTTGAATCAATTGTCTAATAAAGTGGTTTGGAAAACAGGGTGGAACACTTTGAATCACACTTTGACAATTAAATTAAAGTAAATTTAAAAAGGCAAAACACTTAAAAGTAAAGAAAAGCTTCAAACAATAATAGTAAAGATCATCCACCTTGACTTCGCTAGACTTCAAACATGATTGCATTCAATTAAGACCACATTCATTTAGAGTTGACAAGATAATCGTGAAAGGATAAAATGCTCGCGTGGTACCACCAACATCTCACAAAACACCCAAACACCTAAGTTGCTAGTTTAATTACCCAAGCCGGTACCACCAATGCCTAGACAACCTTACCAACAAATTACCAATTGTGCCTATGTGAAAATAACGTGGTACCACCAACCGTTACAATACACGTTGACAAAATTATTCCTTTTATTAAAATGACATTCACTATCATACCATGAACTAGTGATAGTTGCTCATAGACAAGCAACCGTTTGAAAATCACAAATGTATTCAACTAGTACCACTAACGAAGAACACACATGCCACCAATATCATAATAATATATATTAAGGAATTAAATCATCAAGATCTCGACACAACGATAATTGAAATCAACTCTTTAAATTAAAACATATAGCAATCACATCATTCGTCTAGTTTCATCAAGGTGGATGATTAAAAGATTAGTCACTCATGATTAAATTGAAATAACAATCAAAATAAAGGAAGAACATGATGTACCAATCGTTTGAGAAATAGAAATTGCAGAACAATAAAATAGATACGATCTAAGTGGGTGCACGTGAATCTTCAATGAATCGGAAGATGATGAAATCTTGATTTGATCCTTGAAGGTGTTCCTTGAAGTGCAGCTCTTAGAAAGAAAACTTCATTCCCCCCTTCGGGAATTAGGTTTTGTTTTTTTATTTATACCCCCCTTCCATCAGATGCAAAAGCTGCCCAAAACCTTTCAGCCCCGCACTCTCACTGCGGCGCAGTGGGCGAGTGATGCCCCCACTGCGGCGCAGTGTAATATTACTGGTTGAATCTCCTTTTTCCACTAGCTGACTGCGGCGCAGTGGGCACACGCACATCCCACTGCGGCGCAGTGTAATATTACTGGTTGAATCTCCTTTTTCCACTAGCTGACTGCGGCGCAGTGGGCCTTGATCACCCCCACTGCGGACTGCGGCGCAGTATAATATTACTGGACTCGATGCTCTTTTCCTTGAGATGACTGCGGCGCAGTGGGTACATGCATTCCCCCACTGCGGCGCAGTCCAATCATGCTGGTCCGAATAACACTTTTTTCACTATGAACAACTCTCGGACGCACAAATCAACATCTTGGCCAAAGAAACATCCGAACTTGCAACAAATGAGCGCGTAACCTGTTTAGAGCCTGAAACACTAACAAACAACATAAACGCGCCAAATGCACACAAAATCGACTTAAAACGCTTAATAAAATGGCCAATAATGATGTGGACGATAGGTATAAATTGGTCACATCAAATCCCCCCACACTTGAGCATTGCTTGTCCTCAAGCAAATCCAACATTTAAAGAAAAAGTAATCCTTGGCAATGAAGCTAAATAAACAATCACGAGTATCAAAAAGAAGCAACACCAAGTATGTCAATGACAAAAAGTTGGGTGAAGCAGTTTTAATCTTAAATGAAAACTCGAAATGTTTGACAATATCTGAACAATCCACAAGCCTCAATAACACGACTAAGCACAAGTGAAACAAATGAACCTATCAATATCATTCTACTCCAACGAACTTACTTTTGGGGTTGAATATATCAAGAATCACTCATAGCACAGTCGTGATGCATATCTTACCATAGGCTTGAACAAGGATCATAGCTCCACCGACATGGCGTAAGCACCAAGTACATCATCAAAATAGGCATATAAGATGGTTGTATAGTTAGGCTAAGGTATATGTAATGGATATTTACAATGAGTAAGGGAGTGAAGGTTAGAAATGAAAGGAAACAATCATAAGTATAAGGTATGTATGAAATATGTACAAAACAGTCTAATCAAAACCCGTACCATTGATTGCCAACAACCCATAAATTGCTATTCCGCTAAGACACCTCAAAAATACCAAGCAAACTCGACACCGCTGTGGTGTATCAACTTCAAACAACTTAAAATCAACCAAGCTCTCCATTCTTAACGATACAACACAACTCTAGACACATAAAAATGAGAAGTACCCACTAGTAGCCCAAGTTCTTTTTTTTTTTTTTTTTAATTGAAATCTTTTCACTTTTCTCTTTTTTCTATTATTGAACCACTTTTACTCTACTAGTAGGCACCCTCTTACAATGATGATCATGTCTAAACACTTACTTCCTTTTGAACAATCCAACACATTCCCATAGACCAACAATATTCCACCGACACCCCATTGAAGCTCTCCCAAACCGTCCAAACAAACCAATGACAATCAATGGCCCCCCAGATTAGACTATCGGTATAGTAAGGTATAATTAGGTAAAGTTTACATAAATGAGTGGATATATACAATGGAAAAGGCTAAGTTAAAAGGATGTATAAGAAAGGTTTACAAAGAAAGGAAGGATGTATATGTAAGTGAGTATAAGTATAGTAAGGGTATGAATATACAAAAGGAAAAGTGAAAAAAAGAAAGAAAGAAAAGTATGGGTCAAACCTATATGCCAATTCGTCATCCGATGTACTTTTATCACAAACTGATCTCACTGCGGTCTCGTCACGATCACAAGGCCAAGTTCTAGCTCAACACATCACCGGCACACTCAAATCAAAGAAAAGAACCCGGAAATGGAATAAATTAACCTCAAATTCGCACATCTTAGTGCAGAGTTCGAAATGGAACCCTTACTCCCGAATAAATCCAAGAGCCTAAGAGAGGGACAAATTACAAGGTAATCAAACCAAAACCGTAAAACACCTAGCACATCTATATATGAACAATGAATCTCACAACTTTAGGTGTTTGGGAAATTTGAGTATGCAAGTAATGTTATCAATCCACAAGGATAAGCCCAATAACCGTTCAGAACACATTTCGCCGGTTAAAATTTTACCAAGGAAAAATTTGTAGTAAAATTGCACATTAAATTATTATGAATTAAGTGACAAAAGCAATTTACCACAAGGACAAGCTCAACACAAGTATCAAAACCATATCAACTTCTATCATCCCGCCAAATTGAAACAACCAATTCTCAAACATGCACATCATAGTTCAAAGTTCAAAATAGAACCCTTACTCTTGGATAAAACCCAAAAGCCTACGAGAGGGACACATCCACAAGAACGGCTAAAATCTCAATGGCAAAACAACAACAGAGATAAACCCGGTAGCTTAAACCTATTTGCCACCCCCCACACTTAAGATGGACAATGCCCTCAATGTCCATATTCGGTCAAACAAAGGGAAATAGGGGTAATCAACATAGAAAAATCAGAACACATACCGGAGTAAGGACACATCCCGTTTTGAAACAAGTTAGTCGACCCCGTGTCACAAATTGCGCTTCCGAAAAAGGAAGAACAATTTGCTTGGCGGGAGAAACAAGTTGTACCAAAACGGAAAGTGTGAGAGTTGTGTGTGCATCAAACATACCAAACACAAATATAGCGGCGCTGAACTTACTGCCAGCATATGCACACCATCACACAATCACCATTTGATGCCACAGAGTAAAGATGAGAAGAGAATCCAATGGGTTTTCCCCCCACACTTGTGTTGCACAATAGCCATCAAATTGAATAGTCCTGTCACTTGCACCACAAACAAACCACATTTCTAAGCATATCAAAGTAACTACTGTTTTATGCAGAAAAATAAAAACCTAAAAGAAAGAAAACAAACGAAAGTACAATGTCTCATCACCCCGTAGGGTGGATACCAGAAAATAGAGAACAGAAAATAAGACACAATGTATAAAGTACAGTCATCCTGAATACCAATCATCATAAATCATAAAATGATTCCATCCCACGGAACCGGATGGGAACCATAATCATCATCACTGCGACTGTCCATGATAACCATGGGGAAGACTAGATGTATCAAAAAGATAGGTGATCCAATTGCGGTCTCCTTCTTGACCCGAACCAGAGGCGCCAACATCTGCTCCAGACGGTCTACCGCCAAAGCCTGAGCCAGAACCTGCAACAAAACCAGGAACAAAAGAAAATGAACCACCAACAAATCCCCCAGAACCACCAGCATCTCCACCTGCTTGACTAGCGGCACCTGTCCATGGTCTCCAATCTGCACTAGTACCTGCATCAAAAGAAGATCTACCGCCAAAAGAACCAAACTGCACAGGACCACGAGGAGATCCTCCTAGATCATGTGGGAAGAAGAACCGCCTCCCTGACGATATGTCGGAACATGAATAGGTGGTGGTGAAAAATCAGGAATAGGAGTATCTGGAACGAACGGCTGCCCATGGTACTGAGCATCCCACATAGGCTGATAATAATCTAGGGTATAGTTGGTGCGGGCCTGCTGCGATCCCATCCAAGTCATATCCTGATCCATCCTCCTTTAATAATCATCAAATGCCCTACCACTAGCCTGCTGCCCATCCAAAATCTGTTGCAGCTGGGACCCTATATCAGTCAAATCAATACTTGGACGGCCCCGCCTCCTCTGAGGCTCCTGAGGAGCATCCCCCATCTCCTCATCATCAGAATCCTC